>JAIUCV010000331.1:600000-916429 GCA_026724425.1 Erythrophleum ivorense
GGTCCGAAAGAGAGTGAATATATTGTTGATGGATATGTTCCTCTCCTGAAACTATATGACTGCAAAACGAAGATATTAAGAATCTGTAGAAAGACAAGATGTTGATGTATCCAAAGAGAGCAACTATTCACCTTGGTTGATTCTGAAACTAGATGGACTCTGATCAGAGTTCCTTGCTCAGATGCTGTAGCAATGTACATTCCATTTGAAGAAAGTGCAATCGCAGCCAATGGAGAACGGTGTGCATCTATCTGTGATCAAGTTTAAACAAAAACGATCAAGATAGTTAACAGATGAGTTTAGTATGCACCAAATTTTTTTAATCCCAAATTCAGGTGAATCATCTTAGTAAACCTCACTGTGAGACTGCAAATCCATGACGTTATACACCAAAACAGATCCTTTCGTGGCACTAGCTGGAACAGCTAAGTAGCAGCCTTCAGGGCATGGAGAGAACGCAGCGAGACCTGCTCAATGATAAGACAAGATATTCTTATTTACAAACGAACTGTTACTGTCTTAAAGGTGGTCAAGGAAAGTTTCTGAGAGCTACCTTTTGGATTTGGCACGGTGTCGATAGTATCAAGCATGACAAGAGTATTCAGGTCGTAAACGAATGTTTTCTCTAGCAGCACAACAACAAGTCTGATAAGAATCAATCACAGCACCATGAAATTCACTCTCAAAAGAAACAAAAACCAAAAACATCAGAAAATCATAAGTTTGGTAACTAACTAACTAACCGTTTCTTGTTCATACGGACAGCGAGTATAGAGGTTAAAAAGTTCATTTCCCTAAGAGGAGAACCTGTTGTGGTCTTGAATAAACAGAGACGCCTTGGAGATAGAGAAGCCTATTTATGAAATTTCCCAAATCATTCAAAGATCAAATCCAATGACAGAAAAAGATGTGCTTTAATAAAGCACAAACCTGTTCACCAGCTCCAACAATTGCAAGTAGATCTGAGCTATACAACATCTCAACAATAACAAAAGCCCCAGCAGCTACAAACAACGAACAAATCAAAAAGCAAACAACTTCAATACATAGTTTCAGGAAAAAAATTGAACCTTGGAATAAATCTAGGATTAGATCATATGATCCTATGTCAAAATTCAGACACTATTCATAAGTGTTTGATGTCTGCATTACAGGAAGTTGTCTTCAATATCCGATCATACTTGGATTTCGATTAATATAACCAATTTTCTTTCAAACCCATCAAAAAATTTAGGTCTTTTGATTTATACCCAAAATAGCAGAGAAAAAAAGAACAGAGAATCTAAGTGGATGATAAAAACTTGCCTCGTTCATAGCAGAGTCTGCCTGTAGTAGAATCGAATATTTTGAAGGAATCTTTCGAACTTATCGCAAAACCACTGCAAAAATCGAGCAGCCAACAACAACAACAAAAGGGCAGCTTTTGTGTTACGTTATCTGATAAGACCGAACCAGAAATAAAAGAAAAGGCAACAAATTTTCCTGGAAAATCGAATTTGTTGTCTTCAGTGATTTTTTCCATTTAAGAGGGAAAAACAAAAAAAACTCACCTATTATCTTGATTAAAAGAAACACAATATAGAGGAGATGGAGAGGACTGATTCGCCATGTCGCCAAATTGTGAAAAGACTCTCTCTCTCTCGACTTCAAGCTTTGCTTCTCTTTCTAGTTTCTACTTTATATATGTTCTGTTTTCGTCTTCTTCTCCTACTTGACGACGACTTCCCAAAACGCTGTCGTTTCTTCTACTCCTTTTTCTCTCTGAAACGTTGTCGTTTTGAGTGATGAAATTTTGAAAATGACACATGAGGGTCAAAGTTGGACAAAAGTTGCAAAGCATTAGCTTAGAGAGAGGACCACATCTACAAGCAGCTTATGATTAAAACAAAAGCCAGATTCCGATAACTCATAAGTATTGATGCGATTGAGATCAGATTCTGGTCAAAAGAAGAGTCAGTCGTATCAGTCTCATAGTGTTTTTTCTTCCTATGTCATCATAATGTTTAAAGCAAAATAGCTCAAAAATCAAAAGAAATTCACAAGAAAATATATACATCAGCATAACAATGAACACAGAATCTCAAACTTGTAGAGAAATTTTCATCAGTTCATCACCATATACATATCTATATCATAAAAGTGTTGAGCTTTTTAATTCCATCGGTTTTGATCGAAAAAAAATGTTATCTTTGTGTCTCTTTCTTTCTCTGTGTTATCTTGGACCGGATAGTTCCATGGCGAAAGAATCCAAAGGCTGTTGATCATCGTCGTCATCGAAAGCCGAAGACCCAAACATTTGATACGTTGGATCATTGCAATGTGCGTCAAGCCTTGACACAGAAGTAGTGGACAGAGAAGAGATGGTCTTGAAAGAGATATTGGCATGGTAGAAATGCGAATGGTTATGCGAAGCAGCCCATCTCTCGGCTAAACCATCTCCTTCCAGCATCAAAACCACTTCAGACATTTTAGGCCTATGAGCAGGAAGATACTGTGTGCATAGCAAAGCCACTTGCAACATCTCTCCAACCTCAATCTTATCGTAGTTAGTCCCGAGCTCTCGGTCCACCAATTCCTCTGCTTTCGTCTCTTCATGCAACTTCCTCACCTAAACCAAAAGTTACATCATCTGAAAATGTCAAATTCTTGATTCTTGTAAAGTAATCAAGAAAAAAATGTGATTTTGCTTACCCATTCAAGCATAGCTCCTTTCTGGCTAACGGTTTTACCAAACTCAAGAGCTCTCATTCCGGTTATGAGCTCTAGCAGAAGTATACCAAACCCAAACACATCGGTTTTCTCAGAAGACTGGCCGGTTGAGAGATACTCAGGAGCAATGTGACCAACCGTGCCACGAACCGCGGTTGTGACATGAGAGTCTTCGTGGTTAAGGAGCTTGGCGAGCCCGAAGTCACCAACAACAGCTTCAAAGCACTCGTCTAAGAGAATATTAGCCGCTTTGACATCTCTGTGAATGATCTTGGGATCACATTGCTCATGTAGATACAACAAACCCCTCGCTGCTCCAATCGCAATCTTCTTCCTCGTGTTCCAGTCCAATGCCGGTTTAGCTACAACAACAGGTAAACAAAACTTGGTTTAAAAACTCTTATCGAGTAATGAGACTTTGGAACCAAACTGTTCTCAAGACTTTGTATACTAACATTTAAGCTTAGAAGCGACGCTGCCATTAGGCATGTAAGGGTAAACAAGAAGCTTTTCGCTAGACGTCGCGCAGTAACCGATTAACCGAAGAAGATTCCGGTGAACGGCTAAACTAATCATCTCTAGCTCGGTACGAAACTGCGAATCCCCTGAGGTTCCATTAACGTCTTTCAAACGTTTCACTGCAACCGTTGTCCCGTCTCCTAGCTTTCCTCTGTAGACGTTACCGAACCCTCCAGCGCCAAGAATGTTCTTGGAACTGAAACCATCTGTAGATACATGGAGTTGTCTGAATGTGAAGCTTCTTAGATTCCCTAGTCCTTGAAGCCCTTCCTCTGGTTTCTCTGCTTAAAACACACACAAAACTGAAACTTTTTAACATCTTCCTAAAATCTAAGTTTATATATATAAGCAAAAAAGATCAAATTAACGAACCGTTTAAGTTAAGGATCAGTAGCTTTCTTTGTTTCTTTCGGTGCCAACAAAAGGAAGAGAGAGCAAGGATTGTTAAAACAACAAAGCCAAGGCTTAAACCGAGTGATAGCGCCAATCTATTAGACCTTCGTCCTACACAATCTCAAGTAAACCAGAATGATTTGATTAACGAAAGGATCATTCAAGAAAAAGACAATTCAAAAACGAAAATTTTACCTGATGAAGAGCTCAAAGAAACAGAGAGAGGACTTGGATTGACTGATCCAGAACAAATCTCAGGTGGGCTGTTTCTACAAATCAAAGGATTTCCAGCGACACTGCATTCAACAACAGAGCAGAAGCAAGACTTAGTCCTGATTAAAAACACAATAGTTTGTGAAATCACTTGAAAATGTTAAAACAGAAACTTACTTGAAAGTCCTGGCTGGGAATTTAGGAACAGGGCCACTGAGATTGTTGTAAGACAAGTCCCTGAATTTCAGTAAACAAAAAAAAATCATTTTCATAAGGTACAATAGGTAAAGTAAAAGACAGATCTTTAAACTCACAAGAAGGAGAGATGAGGAATTTGAGACAAAGAGGCAGGGAAGGGCCCAGACAATGAGTTGTTGTTCAGTCTCCTATAGAAATACAAAAATCAGATTCGTACGAGGTGAGATGATTTATTATGAACTGAATCAAATCATTGCACTGGGGAACAAGATTTTAAGATAATAGAAGAAAAACGCTCACAGATACTGGAGGCTGCTTAGTTGCTCGACGGAAACGGGGATTTCGCCGGAGAATCGGTTATTGGAGAGATCCAAGGTTAGTAATTTAGGAAGTAAACCGAGCTCCGGCGGGATTTTTCCGGAGATGTTGTTATTCTGTAGTAACCTTCAAAAACCCACAAGTAGGAAACTGGGGGTTAGAGATAATTTTTTTTATTATAAAGACAGAGACAAGAGGGAGGAGGATCCGAGGATGTCGTAATCTTACACTTGTCGGAGATTAGTGAGATTTCCGATAGACTCGGATAATATTCCGGAGAGAGACTGGCTTGGAGCTCCTCTACAATTGGAGAGAGAGAAAGATTTGTCGCCATTAATGAACTTGAGAAGAACAAAACAAAATCCAAGGAAACAAAAACACACAATAAAGAAAGAAAAACTCACAAGCCAGTGACGAGGTTGTCGGGAGAGCAAGTGATCATAGCCCAGCTACAAGGATCAACTGAAAATTCGTCCCAGTTGTTCAAAGCTCCATGAGGATCATCCAAACCGTTCTTTATATTTATCAACGCCTCCACTATATCACCATTTTCACAAAATTCATTTTAGAAAAGAGAGAAAAATCCAATCTTGAAACCAAACAAGAAACAGTTTTTTTTTGTATTGGAATGTTTTTTACCTTCAGGGTTTCTGGGCTCGGAAGAGAGAGTGAGAGTAGAGAAACAGAGACACAAGAACAAGTAGGAGAAGAGATGAAGTTGAAACATCATCATCGTCGTCTTCTTAGTTACCACCATGGAAGCTTTAGCTACGAGAGAAGTAAACAATGAAGAGAAAGGGAGACAACATTTACTTTCTTTTTTTGTGGGTTTGTGTTGTGCCCACAAACACACATAGAAAAAGAAGAGAAAGCAAAAGCAGAAGAGAAAAATCTCTGCTTTATCTAACAAAAAGAAATCTCGGGTCTATCAAAGAAGTGGGAAGTGTTTCTTTCTTCTTCTCAAACAGTCTCTCTCTCTCTCACAGGAGATAAGTAAAGACGGAATTCATGAGTGCGTTTAAATGAGGAAGAGAGAGAGAGAGAGAGAGGCAAAACCAAACAGAAGACTAGGAGAGTGCAGAGAGAAAGAGAGAGAATTTGAGTTGTGGGGTGAGAGAGAATCAGGGGAAGCTGATACGGACTGTCGGACCCGGTAAGGTGGATGCTGGTCTACTCCACTCTCTCTCTCTCTCTCTTTCTCTTTTTCTTTGTCTTTGTCTCTTTTTTCGTAATGCTAACAGAATAGTAGAATATGAATTTGCTTTCACATTTTGTAATTTTGATTAGTAACTAAATAAATTATTTCTTTTTAAAGGTAAATATCACATACTTGTTAAGCAATCGAAATTGCAAATACTCAAAATTTAAGAGTGAACGAGGTAGAAAACCAAAATAGTAGCAAAATTAGGTAACTAGCTTAAAATTTTATTGCAAAAACTTGTTTTTCTTTGGTCAAACAAAAACTAAATTCGCCAACTAACTAGGGGAGTCTACTCATCTATATGGCTATATATATAATATCATAAAATCTTTGAGTTGCAAAATTTGTTTTACTTCTCCATTTTAGAGTTAAACAAGAATAGATAAATAAAAGAGAGAATTGACGTAATGTATGTACTAGGACTACCAGTGACAGGCTAGAGTAGAGGACTGATATGCACGCTAAAATGCGCTTCCTCCTCTTTCATTCTTTTGTCTTTTTCCAAGTTTTTCTTTCATCTTTATGGAAACTTAATATTTTACCAGAAGATGAAATTTGAATTTCGCTGCCTCCTTACCTAAATTTGTAATTTAATTCTACTGATAATGATATTTAATGATTCGCATATATAGAAACTGTTGTATAGAAATGTCAAAACGCAACAACATGAGATAGTGAGTGGCAACAAGTAAGATAAAGCCTGAAATAGGAGAATCTACACTTGCCTGATAAGAGCATATTTAACGGGGTGTTTTAACAAGATTTTTAAAAAGTTTTTAACATTACAATCGAATTAAGAAAAGATTTAATCAAATAAAAATTTGGAACCAATTCTTAGCAAAAACCTTTTGTATACCTCTTTCTCTCTCATTTTCTGTCTCCGATCGGAAATCGTCGATTCAACGCTGTCGACGGACTGAGGAAGGCACTCGTTTCTTCTACGTCCGGTGCTCTCTTTGGACTTAATAACATTATAAACGAAAATGACCAGTCTTTCACTCAGGCGTATTAACGAAATGGGTCACGACACGATTTGGAATTCTCACCCGAAGAAGTACGGTCCTGGATCCCATACCTGATAATTAATCATCTTCATCTCTCGCCTTTTTTTTCTTTTGATTTGAGGAATGAGAGGTTGGCGAACTTGATTGGATTCTGTTGTGAAGGAGACGAGAAGTTGCTCGTTGCAGAGTATATGCCTTTCGAAACTCTCTCTAAGCATCTTTTCCACTGTAAGTCTCTCCATTATTTACTTGTTTGGTTTGATTCTTCTTTATTTTGGCTTCATGCTCTGTATTCTAAATTTTTAAACAGTGTTTTAGGAGATTTAGTAGGAAATTTCCATTTTAGTAGAAGATTGAGAAATTTTTGAAAATGAAGGGATAATCAGCCAATTAAGTGGGCTATGAGATTGAGAGTGACCTTATATCTTGCACAAACACTCGAGTATTACAGCAGCAAATGCCGTGCATTGGACCACGATCTTAATGCTTACAAGATCTTGTCAATCTCAAGCTTACTATTATCTCTGATATCTCTTTCTTATTGTGATTAGATTCATCTTTTAATAATATTTATATAGTCTTGATAATATGATGTATAGTGTATGAAATTTATTATTAAAAAGTTGCTAAAAACCAAAATTAGCATATTACCAATGGAGATATTACCAATGGAGATAGTCTAAAAGGTGTTATTTGTTGATGTTAACATTATTTTCGAGAAGTCCCTATACTTTTGTTTTCTTCCCTTCTTCGCCTCTCGGTTTTCTTTTCTATTATTTGGCACCCCTCCTCCTGCTTTCGTATTAAATTATACTTTAATCCAACGCCCTCCTCTAATTATTACATCTTTGTCTTTTTCTTATATTATTACTTTTCTATCTTTCTCCCCCTTTTCCTCCTTTCAGTCACGTCTTACTTTACTGCAAGAACATTCATGACCCCCACGTTTCGAATGTATGTTTTTTATATAAAAAATGCTAGAAAACACCGAAATTTTTGTTAAAACGTACATGTGCTAATGAATAATCAATCATACATTTTGCCCACTAATCTTCATCATCGCCAACGGTGGCTTGGTGGTGGTGACGCAAAAGATGTGTTCGGTTATGTTCCGACTCGGCATTAGAGGTTAGTGTAATTGTCTTGATGACTAAAAATATGAAAATCAATTTGGATTTTGGTCTAGAAAATCAATTACTAAGAAGGAAAACAAAAATAGAGGGAAGGCAAGGAAATGGAAGTGGCCAAGATACCGAATCAGGATGAGCAAGATGAGTTAAGCAGCGGGATGCTTTGCAACCAATCACCTTATTTACTTGTCACATATTATCAGTGATCCTTCGTACATCATGCATTGTCCTTACATGTTAACATCATGCATGTATCTTTGTACTTTTTTTTTTTTTTTTTTATCTTTGTACTTTGTTTCATATTTATTTTCCCTAATTAAGCTTAATAGTTTGTTCTTCAAACATATAATACGATGGAAATGATGACGGATTTTATGTGCTTGTTTTCTTTGATTCCACTCGAGAAATTAAAACCGATTCTTACGCCACGAGAGATATATATTGTTAAATGTTTCACACGATATTTAACATCAGATTAAGATTCACGTGACTATACATAATAATCTAAACGAATTTGTAGGACTTAAAAAATTGTTTGGTCATTCACTAAAGTGGAGAAAAGACTGGATGATGATGATGGGACAAATCCAGCTACAGATCAATATTATTATGCGTGTTTAGCCTCTGTTTCCGTATTCTCATATATATTCACAAAATCTAAGCATAATGCAATTATGCAAACATACGGAAAAAGGGAGATATAATCAATTTTCATGAAGGGATTATAAAAATAGAATCACTTCCCAATAATTTGCACCTCATAATTTTCTGGATATTTCTCTCTATAAATTTTCTTGGTAATTTTTGTTTCATCCTTTTATCCACGGGACCATATTCTCATATGCACCAATTATATATGCTTTATTCCATTCAAGTCTTTAAAAAAAAATATTATTACCTATTTTAAAAAACTATTATATGCTTTGCGACTGGTTCAATGTGTGTGGCAGAACAGTGTTGGTTTTGCATCCTAGCAATGGAGCCTGAGTCATCAGTCATATAAGTTAGTGGATCTTCAAGCCATTTTAGTGTCTAAAAACTGTAGTGGAAAAATTGTGAATTATACCAACGGTTAGATGAACGGTATCAAAATGGTAAATGTTACGTAATAAAAATAAGTTTTTACTTTTCATATTTACAAGTAACTCAACTAAAATGTATTATTCGTGCGATGAATTCAATTCGACTTGTTGAACCCGGTAATCTAATGACCAAAAACAATTCTACTGACTTGTTGCATTAGGTTTTGAAAACAATCTTATAAGCAAAACTACTTGTGATTTTGTTTGTAGAATTACGTAAAGAAAAAGCTACAAAGCAAACCAAACAAAAAAGGATACTACTAAAAGTGAGAAATAAAATAAAAGAGAGAGAGTAAAAAAGTTGAATTTAAAATAAAGGAGGAAAAGAGAGAGAAAGGGGCAGCAAATCTTCGTTGGAGTGCGTTTATTCTCCTGCGATTACCCTTTGTTCATATGGTCGACCTGATTCTTCCACGTTCTTCATTGTTTCTACTTGTTTACGATTTCTTGATTATATCAAAATATTCTGAGCTAGTGAACATTTGTTTAAGGTTAGTACTTTGTAGTTAATGGGGTAAATATTTGTTTTCTTCTTAATATAACGATGACATTACCAAACTAAAGCCTAGTTAGTTAAGATTTGTTAATATAACAAAAGTCAGGATGGCCGAGTGGTCTAAGGCGCCAGACTCAAGTTCTGGTCCTCGTAAGAGGGCGTGGGTTCAAACCCCACTTCTGACATTTAAATAGTTTTTCTAATTTTTTTATCAAAAAAATATATTGTGTATATTTATGTCTTTAAATTTTTGGGCAGAGAAACAAAAAAAGTATAAAACTGTAAACAAAATTGGACCTAATAATCTAATATAAATCTGGTATCATGGGCCAATGATTCGATAGCCCAATGGCAAATCTCATGAATACTATGTTTCTTCTCAAAATGCGTTTGAAATATATATCATCAGAGATAGAAATTAGACGTCTTAAAAAAAAAAACTAATTGATGCGGAAGAGGAATAAGCAGAGAATACAAATAAAATTGTACTTTTGTAGAAGCTATAGCAGCTATTTTTTTTTAATCATTATAATGCAGAGTAAATAGCTTGAGTTAAAGCTATTCTGCAAAGATGTTACTAAAATAGTAAAATAAACATAAATTTTTATCCATTCCTTAGAAAAGAAAATCTACAGGTTAAGTAAAATTTTATGATAAGAAGTTAAGTAAATTTTTATATCACAAAATACGTGATTTTAGCAAAAGGTTATGTTGATTTTCTTTAACAAAAAAAAAGGTTATGTTGATTTTACAAAGTTGTTACTCTACTTAAGTTTTTTCTCTTTCTTTTAGCAAAACTCGGGCAAAAATGTTATCCACTTTTTTTATCTGCTCGGTGTAAACAGAAAAGAAATATCAGTGCGTCATATAAACTTCTTACTTTATAGTTTATTTTTAACGCCAACTTGGACACTAATCATACGTTCATACCCTACATCATGAGATCTGGTAAATAGCAAAGGCATATAAACATTATTATATGCCTTGAGTGAGATAGAGCTTACTCTTCATGGAAAATTTCAATAATATATGTATAATTAATAAATAGTTGATACACGACATGCGATGTGACATTTTGTTTTGGGCTTCGAGCACACAAGGGAACGAGAATTCTTCATCTCTCACCTTACCCAAGATAATTGTCACAAAATCCTAAAACAGTAATTGTAGTTAATTCTTTAAGAAAATTACAAACTAAACTAGCAAGAAAATTTGAAAATTATGAAGATATCATATCATATTGTATATATAGTATATAGCATAATGTGTTGGTCTTTTCAAAAGAAAGCATAATGTGTTGGTCTGACATTGGTTATGATAATTCAAACATTCGTTTTTCTTGCATTGAACGCTCTCTTGCTGTTCTAATTTATGTTTTTCGCTCACTTAATAATTGCTTCTTTTTAACCATTGATTAAGCGTAAGCGTATACTGATTAGTTGTATTTTGACTGATGTACATTATAGTTGAGTAAAAACCCTAAATAATTAACATAATAATGAGTAACCGCATTGTCCAGTTTTATGAAAGGCACATTTCCCCAGAGAAGTTGAAATGTAGAACCAAGAAACAAACAACCATATCCAAGAACAACCATATGGTCCATATCTCTTTCTTTGTTGCTTTTCTCTATTGTGTAGTCAACAGTACACATCGAATGATAATTAAAATTACTTACATACATTCAATATCATCACAAATATATGTATATATACACATTAAATCCTTAGAAAATGACAAATCGAGATATATAAAAAAAATATAACTAGAATATGCAATGGCTTGAAGTATAAATGATATCATGCTCTTAATTACAGCCAAGTTCTTGCATAATTGATGAAAGCAAATATGAAAAACCTATATTTGCAGTTCATAATTTAAATAGTTCACAATTTTTTTTACCTGCTTAATAAATGAAATATGAAAATCACACAGCAAAAATAAAATTCAAGAAAATAAAAGAAGAGAGTTTAAATTTAAGTGATAATTGTGACAAGGAGATTGAGCCATTCCGCCAATACCACTACTTTCCAAAACGTTACACTAGATGTTTTCCAATAGAAAAATCAAATTGAAGACATAATAAGGAAATGAATCTGATCAACATCATTTGAAGAGTTTTAAAACTCAATTTTCTTCCTCTTTAACGAAAAGGCCTTCTTGAAACCTCACCATTGTTGCAGTAATACTCAGTACCCTCCATTACTTTTTCTTCTACAAACAAAAATTCAAAGAAGAGAAAAAATAAGATTAAACACTAAAAACAAGAACAGGAGAGAAAGAGAGAGAAAGAGAGAGAAAGAGAGGAGCAACTGGTGAAGAAGTAAAATTGTGTGTGAATCAGAAGATGTGATAAGAATACATATTTGCTTCTTCTTCTTGCTTTTTTCACCTTTTGTGGAATCTTCTCAGCTTTGTTTTGTTCTTGATTCGTTTCGTCTGAGAGAAGCCTCCTTGTAAACCTTTCTCTCTCTCGATTACAAAAAAAAAGCCTCACTCTCTCTCTCTCTCTCCAAAGTTCTTTGTGTGGGCACTATATACGATACTAAGCTTAGTAAAAAACTATTTTTTGGTAATTAGTAATTACATTAAAAGATTTACTACGCAGTTAAAAATTCAGGTGCATGTAATCCGATCAGCATGTGTCTTATGCATTTAACATTTACAAGACCAAAAACATTGGTAATATCTAATATGATATAGAATGATGACACAATTTTAATTTTTGAATATGATGAAATGAGTATTGACGCGATTGTATTGTTTTAACTGCAGCAAACACAAATTAACATTCATATAATGATCCATATTCGTCGGTGTTCCCTATTTCCGACGTGGAATTGGTGTCTTTTACTCTTTTAATCAACAATCAAATTATTTACGTGTTTTATTATTTTATCGTAGGTAGGGTTTCGTTTGTCAACATAATTGTAGGTAGGTTACTTCTAACTGTAATAGTGGATTGATTAGCAAAACCGATATGGATATTTACAAGATTAAAATAATATAAGCTTGAAGATGGTCTGACCAGATACATGTGCTTCCCTAGTCGAGGCTAAGATTTTATCGAGACTACCACCACAAAACGCTTTACACATTTTCGTCTTCAACTTTCCCAAATACCCATATCACATTCACATACATGGTCACCTAAACAACGATATATTTGGGCTCGGAATAGTAGGTGAACCGAACCGGAATTGGTTATATGTTTCATTGTGCAGAGGAGAAATATCTAACGGCATAAAAGAGTTACACGTGTACGGAGGTGGTAAGAGGAAGCTACAAGAACAGAGAGATAGTAGGGTACACTGACCTGTGAGGTGAAATGACAGAGAAAAGGCAAAAACAAAAAAAAGAGTTACGAATGAGACAGAATGTCTGAGGAAACGTCAGCTTCCTCTGTCCATTGTAACACTGTTTTATTTCTTGAAGCCAATTTTTTGTAGTAGTTTTGTTTCGTAAATCAAAAAAAAAAAAAAAAGTTGGATCTGTCACGGAAAGCCCAATATAGTGGGATGATTACGATTTACGAGTAAACCATCGAATAAAGAAGAGTTTTGCTTTACAAAATTAGTGCTTGAAGTTAAAAAACAATCTGTTTACTTTTTTTAAACAGCTACTTTTTAGTGGAATGATGCTTTTAACGAAATTGGTCCAACTGGTTAAAAACTATGCTATAGTATCCGAGTTCGAACCCAACGCTACGCTGGAAGAATAATATCCAGATCCCATAAAAATACAAAATTAGAATTCTTATTGCTATTTTCAATATTTTCTCATATCAACAATTAGTAGTCAAAACAAAATCAGATAAAACTATATTCAAATAAAAAATTTCAAAAAATCTTCCAAGTTACAAATATATATATTTATTACACAATTGAACTAAACCATAATCAAATACTATGACTAACCAAACCCATTCAACTTCGATCTCGATTCTTATATTTCATTGATTAAAAAAAGAAATCAGAATCCAAAATTATCAAACTGAAAATGGAGCTAGACATATCTACTTTTTTTTTAATGACAAAATAGTTGATAGCAAAACAAAATGTTTGGAAACAGGATGAAAAGAAGAAGAGATAAAAATGGAAAGCAGAGAACAAAGTTGGGAAAAGGATACGAATCAGAGATTTCATGATCATCCAAGAAATGAGCTTTGCGCGTGTACCCTTTTAAAAACATTTATCCATTTGTGGGTGATAATAAAAAAATATTTTTATCTTCTGATTTGCTTTCTCATCTTTGTGTTGTTCATTTTTGTTTTATATATTACTTAAAAGAAATTATGAGGAAATGAATGATAAATATACGATATAAAAAGAACACAAACAAAATATATAAGAAATATATTTCTCATTAAACAAAAAATAGGAAATATGATAGGAGTTTGAAAAGAAAATTATAGAATTTCGAACCACTAGAGAGTTCCAAATTCCGATTGTAGATGTATATATTATAGTTAATTTTTGAATAGTCCACCTTAGTCGTAGCTTAGTGATTTACTATTGTATTAGAAAAGACGAATTAATTTGATTAAACATTTTTTTACCTCCAAAATCTAAGACCCATACAATTCAACAGTAAATGAGGCCTTTCTGTTGTAAAAGAAAGTAGGCCCATATCAAAGCTCACAAATTCACAGATATATATTTATTTATTTTGAAGCTTTGCATTTACTTTTTGTTCTGGACATACATACGCAGATATGCAGAACAAGATGTTATCAATCGATGACTTACCATGAAAGATCCGAAAAAGGTTATAATCAAATCAAATCAAACTAAAGCCAAATAACTGTTTTTAATTGGACATTTGTAAGATAAAGCATGAGCGGTAGGCATCATACTAAATAATATGTACGTAACTAGACGCGTTTATGGACTTTTTTTTTTTTTGTGCAAAAAAAAAAAAAAAAAGAAAAGAAAAAAGAAAAAAACAGAAGTCCATAAACGCGTTTATGGACCATATTCGAAATTCACCTTGCAGTTTGTTTTACATTATTGCCTCTTTATATTAGAGCTGTCGGAGCAAAGGCAATGGAGAGCCCAGGAAAAAGTTCAATAATAATAGTAATAAATAGATTTTTGTGACAAAAGAAAAAAGAAAAAAAGTCAACTAATCATATAGTGCTATGTGTAGAGTTTTTCTTCAGATCCGTTTCTTTAATCTCTTCTAGCAGAGACGATTCTGCTTTATTGGAGTGACACATCATTTTTTTTTAATTATTTTCTTTATTTTTTCAGATCAGAACCTCTTATAGTCTCTCCAATACACCTGCTCTGAGTATGAGTGTCTATGTCCATATTAGCCTATCCAATAATGTCTATTTATTTTGTGAATAAAATATTGTCCATATCCATTTAGGACTATGTCTGTATTAGCCTATGTCAATTATGGCCTATCAAAAATGGACTGTCTATATGCATCCATGAACAAAAAGAAAACATATTTTTATTTATATAATTTTTTTCTCTGGACAGATTAAGAAAAATAATTTTGGTCCAAATCGATTTGATCTATATTTTTATGTCTATTGGATAGCCCATGTCCATACGTGTCCGTCCACATTTATCCATGGGCTAAGTTGGATATACTCGATTATGCCTATATAAAAATAAATGGATCTATATCCGTTCATATTAATTTGGATATGGGCTTATCTATGGGTGCATGTCCATATTGACAACTATATTTTATATAACGCAATATTTGGACCGCTGTATTTAATTTAATAAATAAAGTCACGGTGGAATTGAGAAACGAGAACCCTTCTTTGAACGGCACTTATACGTTTGTATTGATAAAAGAAACAAGATTTTGGGTTCCTACATATACGACAAGTTAATGAAACCAAATCGGTTTGAAGAGTCGGTATATACTTTTCTTTTGAGATCTAAGATAATTGTAATCCACATTTCAGTAAGTTCAAGTAATCATATGTATTGGAAGAAAACATTGTATAGATCACAGCCGAGATTGGCAGATTGCACATAATCTAATCAATTTAATCGATGTAAGTACGAATATATAATGTTCAGGATAAAAACTATTGAAAATCTATTCTGACCTTTTTTTTTTTTTTTTGTTAAGGGTCTTCATAAATCTATTCTGAACTTGTTAGACAAGACTATAGTTGCGCTCTAATATAAAAACCGGCGCTACTAACAACTTGCCACTTACGACTTCCGACTTAGGCCTTATATAATAGTTTTGGTCAAGAGATGATACTAAAAAAAACTAAGAGAAAATTGGCTAAATACCTTAAAAAAACATTTGTTGTCCTATTACTCTTTCATATTTGTTTTTTTTTTTTACACATTTTTTAAGGTTTTAATCCATTTTTGTCTTCCAAATTAGCTAGATAAAATTTTGTTTTCAATTTTTTGGTTTTTCTTACAAACAAATTATAAAATTAAAGAAAAAAAAAGAAATTTATAAAGGATGTCATCGTGGTTTATTTTCAGATAGTTAGAGAAAAAAAGAAAAAACAAATATTTGAAAAATATCCAGTTAAAATATTTTCTCGATTTTGGTAGAAAATGAATTCTACAAAAAATAGATAACACTTATTTTAGTAGAACATCTAGTAAAAACACGAATACTACAAATTGTATAAAACTTTTTTTTAGTAGAACACTAATTCTGTGGATGGTAGAATGAACTGTAATACATAGGACACAAAAACTACAGAAGGTAGATATGAGTGTTTAATGTAGAACTTGATATCCACGATTAGCAGAAAATAGTATATTTTGTAGAATATATTGGGAGTAAATTATACCAAACGGTAGAGCTTATAGTATTTGGTAGATATCATATTATACAGTCATTAGATGTCCGACAAACTAATAGAAAACGTATTCTACTTTGAATTTAGAGATTGGTAGAATCAAACTTCAAATAATTGTCTGAACATAAAAAATAAATTTAAAAATATTCAAATATTTTAAACAGTCTTTAGATCATTTTTAAAAATTTTAAAAATTTTGTTTATTTTTAAAAAATTTAGTATAAATTTTTAATTACATTAAAAATAATATTGGCAAAAAATAACAAATTAAAAAAGAATAAAAAGACAACAATTTTTTTTTTTGGTACATTCACAGTTCTCGAAAAAAACAAAGTATAAATACATTTTTTTCCTAAGTTTGACACTTTAATTCTCGGTCAAAAGCGTGCAATAAAAAATAAATAAATTCCAGTTCCAAGTATATTACAAAGATACAACTTACTAAGTCCATATGGTCAAGAAAAGTCATCAATAATTTAACTCTTATTCTGTTTATCTTTATTATTATGGAGACGGCAGGTTTTAAGGAAAATTTGGTAGTTTTTTTAATTATTATACAACTTTGGTACATAAATTCATTCTTATACATTTTTAAAACTTAGTAATATTACATTTTACAGTTATTCATCTAAAAAGGCTACAACGAATTCAAGATCTTTTAAAATATTTATCATGTATGTGGTGAGATATTGTAGAATTTATTCAAGATAATTATATACAATTTAGTAAATGGTAAAAAGTACACATTTATCAAATTATATGTTTATATATGTACAATTATTTAAAAGATTGATTGGCAGTTTGGTACATCAAAACATGGTTGAGAATTGCATTATTGTAATTGATAAAGAGTTAAAGACTAATATTGAGATGACTTGTAGTTGGGACTTGGGACATAAACTATAAGAAAACATTAAAAGATATGAAATGCTATCTAGTCAAAAACTTTATTTAAAAAGAAAACCACATTGTGTAAATCCTCAGGTATTTTCTCTGGTCATCGCAAAAGTAATTTCTCTTGATTTTCAGAAAAGTTTTGAGGTTCTAAAAACAAGCTAAAGTTGTTATTGGAGATGCGATAAAGTAATTGAAACATCAACTTGCTTTGGCAGGTGATTTAGTGTGATACACAAATTCTATTAGTAAAATTTGTTTTTGTCCACATGCATTTTAATATTATTATAATGATATATACGATTCCACAACGTCTGTACAAAACGGTCAACAATGGTTAGCTAGCTGTCTATTAGTGTTCCACTACGATACTATTGATGTATCACATAAAACGTGGAAAATTAAAAACCAAGTAGGTGGGTCGACCAAAGTCCAATCTCATATAAATACACACATACATACGTGTTTCTTCTCCATTGCTCTCTTTCATATCTCCTTATCTCTCTCTCTCTCTGCTTTCTTTCGCCGGAAAAAATGGTGGAGCAGAAAAAGTACTGTCTGTTTCTAGCGACTCCAGACTCAGAGTTCGTGAAGAAAGCGTACGGAGGATACCACAACGTGTTCGTTTCGACGTTCGGAGATGAAGGAGAGCATTGGGACTCGTTTAGGGTCGTCGACGGCGAGTTCCCTGAGGAGAAAGATCTCGAGAAGTATGACGGTTTCGTTATCAGTGGAAGCTCTCAGGATGCCTTCGAGAATCATGATTGGATCCTTAAGCTATGTGAGATCGTCAAGAAACTTGATGAGATGAAGAAGAAAGTTCTTGGCATCTGCTTCGGTCACCAGGTTCCCATTTTTTTACTTTCGTTTTCATTTTTTTACCAATTTAATTTTGATTAATTATTGGTTCTATCTTGAATCAATTTTGACGAAATATTGACTGGAATTTTATCAAGATGGGAATTGGGAACCCTTTGTTTAATACATCAAAAAAATATTTTATTATATTACGAATTTTATGGGTTTTCTTAACATCCTACTCTCATGGTTTTGTTTCATGCATTTTAGTTTATCATCATCTATTTAACTTAAATCCATTAATTTGTGCAAAATCTCGAGTGCAAAAGTTAAAAGATTTCCGTTTAGAGACTTAAATTCCAATTATGAATGAATTATTGGTTCCTCTGCGTAAAATATGAAATTAGCAAGTAAATCATATTCTTAGGTATGATGTTTTCTATTAATGGGTGATTAGTTTATGTCTTTATGAACACTCTTTATGAACAATCTAGTGAAGTAATTATTCAGTACGTATGACAGTAAATTTTTTTGGATCTACTAATGTTTTCGAATAAGGAAATAGCAAGAGACCGACACACTTGCCACTTGGCATAAAGTTTTCAATAGAGATTAAAAGATTCTTCTAACCGGAAAAATTCGATTTCCTTTTAGATCATAGCGAGAATAAGAGGAGGAACAGTTGGAAGAGCAAGGAAAGGACCAGAACTTAAACTTGCAGACATTACCATCGTGAAGGATGCGATTAAGCCTGGAAGTTACTTCGGAAACGAGATTCCGGAGAGCATTGCGATCCTAAAACTCCACCAGGACGAAGTGTTGGTGCTGCCGGAATCTGCTAAACTGCTAGCTTATTCCGACAAGTACGAGGTGGAGATGTTCTCTATTGAGGATCATTTCTTCTGTATTCAAGGACATCCTGAGTATAACAAAGAGATTCTCTACGAAATCGTTGATCGTGTTCTTCGTCTTGGCTACATCCCGGTTTGTTTTACTTCTCTCCCCCCTTAATATTATTATTATTACAAAATAAGTCACGTGGAAAACTGTGTCATATTTTGGATTAAAGTATTCACCGGATCGAATTAGATGTAGGAGAATATTATAATTGCCTACCTGATCGAATATAAATTTAGCACACCTCATAATAGCACTAAGTTGACACAATATTCCATTTTTCCCGGGCATGTGGATGTAAGGATGTTGTTATGTTGCTTGTATAAACTTATGATCACTACTGTGACTGTTTTGGAATCGAATAAAATACCACTGATAACAAAAATCTGGAATATATTTGATATATTATGAATTAATTTTGCAGCAAGAATTGGCGGATTCGGCAAAGGCATCGATGGATAATAGGGAAGCAGACAGGAAAGTTTTGGAGACGATTTGCAAGAATTTCCTCAAAGGCAGACTTCCGACTAATTAATTAGTTTCACTCCCAAATTATCCACTACTTTAATTTGGTTCTTCTTGTATTGGGACATTTATGGGTTTATTATCTTGCTTAATTTCCTATTCAATGTATAACCTATTTATCTCATCATGCCATATGTATTTATGTGTTGTACCATAATGAAAGAAATTAAATAAAAATCGTTAAGAAACTTTCACAGATTACTTATTTATAGAAAAACACATGCAGCAAGAATTTGAGGGAAAGGCCACAATCGATGAAGAAAAGGGAGCAGACAAGAAGCTTTGGGAGAGGATTTGTAAGAATTTCCTCATAGTCAAGTCTCGCGACTAATTTACTGTCGGGCTCTTATAATTTTGGAACATATATGGATTTCTTCTCTTGCTTTATTCCTTTTTATGTGTCAACACATCTCAGTGTAAATTTATGCTGGTTTATTGATTGAATAAATGATTTTTTTGTCAAACCGTAGGCTTTATTTGATTAATGAATCGAAACAGAGCGTTCAAGAGCAACTAAGGCTCTTCTTGCAATTGCGTCAGCCATAACATCAACCGGGCTTAAAGGCAAGAATATTCGATACTCCACATATTTTTGTGAATTTTATTGTTACACAAAAGAAGAAGAAGATAAAACTGTAACATTACTTTTCAAGAGTGTTTTATATTTGTGTAAATACCAGTGATTCATTTATTAATTATAGTTTTATAGATAATAATTTTTCATATTTTTTTATGTTGATAAAACAAAAATTAATATTATACCACGCAAAGGGTGATTAATTATCCAATTACGAGTAATGTCACAAGTAACTACTGCGCAGAACAAGGACATGGATTTATTTTTCTATGGTATAGTTTTGTTATTGTGTTATAGCTATACCACAAAACCATATCTTTTTTTTTTTTTTTTTTGTTGAAAAACTCATAAAACCATATCTTAGTGAGATATCATTGCGTTTCGTCCTTTTACGTAGTTCTTCTAACTTGGTGGGATTGTTTTTGTGGTCAAACTAGTTTGAATGTAAAGATTTTATCTTATATATGGAGTTGTCATCGAACGATTCCATATCCAATTTTTATTCTAACTTCTGTTATTGCATTCGGTTAAATTAATAAGTCACCTGATTCTTCAATCTTACAACATTACCGAAAGTGGATTTTTAGAACGAGATTCCTTTTTAACCAAAAAAAAAGAACGAGATTCCTTATCCAATATATATTATATATATTTAATAATTTGTGCTAATATTATTATCTTATAATTACTCGAATTTAAACTTATAGAATGCATTCTATAGTATTACTGTATTAGTATTGTTTTTGTTTATGTATTGAATTGAAAACAATTTCGAGAATTGTTTTTTTAATAGAAATAAGTAACCGTTAGTGTTGGATTTCACAACCAAACTCGATATATATTAATACATATAAAATCTATGATGCATGAAAACTCCGTCCGAGTCATGTTTTTTGTTTTGGAAACGTTTCTGAAATGAAAATTCTTGGAAACTTGTCGGAAATTCGTTTTTTCACGTTTCCTAAAATTTGCAATTTGGAAATTCGTTGGAAATGCGCGTTTCCATTTTAGAAACTTGCGTTTCTAAAATTGACCATAATTACTTCTTATTTTTTAAAACATAATAACTAAATAATTACATAACAAATAATAATAATAACTGATTAGTATAATAACTTAAGATAAGTAAATGATTAATTTGATTCATTAGATTATATGAGATTATTAGCATTATAATAACAAATAATAATAATAACTGATTAGTATAATAACTTAAGATAAGTAAATGATTAATTTGATTCATTAGATTATATGAGATTATTAGCATTATATATTGAGTTTGAAGATCTTTCTGTCGATGAAGATAGTTGAAGATAGTTTTGATTGATGAAGCGCATAACAATAATAATAAAAAATATTTTAAATATTTTAACATTAAACATTATGATATTTATCTTTAATTAAACTATTTAAAATTATATATATATATATATTATTATTTATTTATATACATACACGTTTCCAAAATATTTCCAAATTTAAATTTTCAAAATGCACGTTTTTCGCTTCAGAAACGTTTCGCTTCCACGTTTTCATTTCCGTTTACATACAACATAGTAAAACCCATCAAATCGAATAAACATGTCGATGTTTGGTCCAAAAATAGAGGCTAGGACCGTTCGTTACTGTTCGACCCAAAATTAGCTAAGCAAGATCGAAGTCTTGCAAGGAAAATAAAAGGCCTATCTTTAAAACGGGGAATTGGTAGCCATCTAAATAAAAACTACTATTGAAAAACTTGATCGCCAAATTAGTCTTTAGCTCGTCTACTGATTTTGGATCGTGGACAGTTGAGCTCCGAAGAAGGCGGATAACATGCTAATCTAAAATCTGGAAAAATTATATTTTCTGAGCTACGTACTATGCCAGTCCTAAATCAGTCTTTTGTTGGCCCAGAACAAGATAACAAGATTATGGGGATTAAAATAAAAGCATAACACCCCAAATAAAACCTAACTCAAGTACTCCGCTTGCTGTTTTACCAGAATCAAGCAACAGTCAGGAACTTTTGAGTCCATCTACAAGATATTGAAGGCATGACTCTGACTGACATGTGTGCACATTCTCCAAAAGTATATGTTTTAGAGCTACTGCATGTAAAAACAGAAGGGATGGATCATTCTCAAAAGTTTGGCATTTTTATACTTTAGAGCTCTATCTTGTAAACTTGTAACGAGTTGAACACTTAGACAATTTATTAACAACTTCCGCAATCTCTTTTTTTCATTTCATCATCAATCAAGATCATTCTTTCTTTACTTCTTCCAATGAAAATCTACGCTTGCCTCTATTCTTTAATGGTTTTGACATCAACCATGTTTTGGACAAAATTTCAGAATTTTATTTTTCAAAATTTTGTTTGTTTTCCATTTTCAAAATTACTATTTTTTGATAAAGATCAATCCACTTATTATTATGACCCACAAAGAATCAATGCCAAAATACACGTCGCGAGGAAATAAATGAAATATATGCATGCCAAAATAAACACATGAGGATTTAATTGAAACGAACTAATCGGTTACATATTGTTACGTCTTACGAAGTTAAACGTTAAGTTTAAACCGGTTCAACCATATCGAACCGGAAAACCCATTACTGTTTTTATTGTAATGGATATTAATTAAACCCCTATTCTCTAAAAGCACAATACTTTTTTTTTTTGATACCAATATCACCCGATTTATGAACCACTAATCACTGGTTCTGATATTCCAAAACTAATATAAATTTGATCAATAGACCAAACCGAAAACGGTTCTAATAGACCAAACCAAAAACGGTTATAATAGACCAAACCGAAAACGGTTCTAATAGACCAAACCGAAGTGTTCATCTACTACATATATGCCCTAATACATCCCTTGATTCTCTCACCATCACCAACATCTTTATCTCTCTCTCTGTCTTTTAAAATGGTGAAGCACACAGGAAGATACGCTCTGTTTCAAGCGACGCCGGATTCTGAGTTCGTGAAGGAGATGTACGGAGGTTACCTCAACGTATTCGTGTCGGCTTTTGGAGACGAAGGAGAGCAATGGGACATTTTTCGTGTGATCGACGGCGAGTTTCCTAGAGACGACGATCTTGATACGTATGACGGATTCGTCATTAGCGGGAGTTTGCATGACGCTTTCGCAGAAGAGGATTGGATCATCAAGCTTTGCTCCGTTTGCCAAAAACTTGATGTGATGAAGAAGAAAATACTTGGCATATGCTTTGGTCACCAGGTTTCATATTATTATGTTCCAATATGTTTTTTTAAAAATTATTTTTATTAATATAGCTGAGAAAATATAGGTTTTAATTTTACCCGGTAAGTAATTCCTTTTATTAACGTTTTCTTTTTCTTCTTAAAAATCTCTTTGAATCTACAAGGAATGTACATGTATACTGTTTTTGCCTAACCTCATAATCTATGTTGTAGACTAGTGAGTATAGACTAAATGAATCCAGATTATTAGTATTTTGCGTGGAATATAAATTGAAAAGTGAACAATATTTGCACCAAGCAGAATCAGTTTTAAGAAATGAAAATTTATAACATGTCACATATAAGAGAATATTTGAATTTTTAGTTTATACTCAAATATCAGACAGAAAATCAAAGAAGAAGCAAAATAAATTTGTAAGAAAATATAACAACACAAATATTTTTCTTATTAGTGGATGATAACAATATGTATGTATACAATAGACTTTGATAAGATGTATATAATAATCTTACCAACGATTAAAGTAAATACTTAAATAAGTTTCCTCTACATATTATGATGATAAAAATAATCCTGAAAACAATTTATCTTACTTTTTTTTGGGTTTTAGATAATATGTAGAGTCAAAGGTGGGAAAGTGGGAAGGGCTCGTAGAGGACCAGACATAGGCCTCGGTAACATAACCATCGTTCAAGATATGATCGAACCGGGTGGTTACTTCGGTGAAGAAGTTCCTGAGTCTTTGTCGATCATAAAATGTCACCGAGACGAAGTACTTGAGCCTCCTGAGTCGGCCAAAGTCATTGGATTCTCGAGCAAGTACGACGTTGAGATATTCTCTGTGGGAGATCACTTGCTTTGCATTCAAGGCCATCCCGAGTATAACAAGGAGATCCTCTTGGAGATCATTGATCGTGTTAAGAAGATCAAATTTATTGAGGTTCGTTTAAAAGTCATTCTTCTTGGTTTTCACCCTATTTATGTTGTTAAATCATTCATTGAAGCTTGTGATGTTTATTTGTTCTTACTTAACTGAGTCCATTAAAATTCGAGGAATCTATAAAATAAGTTCGAGGAATCTATAAAATAAGTACTTGTTTATTGTAGGAGGAACTTTTGGAGAAAGCAAAGGATTCTATAGAGAAGGTCGAACCAGACACGGAGCGTTTGCACATGCTTTGCAAGAATTTTCTGAAAGGACGAACCAACTTTGTTTGACTATTCAATAATGTTCATGGTCTGGTCTCCTAATAAATCTACTACTCTCTGTAATTTCATAACTATTAATCTATTAGTATATGATACTGTAATAGTGTAATCACATAATGTAAGTATGTAACATAACCCATTATATATATTACCGATAAGCATAAAGATCATGGTTTGTAAATTATTGGTATATACACTAATATGGTGAAGTAAATAAAAAACTGTTAACAAAATATTTGAATGAGACCTTAAAAATGTAATTTTTTTTTATTACAGAAATTAAATCCATTAATGCATATTCCATAACCAGATTTGCATTCTTCATACATATATATATACGTATTGCAAACATATAGATTTTAATGCAGATCTCTAGTCAATGGTTAAGATTAAATGTGATGAGCTTCGAAACAAAGTTTTTTTAAAAAAATTTATTGTAATTCTCAGGTAGAGTATATGGCTTATTATTATTATTATTTTCGTTTCTTTAATTAATTTTCTTAACAAAATCTGTCACTTGGCGTGTGTGATCGTGTTCTCTGTCGTCTTGAGCTCCTCTTCTCCGTACCAACTCCGCATTCAATTTTCCGATTCTCTCGCTATCCCTCTTTTTCTGCATCCGTGATCTCTCTGAGAAGAAGAAGATGGTGGAGCAGAAGAAGAGGTTCGCTCTGTTTCTGTCGACGTGCGACTCCGAGTTCGTGAAGAAGGCTTACGGAGGTTACTTCAATGTCTTCGTCTCGACTTTCGGCGACGAAGGCGAGCAATGGGATCTGTTCCGAGTTGTCGACGGCGAATTCCCCGACGAGAATGATCTCGACAAGTACGACGGTTTCGTTATCAGCGGTAGTCCACACGATGCCTTCGGAGACGCCGACTGGATCGTCAAGCTTTGCTCGGTTGTTCAGAAACTCGATGAGATGAAGAAGAAGGTTCTCGGCATCTGTTTCGGCCACCAGGTTCCACTTTTCTCGTATTTTGTTTAATTGAATTTCAATTTTCTTAAGTTTTACATTTCTGATCGGTTGGATTCTTAGGGTTTATCAGAATGTGTATTCTGTGGTACACATCTTTTGTCGATTGTGATCTGAATATGACATTTCATTTCTCAGATCGACCCACTTGTTACACTATATTTAGCAATCGAATCACAATTTAGCTCATCTGATTGATTTCACGGTCAAAGTAGTAGAGTCCTCTCTATTAGGAACTATCTAGTGAAAATATAGTCAAAGCCCCAAATTTGGTAATTTAGTTACTGAGAACTTGAATTTTTTGTTTGTTTGTTCATCAGATTCCAGTTGTTGCTCTGCCAAATTTATTAGATCTTCTTGATATCTGAAGTTGATATCAAGATTTCACTGAATTGCTTTCTCTGGATGTTGGCATTGTTGAATCATTAACTGGCTATATGAAATCGGAGGAAATGTAAATTATGTTCTTGAACATTGGCATAAAGAGATGATCTCAAGTGGCATGCATACTTAGGAGTGATGTTGTGTGCTGCAAATTGATTTAACGGCTTTGTGATTCTTGTTCTTCAAATCTCTATCTGTTCATTTTCTCCAGATTATTACTAGAGTTAAAGGAGGGAAGATAGGCAGGGCTCGAAAAGGCCTAGACATGGGACTGAGAAGCATAACCATAGCAAAGGACGATGAAAAACTACGCGGTTACTTTTGCGGCGAGGTCCCGGCATCTTTAGCCATTATAAAATGCCATCGAGACGAAGTGTTGGAACTTCCCGAGTCTGCTACGGTTCTTGCAATTTCCGAGGTATGCGAGGTCGAGATGTTCTCAATTGGAGACCACTTCCTCTGCATCCAAGGACATCCCGAGTATAACAAAGAGATTCTGTTTGAGATCGTGGAACGTGTCGTCAATTTGAAGCTTATGGAGGTTTGTTAAATCATTTCCTCTGTGATCTCAGTATCAAAACTTACAAGTATTGCAATTTGATCGATCTTTTCTGTGTGTTTTTTTCAGCAAGAGTTTGCGGATAAGGCGAAGAAGACCATGGAGACTGCGCAACCAGACCGGAATCTATGGCAGAAGCTCTGCAAAAACTTTCTGAAAAGTTGATCAGAGCCAGTTTAGTTTGCTATCAAATTGTGCCATCTCTTGATGAACCTATAATTTCCTTCAAACAATCACAAACCGTCATTTATGTAAGCATTTTTTCTTTATCTTAACGTTGAATCACAAATCAAACAACAAGAAAATTCAATCTGAGTAATAAGCATTCATAGATACATTTGTACTATCTTTTGGAAATTAAGTCAGCATCTTTGTTGTTTAAGTATCATCATTATCAGCAGAGAAATCAGGTTCTGAAGGCTTCCGAAATTTCACAAGCTCTTTAGTAGATTTCGCTGCAATACGGTTCTTGTGAACTTTACGAAGTGCATTTGCAGCAAACTTTGACGCCAAGAACGTCGCTCTGATGCTAGCAACCGAGCCTTCACCTTCTTCTTCCTCTTTCTTGAGTTGCTCAAGCTTCTTCTTCTTCATGTGTCGTCGCCAAGCGGCTTGTATAAATATGGCAGCCCAAGTCCTCCATTGCTGTGAGTAGAATCTGAAAGTGTGTTGAACTTGCCTGCTGTGTAGTCTCCTGAACTGGCTAGCCACGAACTTGAGCTCATCGGCTATCAGAGCGAAAGCCTCTACCTCGGTTAGCGCCTTTGCGGTTCTGGTGGAGGACGGTAGATTTGAGCCGGATTTGGGATCAAGCGCCCATGTCAAAAGCTCTTCGCCGCAGAAATCTCCTTCTTTAAGCAAACTCCGGTTGAAGAAACCGCTTCTCCCTCCATCTGTGGTCACACTCTCGAGCCGACCACGGATTATGAAGAGCATCTCGTTAACCGGATCTCCTTCCCGAACCAAGTAAGAGCTCTCTGTGTACAGACACGGCTTCAACCTCTCACAGATTGCATCAAGCAGCCTCTCTTCCATATTCTCAAACAATGGAACCTTTCCAAGAAAAAACAAGAACAAGAACAAGATGGTTTCATTTATGAATCAAGAATGAGAAAAAGGCTTTTAAAAATTAGTTTGAACTTACCCTCCTAACCAAAGCCAGACAAAGATGTCGTTTGATATCTCTTCTCAGATCCTTTGGAAGGTTTTGAACCAAATTCTCTTCATCAACTCCGCGTGTCTCCAACCATTTGTACTGGTCATATCGTCTTACACGTTCCCGGAGCTCCGGTGGAAGCATCCGATGATGCATCCACTGCTCCGAGTCACGTCTCTTCACTCTCATTTCTTCAAGCCGGATTGTTAGAGACTGAAGATAAGTCTGCATGTTTCCAATGAGAAGAGCAAAAAGTAGAAGTCCAGCAATAGCAAGTGCTATGGAGAATATAACCTCTCCAGGGTATGTACTTGTTTGAAGCCCTTGACCAAGTGTGCTGAGATTCTGAAGTCCCCACCAGAGACAGAAGAAGTACTTAGAGACAAAGCTGTTTGAAGAGACAATGCCAGAGGACAGAGCTCTCAAGTAGATTCCGAAATCAAAAGGAGGACTGTCACCATCTGTGACATTGACAGGACAATTTGTCTGAAGAACAGACTCTTTGATGGTGCTCCAAGCAGCATAACCATCCATATCTTCATTACCACAAAAGAGAAAGTTTCTCTTACAGTCCTGGCTATTATTACGGCAAGCCCTGCTCCAGCATGAATTGTTACGTTCTAATGCCAGTAAGTACCACAAAGCCCCAACAATCTGTCAAAAACAGAGTTTTTTATAAACATATTGTTTCAAAGAAAACTTAGGGAAATGAAATTGGTACTGACATGACTTGCGAGCATGTAGAGTAGCAAGTAATAAGCTGCACCAGCCCAAGCAGTTTCAGCGAAAACACCAGCTGTTCTCTTTAGCTCTGAGCTCAAAGGATATATCCGAATAATCCTCGGAATATATTGAATTAAAATGATACACCGCAACGCTTGCTTCGTTGCCAACACATTTGCACCTCTAGACGTGTAAAGAAATCTCCAAACTACAATCTGAAAAAAGTAAAATAAATCACATCAAGTTTGAGAAGAAGAAACTTGGAGGGGATTTTCTGTTGTTACCTGTGGAAGTGGAAGCACGGAAAGAAAATCGATGATGAAGTACTGCTGAAGATAACGTTTTGCTATCTGTGGAGGATCGATCACAAGCTCTCCACGACCGAAAACACGAGAAGAAGGAGCGACGAAAGCTGTTCTAAACCGGAGAGCCATGTGGAAAAGATAAAACGAATCAATCACAGTCCTCAGCGTTGTTGCTATGATAGCCAATCTCTTGTCTATGCCGATACATTTCTCTTTGTCATTCACAAACGGAAGATACAAGAAGAGAGGATCCACAGAGACGGCGAGGATGCAAGAAGTGACGAAGAGCTTGTTGCAGAGCAAAAGAAACTTGTCCTGTGGATCAAAGATCTTCTTCTCTGTTGCTTTAAGATCTTCTGGAAAAACCGCACGAGAAACCCCGAGACCGATTGATCTTCCTAAAGACCAAAGCCCTTTGGAACCTTTACTAAATCCTTTCTTGAAAGATCCGGATGATGCATTGTTGGCATGAACACTACGTGTTGCTCCTTGTAGATTGAGAGTGCACTTGTTTAGACCTGCCTCAGAAGCCTGTGAGTACCTAGAATCCATACTATCTAACCTGTGAAGAACAAAAGAAACTAAAACATACTTTATTTTTCAAACCCAATATATAAAGGAATATATATCTGAAACTCTGCTAAAGTCAGAGCAAGATTTTGATGAAACTAATATGACCAGAGAAGATTTGCAAATAAATGAGAATCCTTTTTAACTTTTTAAGATAGTTACCTTACAAACTTCTCGAGTTGGCCACTGATTACTTGTGATTTCACTATTTTTTTGCCACAGTCGAACATGCTTTTTCTCCTGTGACTTAACTCATGAATCACAAGTCCCCAAACCTGCTTTCACACATAGTCAAATAAATAAAGGAAACAATTAACACAAAAATCCATTCAACCACCAAAATATTAACAAAACAAAAAAAAAACCAAAATATTTTAAAGCACCAAAAGACATTCGGTTAATGGATCATTGGATTGAATTCAAAGCAAGTAACGGAGTAAGAACATTCATCCATTTTCGTTGACTTGGGATTTCAAAATGACAGAAAAGTTTCCAAGGAACACACATATTCATCCCACAAATCAAATCATCCTGTAGAAACGAGAATTATCACTCATTTTTATCAGCATTAAAACGGCACAATCTTAGGAGAGAAAAATGTCGTCAAAAATCTAGCAATTGAGAAGTTACAAGATCAAAGATCATTCCAAAGACTCGGAGTTATAAGGGGACATAAGTTTGAGAGGGAATGTAAGAATACCGAAGAAGAAGCAGGAAGATAGGAAGAGAACGTGCAGGCCGAATTAGGCGGAGACGAGAAGGGTGAAGAAGAAGAAGAAGAAGAAGAAAGTGAAGAATGATGGGAAGAGACGAAGTCGTTTCAGACAGAGAGATGAAAAAAGGAATTAAGAGAAGAAACTGAAACTGTCTCCGTGCCGTCCGGGTCGGGTCCACTCCCCTCTATCTGCCGCCCCGTCTCTAATCCTTAACGTTACTTTAATACATTACAGTGTCATTAATTAGTTATAAGAAAATCACTAATTATCTCTATTTCTCTTCTATTGATGTTTCACATAGACTGTTGTAAAAAAATTACAAAAAAAAAAAAAAAAAAACCCTGACATACAATAACAGTTTTCATGTTAAATCATTTTCTCACTATTACTTGGACACTATATACTTTCAAAAATATTTATTTTAATTTTCAAAACAATGTGTAACGCTTCTATTATGAAAACATGTATTCGTTATAGCTTTTATTGTCGGTTGGCAACTTAACTAATTCCGACTGGAGTTGTAACAGATTTTATTGGAATTTTTGCTGTGTAGAATACAAAATACTGGAAAAAACAAAAATTAGAAATACAAAAAAAGAAGAATGTGCAAGAGTAGGACCAATGAGGTTACCCACGTTGCATCATCTTAACTCCTAAACATTTCAACTATAAAACTGACATTTCCTTCAAATATCCCTCAAAATCTGAACACATTTTGTTCTTCCCACATGTAAAAACGATTTAGCTTCTCATTGTTTCATCAGAGACGCTGCAAAACACGCAACTCTTGAGGATCATCAGCTCAAGAGATTCATTGACTCTGCAATCTTGTTTCTAGACTCGTTGCAAAGAACATCCGCTTTGCTTCCATGTATCGGCTTATGGATGATAACTCTCACATTCCCATGGTTCAGTGTACCTTCACTTCCCGTCGGCATGATCTCTCCCGTTCCCATCAGCGTTATCGGAACTACTGGAACTCCGGTCTTAGCCGCTACCGTAAATGCGCCTTTCTGTAATACTCAGTGTCAAACACACAGACACAAAGACCACAACATGATCAATAATCTTGAGATTGTGTTTACCTTGAAAGGACCTAACCGACCATCTTTACTCCGTGTTCCTTCCGGGAAGAAGAAAACAGATGCTCCCTTCTTCACGAGCTCCATGCAGCGTTTTAAGCAATCCTATAAAATGCAAAAGACTTAAAACAGTCAAGTGTTTATATACAAAGACTCAAAATAGTGTGGGAGAAAACAGAGAGTTGCATAATACCACTTGGCTTCTTGGGTCCATACGCTTCAAAGGAACAACACCCATCATGGACATGGCCCAACCGATAATGGGAATTACGAATATCCCAGTCTTGCTGATGAACTTAAAGCTTTTGCCAAGGCTGAGAAGTGTGTATATATCCAGAAAGCTTTGGTGGTTTGATACATATACAGCAGGAGTGTCTGAAGACGGCAGATTCTCCAAACCCTCAATGTCGATTTTGTAGAACGGATAAATGCTTATGGAAGCCCAGATTTTAGCAACGAGGTGATGGAATTTTCTCCGGTAGCGGTCAAAGAGAAGGACGAAAGGATGTCCGATCAACATCGGGACGATTAGGAAAGTGGCGGAAATGGCAGCGACGATACAAAAGCATATCCCTCTGAGTCTTGAGCTCAACTTAATCTCTGCACTTGATAGTTGAAAGACAAAGAAAGAATTGTGTATAGAGACAGGAACAAAAGAAAAGAAACGACAAGGTTGTAATCTAGCAAAGCAAAGGTTTAGCCAAAAAGAAAACCTGGTTTTGGAGAAGAAGAAGACTCAGGGGTTGCAGCTCCTGAAAGATCCGATCTCACAGCGATATTTCTTGGCGATTCACTTAATCTCAGTGGTTTCTTGTCATCAACTTTGTAAGGATCACATCTTAGAGAGCGGTTACACCATTGTACACCATTACGCCTTGTTTCGCCACTAAATTTTCCTATCAGAGAAGCTAAAGAAGAAGCAAGTAATGATTTAAGAGATTCATGTCACCTCGAAGTAACTAAAGATCTCAAAAACCAAAAAGACGGAGAAGGATGTATATTCTACAAGTCTCTATATAGAACAAAGACTGGTTTTAAAGATATTATCAAGAAATCAAAGAGGATATGTTGTTCTTGGGAATGGTGCAGATGATAAAGAAAGCTCAATTTGGCAAATACTATCTTCTTCAGGTATCAGAAAGAAATCTTGATTGTCTTACCATGAAGAGAAGTAATCAAGCTCGCTTTGCCATTCGAAATACGACCAAAACAGCATCCTTTATCCCGTGGAATCTGCATTTCCAAGAATCTCAGAAAATCAGAACAAATTTCATAGTTTTACATAAAAGATTTATAGAATAGGAGCTGCATGTTTCGAAAGTTTCATTGTCAACTGATTCAAACTATCCAAATCCACGCATAAACCTCAGCAGGAGCAGATAATTATATGTTTAATGTTGAGAATTGACCAAAAACTTGCAATTTCACTTCATATTTGGATAAAAGAGAAACACATCACCAAGTTCAAATCCTGATTAAGCTTTCCATTGCAGATTACCTTTCACTTTCCATCATTTTCTCAGAAAACTATTAAAGAATCAATCACACAAGAGTAGAGAATCCAAAAAAAGCGATAGTAAACTAGGAAACTTTACCCGAATCAACGATGACTGTGATGAACAAATGGGTTTACCATAATCTGAGAGCATGATTAAGAAAACAGTTATCACAAATGAAATCGAAGTGATATAGAGAGAAAGTAGAACAGAGTGGGCACATACATGGAAGATGTGAAGAGACGCCCCGAGAAGAAGCGACATCCATGGCGGAATCTCGAGTAAAACATCCGTGAGATTTGCTCATGTTATCTGTCATATTCATGCTTATCTCAGACTTCGTTGCTCTACTGTTTTTACTTTCTAAACATCAACTGTGTGTCGTTTCACGTTGATAAAGCGGCGGATGACATTTTCTCGTTTCTGTGTTAGACTGCATGACGTTTGTAGATTAAAGCCAAGTAAACTACAAGGCTTTTTGAAGTCTTTGAATAAATGGCCCAGTAGTAGGCAGTAGCTATTAGGCTTTTCCGTATTGCATGTTTTGGAGTAATTAATCATATTTTCGGCTTATCTTAATATTCATTCTATCATGAGTAATTTGGAGAGATGGGATAAAAATACTTCGTATTTAGCTAACAAGGAAAAATACAAATACATCATTTTGTATTTTTATAAATACAAATTTACCCATTGATATAATAATTATGTGTGCCATTCTCTTTCCTCATTTCTCTTGTTTCCTTCGCCTCCCTCCCCTCTCTCTCCTTCTCTTTCTTTCATCTTCTTTTTTTTTCCTGCAAATCCACTATTGCATCTTATCATCTTAGATCTTCTTCCTCTATTGTTTCCACGTATCATTCTTGATAAATATTATAATGTTCAATTTTAAAATATTTGAAATATTTATTATTATTATTATTGTTATTGCGCTATCGAAACTATCTTCATCAACATAAAGATTTTAAAACTCCATATATAATGTTAAAACTAATCTCATATAATCTAATGAATCAAATTAATTATTTATTTATCTTAAATAATTATATTAATCAGTTAATATTATTATTTGTTATGTAATTATTTAGCTATTATGTTTTCAAAAACTAAGAACTAAATTTTCGTCAATTTTAGAAACGCAAGTTTCCAACAAGTTTCCAAATTGCAAATTTTAAGAAACGTGAAAAAATGAGTTTCCGACAAGTTTATGAGAGTTTCTGTTTCGGAAACGCGATTCGGACGGAGTTTCCATGCAACATAAATCATTATTCTTAATATTATACATTGATATTTTAACATAATATATATTTTCATAATAAATTATTTCTGTTTGTAGCGAGTTAAACAAATTTGTAACAAAAATAACAATTTGTATGATATATTGATGTTATCCATCTAACATATTTAATATCTTGTAAAATATAAAGTTAAATGTAACTTGCTAATGTAATGTATTAATATAAAAGTATATTTGATCGACTCGTTAATCATTACATTTCTTTTTCTCATTTTTCCTTAGTTATTCTTCAAATAACTTCAAAATTATCTATCTAATAGTTAAGTTAACATGTTATACGAGAAATTAAAGGATAATGCATATGTTTTTATTTTAATAGAATAATTGTTAACTTGATAATAGAAAATATATCAAGTTATTATAACATATATAAACCTTATTTTATTAAAATCCCAAATTTTTTCTGAATAATTATTTGAAGTTTTCTAATTCATAAAATATTTCAAATCTAATTTGGATATTGCAGAAAAATGAGAATTCAAGAGAGAAAGGAGTTTTTGGTCATTTTGTTACCCAAACAGTATAGTCAACTTTTGGTCTATTCTCTTTCCAGATTGAGTGGATAGGGGCTTCCCTATTACCTAAATACCGTGTATTTTCTTCCCTATTAGCTAATTGTCTCTTCTATCATTTCATGATCCAAAAAAGAGAGAAAATCGAAATTTTCTTTTAATTACTTTGCTCCCTTAAATTACTCATATTGTTAAAGACAATAATTCTAGTCAATTTAAATTTTGAAAATAAACCTGTCTTAATAAATTGGGTTATAAATTCACTACTACGAAGTATGAACGTACAAAACGGTTATTAGAGTAAACGCATACGTAATTTGATTTGCTTCAGAAACGTTAACATGAATTTCTACGTGAAACGGGCATATTAATTATCATAATTAAGTTTCTGTTAATTAGGATTGACAAATTACTTCTTCTTCTTTTTTTTTACATCAAAGGGTTGGCAAATTTATTAAAAGTCAAAGATAGATGGGAAGGATATCCTCTGCAAACTCCAATATATAGAAATAAACTCAATAACATGATGGAATTTGATCAACACATTATCCATTTGGCCTCATCTTATTAACTCTACCATTATTCCATTACCAACAAAATCAAGGACAATCTTAGAATATTAAGTGTCAAATTCATAACCCACTGTAAATTAAAGGTTTTCTTGGACGCTATAGGATTAGCTTTGTTCTAATTAGTAATTACCACAATCACTACGATAATTTCGGTATAGAAAAATCGATTATGTACTTTCTAAAATCGAATCTTGTCAGTTGTCACCAATCATTGTGGTATAAAATTAATTGTATAAACCTCCTTTTATTTGAATTCTCGTTTCCTTACATTTTCATTTTCGTTCCTTAGTTTGAGATTTATAAAAATGTTGTGATAGTAAAATTAAGATTCAGTTCGCAAGAACAGACGTTTGAGGATGAATATCCCAAAATTCATAACAAGAAGCAGAAGAGAGAGAGAGATCTTTAATGTTGAAAACTAACGGAACAAAGGAACTTAACAATCTAGAAAACAAAGACAAGAATCTTGCTAAAAACTCGAAAACGAAACGATAGAAAAAACTAACTTCTCTCGATCAATCCCTCTAAACCATAGCCAAACCAATCGCAACCGCGGTCAAGAACAAACCGCTACCAATCTTCAACCCAACCGCAGCGTTATGTGCAGCAGCTGGAACTGGAGCTGGGGCTTGATCCGGAGAACTAACTGGAGAAACCTTTGGATTGCCACCGTCGTCACAGCCAGGGCCACCAGGTTTGCGTTCAGACAAAACAACAATATGAATCTTTTCGCCTTTAGCGCAGTTACCAGGAGCACCACTGATGAAAAAGAAAGCTCCTGATTTATCTAGCTCGACCTTTGTCTGTCCATCATTGTATAGCTTCAAGGGATTTGCCGTGTTACAAGAATCATAATCTTCTTTTGTCACTTGTAACACCGAATCTACTTTCGCGTCGTACTTCCATACTATTCCACATGCATAAAATATATATATATCAATATCACAAACCATATACAATATATGAAATGGTTGCATGAAAACATGGTTCAAGGGTGATAATATTGTCTAAAACATCAAAATAAAGGATTTTGTTTTTCATTTTTTTGTCAATAATCTTTCATAATAGCTGATATAATCTACGATTAGGTCATTAATCATTTTTGGATAAAAAACATGGGTTGATCAGATTTAAAAGCCTATATAGGATCAGAAATGAAGAAATAAAGAGAAAGTATAGAGTACCAAGAAAATCGCCGACTTTGAAACGATTGTTCTCGGCCCATTGATTGAGAGTGTTGCTGGCAGAATCTGGAACCTTCCACGACCCCACAGATCCACCGACCAGAATCTCCCTCGGTTTGGAGGCTGCATGGCTCACTGTAGTGAACAAGAGGAAAACAAGGGTCAAAACTGGAACTATGATTCCCATTTTTTAAAGAGTTTTTCTTCTTCTTTAATACAAACAACTCTTGGATGTTTTTTTTTTGTTTTTGAGGTATGGAATTTGTCTCTCGGTTGTTTTGTTTTCTCTATAGGTGAAGGATAAATGGAGATGGTGGGTGGTGTTTATATACTCATTGTGGTTTGTAGCAAAATCGTGTTTTCTTGGGTTCGGAGATAGGCTCGGGAGATCGGAACCGAACTTAAAAATTAATATTAAAGTGTATTATCTCTCTCTGATTTGCTAATTAGATGTCAGTTTTTACTCACTTTGCATTACAAATAAATGCGTTCCAGAATATATTATTTAATGAGTTTAGAATTAGATAAAAAATCTTTGGCTTTTGTTAATAGATTTCTATGAGTTGTCTATACTAAATATATAAAGTATTTTCAAAACACTTATAATTTTTGGGTTAAATATTCAAAACACTTATTGATTAAATCTATAAGAATTTATCAAAGAATGTTCTACTGTTTTGAGATAAACTAAAGTTTTGATATGTGTTTAATTATTTATCACACGTATTTTCTGTTATAACTTTAGTTTCTTAGATATATAAAACAGATTTCGAATAGTAGTAGTAAGAAAAATTATCACGAGAGAAAAAAAAATCAATAGGGATAAAGGATTGACACTAATTTACAACTAGATTAAGGACTAAGGAGTAAAAGGAAGCTTGTTAAAAAAAAAGGAAAGGTTGAATACGAGAGGATATAGACTAAAGATGAAAACGAGAAAATGGAACAATAAGAAAAACATGCAAATGTATTCGCTTTCGTTTTCCTTTTTAACTTTTTTTTCATAGTTATCCAAATTTTAGAATAAGATTTACGTATATTTGGAAAATCCAGGTTGTAAAAGTAATACTGTTTATGTGCTGTGGCCAACTTTTTATGTTCGATCCACGTGGTAAATCCTCTTAAATCATTCAACCACGATGAATAAGTTTTTTTTTTGTGTGGTAAAAACGATGAATAAGTTGTTATTCAATACATTTGTTTGACTACAAAATAAGCTTCAATATATATGATTTATTTTCCTTTAAAATTTTTAAAAATTAAAAGGAATCTACATGTGAAAATGTTAAAACTATAACACACAGAATTGGTCGCTACTCGGTATTAAAAAACTGTCCGATACTAGAAAAGTAACGTGTCGGAAGTTAAAAAAACACACACATAATTTTACAATGTAACGTAACAAGTACCAATTGTGTAATCTTTGGCCTCGCACAATTTGCTTAACAACCAATGACAGTACATTTTTCTCTTTTTATAAAAAAAAAAAAGACAGTACATTTTCTCTCGTATAGACGTATTACAAATACAATTGATAATTAATTAAAAGCAAAACGATATATACGGTAACGCTACTGTTATACGTTAGGCATGAAAATCCTCGGGGCTATAATTGATACGTTGTGGTCGAAAACTAAACATCTTAATGGCTATTAATTGCGAGCCGTTGTGGTCGAAAACTAAACATCTTAATGGCTATTAATTGGCAGAGAGACAAATTTAAACGGATAATTTTTTTAAAAAAAACAAAAAAGTAATATACTCTTGTCATAAGTCAGTAAATCACGTTTATAGTGATCAAAAAGGGAATCACACCGATTCTAGAAAGTAAATAGTTGTATTCACAGATCCTTCGTTATTTTTAAGTAACCGTTTAAAATAAGTCACAGAAGCACACCAATGGAGGATTCTTTTGACAAGACTCGGAATAGTTCAATCGGTTGAACACTAAAAGCTGTACCGAATTAATTGATGTTAGATTCCGTTTAAATTTTGTGATTATATCTTTCAGTTTTCAAAGAAACTCAAAATCACTAGAGCCAAATGTGTCTTAAGAGAAAGACTCAAATGTAACATCAAACAAACATAACCAAAAAGTAGGTTCGGCCCACCAGTTAATTTTTTTTACTAAGCCTTTTATCAATAGATAAAGTTATAGATTTTTCAATAATAATTCTATTCATTAGGTTTTCTTAGGAATATTTTGTGAGCATTTCTAAAAATAAAAAGGTTGAGAAACTCGACTAGAAAGAGTTTAGTGAATAATTTTACAAACAAAAAATGTAATGACAACTATGTTTCAATAACAAAAGATAATTTTTACCTTTTTTACAAACCATTTATGAAAATGAATTATTTTATTAAGTTATAATGTATTTTTCTTCTTCTTATATTATTACAATTTGTAATTTGGATTATGCTCAAAAAACGTACATTTTCTCGAGACTTTTGCAGATATGAGTGATGGTGGTTTGAAGAGTATCAATGTCAGTCTATAAATCCATCTCATATGTTGCTGATAGGTAAGTGATCTCATCTTCCCTCTTCATTTGTATATGATTTTTTTTTCTTTCCGAAAAACTTATCTTCAAATCTTCTTCATACTAAAATTGATAATGACAAGTTGAGTATCATGTTTTTTTGTACATACTTTTGAGATTTATTAAACATTTTTTATATTACTATGTCTATGCATAAATCATTTCATCATTTCTCTTTCATCTTTGTTGTTTTGTTAACGATTTGATTTGTTATATATACCGCATATATGTGGTGTATTTTAGTATTCTATATGGTGAAATTGAGACCTTAAAAACAACTCACAAGAACTTTCCATCAATAATAAGACTGATATTTTTATTTATTTATTATTTCACAGTTATTGTGCTTAATGTTTTGTTTCATTTCTTGTCTAATGTACTCATGTCTAAAGGTGTTTTGGCTTGCTTCATGCCCAAGTGTGACTGATGCTTTTGTGGCTAAGGCTGCAACGAAATGCACCAAGCTGAAAGAACTTCGCATATGCATCTCACCTTAGATAACTAACAGAGTGATGGACACGTTGAAAGGTGGTGAAAACGGTGAAGGACAATTGCCCAACTGTGGATGTTCTATAGACCTTTTAAGTTTCAGTCTATCTAACCCTCTATGAAGGCCAAACCTCTCTATGACTCTTAAAACTGCATAACGGAAATGGAAGATAACCAGATGTAGGGATTGGAACATACAAAGAATTAAGAGCATACATTATATTCAGAAATGTTCATTATTAATGTAAAATGTATGTTGTAATCACTGATATATAGGATCGGTAACAGTGATATAACTCATCAATTGATATAAGAGTATTCAATCCGTTCAAGATTTCTTTTGATAGTTTTGTTCTCGGTATATATAAACTCAAAGTAGCAATTTCAGACAACATTAATTAAAGAGCTTGTCGCAAAGGACAATAAAAAGATGTTTCATTCAAAAGATCAATGTTTGTTTTTATTTTCAAATTTTATGTAACCAGACAAGAATATCACAACATAATAAACTAGAAGAAGAAGAAGAAGAATAAGGGAGGAGGATAAAAATTCATATGACCACCATCTGTGGTGGTTTGACAGACGACGCTTGCTCTTCGATAACAGTACCGGAGTTGTAAACCTCAGCATCGCCGACGTGAACATCTTTACCAAGAACCGTCATGTTAACAACCCGAGCCCACTTCCCAATCGTCGAATCCCATCCCACGATACTATTAGAGACGCACGCATGTTCCTTGATGCAAACACCTCGCATCACAGTACACCCCAAGAGTCTCACACCCGACTCAATCACACACCCCGGACCAATCACAACATCCGGTCCGATCAAACAGCCTTCTCCTACAACAGCTGTTCCATCCACCAGAACATTCCCGATTACATTCTCCCCTGCCGTCGCCAGCTCCTCCGGCGCTTTCTTCCTCAGGGAATCAAGATACATTCTCTGCCCGGTTATGTAATCTTTCGGCTGGCCAATATCCATCCAAAAACCGGTTAGCACCATCGCGTAAAGCTTCTTCTCCGAGGCTATCTTAGGGAATATCTCTTTCTCTATCGACGTCCTTCTCAGCTCAATCCTGTCGAGCACAGATGGGTTCAAGAGGTATATCCCAGCGTTGATCTTGTTCCCTACGAAATGTTTCGGTTTCTCTACAAAACTCTCGACTCTCTCTGTAGCTGCTTCCTCCATAACCACCACACCGTACTTTGAAGGATCATCAACCTTGGTCACCATGATGGAAGCTTCAGCGCCATGAGCTTTGTGAAACTCGATCATCTGGAGCAACGGATATTCGCAGATAACGTCGCTGTTAAGTACGAAAAAGGGTTGGCCTGATTCGTCGACGAGCTTATCCCGAGCCAACGCGAGAGGCCCAGCTGTCCCGAGAGGTTCGGTTTCTTGTGAAAACGTAATCTTAATCCCAAGCTTCTTCTCATACTCTTTCATAAAGTTCAACATAACCTGAGAGAAAACAGGATTAGTGAATTGATTTATAGGAATTGTTGTTTAAGGAGGACAATGTAATGACATAATGTACCTCTGGTTGTTGGTGATTGATAGCTAAGACAAGTTCCGTGACTCCAGCATCTTTCAGAGCTTCGATCTGATGCAGAATCATGGGTTTGTTTCCGAAATCGACAAGCGGTTTTGGCATGCTGAAGGTAAGCGGCCTCAATCGAGTTCCGAGTCCTCCAACGAGAATAAGAGCCTTCATTTTTCTGCGCACAAATATATATATATATATATATATAGTCAAATCTACACGAGAATTGTGCAATTATCCAAAACCCAGAACAAGGCGTGACCTAGAAATTCTGGAAAAATAATCTTCAATTGAAATTTCAAAACACAGAGGAGATCACTGAATCAAGTCGATACGTTTTCAACAAGCGGAAACTTCTCCTGACAGTAAAAAAAAAAGTGAGGATCATCTTTTACGTTTGGTTAAAATATATATTATGCATCTGACACCCAAATCCAAACTAACATTACAGATAGGGACTCGACCAGATGGGTAAATAAAAATAGGATTCCCAACGAGAAAGCTCAAAACAATGCCAAGGGATCCAACGAAACTCACTTTGATTTTTTTGAATGGCCGCAGATCTGGAAGAAGACGTCTTCAGTCTTCACAGGCAGTGGTACGGATTGTTCACGCCAAACGTACCATATAAGCCACCCAATCCTTCAATCAAATAGCTTAATTTTTTTTTTACTGACAAACCAATCAAATTTAATGGGTTAAGTAAGACAAAAAGGAACAAGTAAACATTCAATTTGTGGGCCTAGTCATTAACTCAATTTTCTATCATAAATATTGTTTGAACAAAAGATGTTTGTTACCTTTTTCAATAAGGAGTATGTGTTAAATCTTATCATATTAAGATATATGTTACCTTAAAGAAAGATTTATAGCCATTTGTGTTTTGTTTTCTTATGTGTTAAATCTTAGCATATAAAGTTTTGTGCCTCCTAGTCCTATCTCAACTTTAAATAAAAAAAATCTTAGCATAATTTTATTACGTCAAGCAAAATAGGCCAAAATTACTAGATGGATAGGAGAAGAAAAAAATGTAGAAATATTTGGAATGTCATTTTTTCGTATCATTTATTTTTTTGTCAACAATATAGGAAACTAATGTCGTTTTTTTTGTATATTTAATTTGTGGTCCAAATATGCCATCTCACCCCATTCACAGTATGTTAAAAAATTCTTCCTGAGTCGACTTTTGAATTGAAAAAACAAGAAGTTGTATCATATAAAGACATGCATGGATGAGATCAATGCCATTCTCCAACGAAATGGTTTATTTCGAGTTTTAAGAAAACAACAGCACAGCCAAACAGAGAAACCGTCTTCAAATCAAAAACCATAATACAAGAACTCAGATAAAGTACAAAGTATCATGGATAACACATTGATTGATGATGATAGATGGTAATGATGATGATGATAGATGGTAATGATCATTTGAGAAGTGTCTTCACTATGGCTTTGACATTGAGCTTCTTCAGGTCAGTGTAAGACTGGCCACAGCCGACAAACATAACCGGTGCTCCCGATATGTAAACCATAGACAACGCTGCTCCAACCTACAAAGCCAGTCCCAAACACTCTCGTTTACATTCATTTATAAGACCAAACCAACTATAAACCAATCTATCAAAGTTTTTACTGTACCTTGTCGTCAATGGTATCAAACTTTGTCAGTAAGATTCCATCAATCAATCTTGTGTTCCCAGAAGTGGAGAGATCCGAAAGTTTCTGGATTCAGAAAAAGAAAAGAAAACGTTAGTAAAGTTCAATTAAACATCTAACAATAATCTACTGCGAGTAAGTAAGAAACCGAACCTGATTAAACTTTGAGAGCTGGTCCACTGCATCGTTTCCAACAAGAGCTTCACCAACAAACAAGACCAAGTCCGGGTTATTGAGGTTAATGAGCTTTGACAGAGCTCTCATCAAAGGTTCATTGTCCTGCATCCGACCAGCTGTGTCAACAAGAACAACATCGGATCCATTTCGAGTTGCTTCTTGTATGGCTTCTTTAGCAACTACTGCTGGATCCTTCTCATAACCCTTTTCAAATATCGGTATCTGTTGCCAATTTACACCACCCAATCGTAAAATCAGTATTTACACCACTAATCACCGATTATTTGAATATTAAAAAACAGAGACAATTCATTACCTGTAACCTACGAGCATGAGTCCTTAACTGCTCAACAGCTCCAGAACGGAATGTGTCACAAGCAGCCATCATCACACTGACCTTATGCTGCTGAAGCCAATAAGCTACTTTGGCCAGATTGGTGGATTTCCCAACTCCATTGACTCCAACAAACACGACCACATAAGGTCTCCTCTGGTCTTTGGCAGCATGAACGTCTCTCATTATGTCAATGGAGCGTCTCGGAGTCAATATACGAACCAGCGCATCCTCCATTGCTCCCTGAAATCATATGTTTCACAACATTTAAGCCATCTAGACATTGCAGAGTGAAATGTTTTCTAGATTCAATAAAAACTACAATGATAAAAGTACAACACCTGAACGGTTGAAGAGATCCTTGTGAACGATGCCAGCTTCTTTCCTTCAAGACTTGCTTCTACTGATTCACAAAGCTTCCCGGCTATCTCTTCAGCCTGTTAAATGAAAAGCCCAAGCTCAGGTAAGACACATAACTAAGTCCAAACATAAGAAATGATGCACTGTATAGACACATACCACATTCTTGGTCATGAGCCGTTCCTTCAGAGCTTTCAAAGCCGGTTCAAGGTCTGTCCTTTCAAGATTCGCCTTCCCAGTGATACTGAACACAAAATTTCACTAAGCGTTTAATACTGGATGCTATAATAGATTAGGAAATTAGCAACAAATTCAACAAGGAAAAAATGCTAACCTCTGGAAGACGGAAGAAAACCAGCCTTTCTTCTTAGCCTCAGGCTTCTCATCACTCTGTGGTTCATCATCATCTTCACTTTCACTATCACTACTCAAAATCTCCTCCTTGTCCATCATACTTTCTCCTTGGTCAGCAGCCACAATATCTACATGATCGTTGTCCCCGTTTACATCGACGGAATCAGTAAAGTCCAATTTCGCTTGTTTAGGAGCCGCATCATCCCAAACCCTATTTTTCTTTGTCGCCTTTTTAGCTGGTTCCACAGCAGCTACCTTGGAAACCTTATTACCTATACTGTCAGCTTTCCTTACACCTCCTCCTCTACCTCTTACACCTTTACTCCTTAGTTTCTGGAGTTTGCTTAAATCAACTCCAACATTATCAGTCGTGTTTTCTTTACCGTTAGCAAGATCACTCTCCTGAGAGTCATCTTCCACCCTATGATTACCATTGGAATGAGCATTAGTCAAGCTACCGAGTTTGGCTTTATTACCATCTCCATCATCTTTCTTCGAGCCATTTTCGCTGATCTTTTTGTTTCCACCTTCAAAACCAGTCTTTGTGACCTGCCCTTGCTTCTTAACACTGCTTACAGGCTTTCCAACTTGCTTCGTTTTCTTCAACTCCTCAGCACGAGCTTCAGCTTCCTTCCTAAGCTGCCTAAACGTCTCGTTGAAATCATCGTAAGTCACACGTTTTGGATCATAGATCTCAGAGAAGCTTTCCTTCACCATAGAGAGCAGATCATCCACATAAAGCAGGTTGAGAATCCGCTGATAAACAGCGACAAAGACGAGCCCGAGATCATTGTGGAAGGTCCACTTGAGAGTGTAGGCCTCGTGGTTAAACGAAACATCACCAGATCGTTCCTCAAGGAGGCATGATCGGATCAAAGCATCGATTGGTGACCCTTTGAGAGCATTTCCAATCTCTTTGCATGTCCAGAGGATTAATCCTCCTCGGGTGAAGATTAAAAGCTGTTCTAACATCTCCGATCTTCAATTCGTACCCTGAAACACATATGATAGCTCCAAAATCAAAAAAAATCCCAGAGAGATATAATCAAATCAACACGCAATTGTCCATTTTATAATCATAAGAGCACAAACATTCGGAAATCGAGGGAGATGAATTCAAAATCAAAGCTGATAACCTAAATCCATAAGCACAAATTTCCAAAATTCCGGGCAGATTTAGTCAAGGAAGCAACCAATTCAACGGATCGGTGAACGCAGGCAACAAATCCGTAGAGAGAAATCGATCAGAATTGCAAAATTGAAGATCCTACGATCTACAGATAATCGTTTATGAATCGGAGAGGAAACCAAATAAAGCACGGATCTTGGGCTTTCAATCAGAAAATTCAAAAGCCGATAATAAGCAGGAGGAAATTCACGACAAGGGATTGAGAGACGAATATATGGAATTGTAGAGTTCGAGAGAGAAGCAGGATCCAAACCTTGATTCCTGTCGTTTGTGTTAATTTGCCCAAATGAAAGAGGAAGAAATATTAATAACTTGACAAGGCGAGAGACACGACGAGAAAATAAATAAAACGGACCCAAAAAAAATAGTTGTAAATTACGATCCTTTATTTCCTTGACATATATAGACGGTTTAAGCTTACCATAATTTTGTTTCTCATGGGTCAGGATAAATTTTGATTTTGGTCAAGGGTCAGTTGAAATTTAATTATTGCTCCTACTAACTTAGGATATCTTTCCATTAAATTACTTTAAAAAAAAAAGTAAATATGAATTTAGCATGTTGAAACTTAAATATTGAAAACCGAAAAAAAAAAAAAATGAAAATGAAAACTCGAAAACCGGACTTTGCTTCGTGGGAGGAAGATGGTGGACGGTGATAATGAATGTTTGATGTCCCATTGACCAACGACACGCCAAGACATTCCATTCCAACGCGGCAACTGTTTAAACGCTGCGTTTTTAAGCATGATATTATCGCTCTTCCTTTGTATAGCTTGAGCCTTGAGGACATTTATTTTTCATTAAAAGCCCATGGGCTTAGTTAGGCCCGAATTACTACTAATGTTCTTATGAATACTGTATTAACCTTTTCATCTCATTCTCACTGTTAATCTCGTAGGTTTGTTAAACCTAACTACTATACTAATCAGACCCGAATAATGGATTAATGGTAATTGATGAACATGATTATTATTATTATTACTATGAGGATGCAGAAATTTAGCATAGAAGCTTGGCTCCATTATAGCGCAAGTTGTAATGACATGATTTAATTACCGGTATAATTCTATACAACCACACGCCTATGACACGGTCACGTTATAAATCGATTGTCAATTTGTCATCAATCAATTAAGTAAATATACAATTAATGTTTGCTAGACGTGAATTTGCATCAAATCTCCAAAAATAGATCGTGCATGCATGTTGCATAAAATTCAATCATTAATGATCCCAATTCCTTCGGATCAGCCGATCATTACGCTAGTTCTGTTCTATTATATTGACTCTGATTGTTCAAAGTCTACGTGTTAGGAATATATTAGGGTCGCAATCCCCATTTTTTCCATTGATCCACTTGCGGTGTGACTTCTAACATAACCAAGTGTATCTATGAATATATCTTATAATCTTAACATTATTTTAACAGAATCTTTATCGAATGTCCATTGTAGGTAAAATAGTGGCGATTTCTGTTTAGATATATTATCTTCTCTATTTCGATCTAAAAAGAAATGTTAAAACATCACTTATCAGCTATCACTTATTGTGATTCAAAAAGAGTAGCTGTTTTCTTATTTTTCATGTTATTTCATACTACAAAATGGAAAGATCAGGTGCAATGCAAGTGATACGGTATTAATTGGAGCATTCAATTAAATCGTCGGAAATTGTATATCATAGTTACGATACGATGTTTTGACTGGAAGTATCAGACCATATAATATTGGTCAGACAACCTCCAACTCAAGCACTATATACTAAAACAATACTGTATTTCGAAACCCGATTTTTATATGCTCACTAACAACAAAATTTTACTTTTCAAAAGCATCTATAAAACCAATTAAATGACAATCTAAAGTCATATCATCAATTGAATGCAATTTTTCAAGCATAAGAAAAACATAATTAAAAGTGTTTTCATTCTTCTGAAAAAAAAAATATATACCGACAGTCAACTAGCTTTTGGGGCACCGATTTGGACCTATAATTTCTTACAACACAACGCGACTGAAGCTTTTGCCATGGTACAGTTAGTAATAGTCTCTCACAACATATTATAAAATATATGGTGAATTATATAATTTGATATATCGATTATCAGAAGATTTGATTATTGAATTCAGTTCTTGGCCTGTTGGAGAAGTGATCTTTACCAACTTGTGTTGACTACAGCCTCGGAGTATATATCCAACAAAACTCTCAAAATATGTCATGACAAATATTTCGAAGGTTTGATTGATACAGAAGATTGTATCTATACTGTTAAAGTAATCGACATTCTAAATAGTAACTACTCTGAGTTTTTTTTCATATATTTTAAGTCTATTTAAAATTTTATACTCCATATGACGAATAACCTGGTCACTCACTACTTCACGACCATCACGTTAATTAATAATTTAATATACATACGTGAATATGATTGGTGATTTACCAAAATGGTTTAGTCTAGACATCGTACATGGTTTTTTAACAAAAGAACAATCCTTACACGGTGAACATTAGTTAACTTGTAATAAATTAAAATACAAAACTCATCATAATTCCACATAATCTACATTAAAACCTCTATAAAATAATAATGTTGGGACTTTAAAAATTTATTATCTTATAGAGTTATTATTTTATCGATAAAGTAATAATTATTATTTTATAGAAATATTCTATCCAAAACAAAAGTTTATAAAAAAAAAATTTTCAGTTTTTTTATTCAAATTTTCTTATACTTTATTTACATATGAATTATGTTAATTTTCTAACTTTTACATATTTTACTAAATTACCTTAGATATATATGTCAAAGTTTTATAATTATTATTTTAGCTTATTGCTGGGACTATGTGATCATTTTTAAAAATATTATTATCTTATCATTTTATCGTATTTTGCTATTTTATACATTTGCTCAAATTGGGACCGGATAAATTTATTATATTATTATTTTTTCGAGTATTAGTTTATAGAGGTGTTATGTATTTAGTTATCTCGTGGTAAGTACACTTTTTTTTTTTCTTTTAAATAAGTGCATTCACGAACAAATTAATGTGCTACAGAGTTTTTGACTTTAATGTCCACCTAGTTGATCACCAGTCAGCAACTATGGATATAGTATGTCTTTATTATAGTCAAGACAGTCAAATAGTTCCAAATAATTCACCCAAAAGTAAATATTGAGAGAAATGTGTGAACTCTGGTAGATTTGAGAATGTGCCAGTTACGTCTAATTACCATGTAAATAGCTAACATGCATGAGAGGATGAGAGAAGAAAGATAAAATAATAATTTTACAATATTGCATTAATTTGCTTCTGATTCTAAATCGTATCTTCCTCTGATTCAAGATCCAAATTAATTTGCCTTCGAATATTAGCAATGTAGCATATGCCCTGTACATAAACACTAGAAAAGTAATTGCTGCTGCATATGAATGTATAACATCTATCATTTTTTGTTTGCAAACACCTGTAAAAACATGAACAGTTTTGTAGTGTAGTAAACATATGGATAATGCAGACTATGCATAAAAAACGGTTCAAAATGTGATGAAAATATTATGTAGTTGATTAACAAAACTGATCTAACTTTTTTCCAATAGGCAACTGATTCAAACCCATTACAAATAAACCCAAGTTTTCTTTTTTATCACGTGTGTTCAGAGCAGCCGAAATAATTAATGACCTTATCACTTTCACCGCATTTGTCGCGACACAATTCTATGTGGGAGAAGCAATACCACAAACTAAGATTTAAGCCCAACATTACATATATCATATACAGTATTCATCAAATTGGTAGATGCTAGTGTTGTATTATACAAGCTCGTGAATAGTCCCTACATTGGCTATGTGTATACAAGCTCGTGAATAGTTCCTAAATATATTCACATATATGCCAATAAATACATTAGCATATATATATATATGAGAGAGAGAGAGAACGGTCCACTCACAGCTGGCCAACCTGCATATACATTGTGTAGTAACTCAGCAAAACACACATTAAATAAGAACCTCCAAAACCCCATCCATCAATCCATACATCTCTCTACGTACATTAAACAAACACTTACATATACATACATACAAACAAACATACATCTCCATATACTATATGACCTAACACAAAAAAATTACCATTGAAGAAGAAGAAGAAAAGTAGAAAGAGGACACAAAATGGCAAGAACCCATCTTATTTTTCTTCTTCTTGTAGCTCTTTTATCTAAATCATCATCATCATCACCATCACCATTGTCTTCAAGAGAGCAAGAGAAGGACAGAATCAAAGCACTTCCAGGGCAACCAAAAGTGGCATTCTCACAATACTCAGGCTATATCAATGTAAACGAGTCTCATGGTCGTTCTCTCTTCTATTGGCTCACTGAGTCCTCTTCCCCTTCTCCCCATACCAAACCCCTTCTTCTTTGGCTCAATGGAGGTCAGTTTTCTCCATTTCTTTTCATTTCGTATATAAATTATCTCTGATTTTATGCTTTTTGTAGTCCTAAGCTTCCTAGCTTCTTTGTGATCATTCTTCTTATAAGTTATGACCATGCATTGTATCAGGGTAGAGTTTAAAATCATTTAAAAATGAAAATTAGACAAAAACTAAACTAAAGTCCGCTTCGATTAAATTTAAAGCATTTTCTAAAACGGAAAAAAAAAACTAAAACCAAACCGAAAAAGCATTTAATCATGGATTAGGATAAAACATGGTTATGTATGTTGTTCTTTTGGACAAGGAGACAAAAGTGTAAAAGAGAGACAAAACAAAAACTTAATCCCAAAACAATTCATAAGTCGAAAATTATGAGACAAAACAAGACATAGTTATCTATTACAGTAGCTCTTTTGTGATGAATGTGGGTTAATTAATAAATCATCGTTTGAAAATATAAAATATTTAACATAAAGTAAAAAATCGCTATTTTGGATACAAACAAACCAATGCCCAACCAAAATAGCAATAGCATATCAACTACCCCATCTGCCTCTCATTAATGGAACATGCACTCCTTTTCTTTCTCTCTTACATCTTTATTTAATTGTTTTTTTCCTTGTATTCAAGGCCATTAATATTACTACATACTGTAAGTCCTCCACAAGGTTCGGATTTCGTACTCTGTGCAATCTACCACTCCTACCCATTTCTAGTACTCACGCGCATTGTAGTAAAAGCTGTAATCTCCCACTCCCACTCCCACTAAATAATACGCTTAGATTGGAATCCTCATAATGCAGGCGATGCGTGATGCGCCTGATCCATGACACGAAAACGTATACTATCTTTTGACTTAAAATTCATGGCCACTATAAGTAGAAAATAGCATACATTTATAGCAGTTGATAGTGTTAATTATAAGCCCAGTGGGACCTCGTGAAGCCCTATCTCTCTGTTTATATTTTGTTAAGCTAATCTATGATGTTTAAGTGTAATCTTATTTGCCTATAAATCCATTTTGGATATAAACGTCGTAATGCAATTACAAGTACATAAAAACATGATTAGCCTGATAAAAAACTTAGTTTTCTTCTGTGACATTATTATGTGTTGAGAGTTCTCTTGTCACTATCTGGCATCAACTTGTTCTTTTACATGCCTTTGTTCCTCTGTCTCTTCATTAGCTTCTGTAAGAAAGCATGACCAAAAGGTGAAGTTACCTTTTTGCTGCCATTACCTTTAATAATTAGATCCGAAATATATACATAGACATTACCAAAAAGCTTTCATCATTTTCTGTTTATTATAATTTCTTTATGTTTTTATTAGTTTTCTTTCTTTGCAGTTTGTATTGGAAAAGTTTACCTAATTTTGGAAAAAAAAGGTCTTTAGTTTCGATCTTCCTTTTGTTTTTTTCGCAAAGTTCTTAATTTCAATGGTGTAGTCCTAATTGACGACATATCAGAGATACTAATACCAATATCGTGGAGCTTTTTACTTTTTTTTCAGAGGTTTATATTTTCCATTAACATTACGCAGCATCAAGTGCATCATCATGATAAAATATCATTTAGCTATATAGAACTGGTTTGACCCAAAAAAAAAAGAAGCTATATAGAACTGAACTTTTTTTATAGATATTAATAATGACAACAACAATAAACATATTTTAGAAAATGACAATAATATTGAGTAATTGTTATAAAAACAAATTATAATTGTTTCAATGGAAGCATGCGTATTCATGGAGGTCAAAAGTTGATGACGAAACTGATAAAAGCATTCTGTAGTTGACTGACTCTCATGCCCGCGCGTGTATTTTTCACTCATTTTTTTAATATATGTACTTTTATTTATTTCCACACAAATTAGTACTTTATGAAAAATCAAAATATACTTATAGAGTTTTCTTTTTCGGGTCCAGAAATATAGGCGTCATCGAATATTCTTTTGAAATTTTGGCCATTGGACTTTTTATTTATTTAATTTAATCATTGGTAGGGAGAAAGTCGGATCATGCACGAACAGAACCATCCATAATTTGGGTCACATTCGACTTCTCGAAAGTTTTTTTTTTGTTAGTCCAACTTCTCAAAAGTTAATCAATTTTTTTCTTTTTGATACTCTTTTTATCAGGATAATTGTAAGAATTAAGTAGAAAAATATTTGCAATGGAGAATTTTATATATCATTATCCGGCCACATGCTATAACATAAGAATGGACTCATTTGTATATGAGATAAGATTGGTGCAATCGTTGAAAATCCACAGGACCAGGCTGCTCGTCCATTGCTTATGGAGCTTCGGAGGAGATTGGACCGTTCCGTATCAACAAAACCGGTTCCAGTCTCTTTCTCAACAAGTTTTCTTGGAACAAAGGTAAACTACAATCCAGTTAGTTATACTTTTATATGTTTTCGTGCTTAAAATAATTTTTTATTTTATTTCTGGACTTATGGGAACGAACTATTTTATCTAAACTTTGTTTTCAAAATGTTTACAATAACAGATGCAAACCTTCTGTTTCTGGAATCACCGGCCGGAGTTGGATTCTCATACACAAACACAAGCTCCGATCTTAAGGATTCCGGAGACAAGCGAACAGGTTCGATCCATTTTCTTAGTTCACAATCTATCATTCACTCACTTTTTATTCTTATATTTGCTTGAGCTAGAACATTATATTTATGTTGTGGCTAAATTCTGTATCACAGCTCAAGACAGTTTGATATTTCTTATCAAATGGTTATGGAGATTTCCTCAATACAAATACAGAGACTTCTACATTGCTGGTGAAAGTTACGCCGGTATGTCATTGCATAATTTGATTAGTTCAATTCAGAATTTACCTGATCAAAATACGAAGCAAGAAATTTGACTTCGATTTCGTTCAACTGTTTATAAATAGTGATGATTTTCAATGAATATTATTATTTTGACAGGGCACTATGTTCCACAGCTAGCCAAAAAGATCCATGACTACAACAAAGCTTTCTCCAAACCCATCATCAATCTCAAAGGATTCATGGTAACTAATAGTAAAAGAATAAAAAGGGTCTATCTAACTCAATTCTAAAATATAGGTCCAATTCGTGAATTAACGAAATATTATTATCCTTCTGATTTTGAAGGTGGGAAACGCAGTGACGGACAATGAGTACGACAGCATAGGAACCGTGACTTACTGGTGGACCCACGCAATTATCTCCGACAAAACCTACAAGTCAATTCTCAAACACTGCAATTTCACTGCGGAGAGTGTTTCCGACGGTTGCGACACAGCCGTCAACTACGCCATGAGCCACGAGTTCGGTGACATCGACCAGTACAGCATTTACACCCCAGCGTGCGTGGCTTCAAAACAGAACAAGACCAAGACCGGTTCCTTTGTACGGATGAAGAACACACTCTTGCGTAGACGGTTAGTGTCAGGGTACGATCCTTGTACAGAGAGTTACGCAGAGAAGTATTATAACCGTCGCGATGTTCAGAGAGCTATGCACGCTAACGTCACTGGGATTCGCTATAAATGGACAGCTTGCAGGTAAAAACTCTTGGCTCTTTCACTATTGCTAAAAAGTTCCTGAACGAAATGGGTTCTTGTTCTTGTCTGCTAAAAAATGTCACAGTGATGCTCTGATCAAGAACTGGAAAGACTCTGACAAGACGATGTTGCCAGTTTACAAGGAACTTGCGGCAGCTGGTTTGAGGATCTGGATTTTCAGGTAAACAATGGTTCCACTTCCATAGACGAGGACGACATATTAAACTCAGACTCACTATTTCTGACTATTCTCTGTTATATGCAGCGGTGATACAGACTCGGTGGTTCCAGTGACAGCGACAAGGTTTTCTCTCAGCCACCTCAATCTTCCGGTGAAAACTCGTTGGTACCCTTGGTATTCCGATAAGCAGGTATAATAAACATAACATGAATGTGCATGGATGATATATATACTGAATCATATACAAGGCGGTGATGTTAATTGGCTGTGACGCTGACAGGTGGGAGGATGGACGGAGGTTTACAAGGGACTGACCTTTGCAACAGTAAGAGGGGCGGGGCACGAGGTGCCTTTATTCGAACCGAAGCGTGCTCTCCTTCTTTTCAGATCGTTCTTGGCCGGGAAAGAGCTTCCAGGATCTTACTAGTTATTTAGTAACCTAACAAAAATTAGAGTAAAAGAAATGTCCCTAGAAGCACAATTTGGCTACCATATTAGGAACCAATTCCGCGTAAACTCGGAATTCCTCTCTTCTTGTTTTTTTTTTTTCCTTCTTTTGTTAAAAGCTCGATTCATTTCCACAATTTGGAAACAAACAAAACGTTTGAGAGCATTCGAGGAATTGTCAATATTCAAAGAAGTACAAGGGTTCAAATATCTCTCTTTGATTCGTCAGAGAACAGAGCTCTAGTTTCTTTCTGTCTGCTTGCTCGATATACAAAGATGAAAAAAAGAACTACTGGACTTTCTGATACCTGATAGTTGAGTGAGACCACAAGAAAAAAAAAAGGTTTTGTTACTTTAATCCATCACTAAGGCCTGGTGGCATGCCTAAGCTCTGCGCAAGATGGCTCATTCTTTCTTTCATAGCCTGTAAAATCGGAAAGGTTCTATATATAAGCAAGAGATGAAGGAAATGAAAATAGTGATTTCTATAAGAAATTATGGTTTGTGATGTCTTTACCAGCACGCTCTTTGCATGTGCGTCCTTGTATGCTTCTGTGACCAGTAGTGATAGTTTCTGCCAACAGAAAACATGGAACATAAATTGTTTTCCTGATTTATCATAAGAGCTGAAGGAACATAGCTTTTGATCATTCCTTGGTAGAAGCAAGTGCAAGAGAAAGAGAAAATTTATGTGAAGGTTACTCACCTCGGAACCTAATTCCATTGCTGCATCAGTGATATCAGTGCGGATTGGTTGCTGGTTACCTGATAACGTAACCTGATACAAATTCAAAGTTTGAGATGAAATTAAGAATATAAACATAGCATTGTGATCGAAAATTGTAGCATAGCCAAGTTAGTTTGTATAGGAATCTAACAAAGAGTCTGTAATAACCTTGACAAGCTCGCCTTCACAATAACCATCAAATTCAGCACTGACAAAGCAGGATGATGAAAGACATTAATATAGACTAAAAAAATTAAAACATTTAGTAATGTATATGGTTGGTTAATGGGGACATACACAGCTAGTTCCTTCTGCACCCGAACAGCCTCTACTTGGACAACCATTTGAGCTTTCTTAACAGTCTCATACAGATTCTGCATATTACCAAGAATCCCTGCCTAGAGACAATTAGAATCAGTTATTTTTAGCTCAGTAAATGTGATAGTTGCTGATGAAAACAAGGCATATCTATAGCAAAGATTCTTGACATGAATCCAACACTTAAAAAAAAAAGGAACCTTTGATTGCCCTTCCTCGTTATTGTCTTTCTTCCCGCCTCCGAATAATCCATTCACACGAAGAGATCTGTTTTGACTTCCTGGATTCTTCCCATTTAACCATACCGCCTTCTGTCTACTACCTCGCCGCCATGAATTCCCTGAAATTAGCAGCATATGAATACGGATCTAGAATGGTGTACGTGAAACAAGCTCGCATGGTAATCACACTTGTGCTTCTCAAAATTCAAAATTCAAATCGGATTTTGAGAGATTTTCAAACTGAGAAATATACACTTAAAAGTCGCACACACATACATACTCAACCACATACCTATGAACATAACCCGACAGAGAGAGAGAGAGAGAGAGAGAGAGAGATACTCCCAGAGAATTTTGGAAACTAACCATGGGAGAAAGGAGAGAGGCAAGGTTTGAAGAAATCAGCCGTCGAAGCCATTGTTCGAGAAGTCTCAGAATTCGAGAAGATAAACAGAAACAAGGAGATATTTTGTTTATAAGTTATAACCAATCATCTATTGCCACGTCATAATACGTGATGATACTGTAACGAGTGTACTGGGCTTCGATTGGGGCCCCAATTCATTGGCCCCAATTCATTTGGATACTGTAACCATCCGGTAACAAGTTATTTATTGGCTCATGCATCAAAATTCCAGACTGTGGCAAGTCATGCAAAATGTTCTTTGGACCAAATGCAAGTGGCTTCTGTAACCGTGATGGTGGTACTGGACAATGGACTCATATGTGATTTATGTACAACTTTGAAATCTTATATGTTCAAACTTGTAATTTGTAGAATTTATATTCAAAATAACATCATATCGTAGATTCTACAGTTTTTTTTTTATTTCGTAATATTGTTGAAGACAATATTTTTAGTCAAACATTTGATATTAATAATAGTCGAAAAGTCCTTTGGTTTGCCTTCTTGCCACAACAATTCTATACTTCATTTCATCTGCCCTAAATAATGAAAAGTTTAAAAAAGTTAATTTGTTTCATGTATTGACTCATAAAATGAGAGTGCAGGATTCAACCCATATAAGTACTCTGATCAACCATTCAAGAATACCTTATGGGTTATAGTAATGTCATATTTACTCTGGCATATGGATGAAACTACTGAAGAATGTATTTCGAAAGGAGTCTGTATAAATTTCAAAGCTTCCATGATGTTTTTTAGACTAATGGCACATTAGTGAGAATCTTCTTAACAAGACTTCAAGATTTTGGTGAAACATATTACAAAACACATGGAGAAAAGGACAGTCAAATTTTCAAGTTAATTTGAAAAAAGAACTAAATCCTAAAAAATGAAGAAACTTACCTGCGTTTCCTTTCTAACAACACTATCCAAAAAAATATTGAGCATATCGATAACTATTTTGGGTTTAACAACTGATGTTTCATTAATTACTGTAATCATTATCGTTTCTCTTCTAAAAAAATCATAACTTAAAGGTCGAGTTAATAGATGAACACAAACACAGAGAGACAACATTCCATCATCAGTTTGACAAGTTATGCTACATTATGGACTTTTGTTCATGAATAAATTTAAAACTGAAAAAAAAAAATATGTACTCCAAATTTAATCATTTGTTAGTTATGTATCAATGCAATTATTTTTAGTTAGGCTAGAATTAACAGCGAAACACTACTTAGTCTTGTATAGTTGTATGTTTCTGTACTTTACTGAAACATTTGTACAGTGAAGTCATAAGAGCATAGGCAATGCACAATCTCACTTGAGACTGTTTAGATTATTTTAAGAATATATTTAATATTAGTTTAAGTTTGAGTCTTTTGCTTATTGATGTGTAAAGTTACACATTGCACATTCTCTTTGGGGTTCTTTAATATGTATTTATTTTTAACAAATTATTCTAAATTTATATAAATGAATTTAAATCTACATATGTAAGTCATTCAGTCTAGATTATGCATGCTTATCCTCTGCAGAGTTGGTTAATGGGAGAGCACCGTATGCGTATATGCTAATGCCTACTGATCCATGTTGCTTGTGCTGCGTATAATGAAGATCATGAGTTACTGTATGAGCTATAAAGAAAATGCATATGGAAGAAAGAAGAGAAGAAGAGTCACCTTGTAGTGTTTCTTGTATAAGTTAGTGATATTCCTTCGTCATAGCCTCCAAGTGCAAAAACGTTGGCCTCGTTTATTGTTGTCCAATGTGACACTCTGTCTCCAAACTCCTTAAAGCAAGTATCTGCATAAGCTATGAAGTCTCTCCTATAGTAGTCATTGATGACAAGCAGAGTAGATAGATGACGAATCAGTTTGATACGAGAAGATAAAAGAAAGATGACAAAAAGAAAAACAAACGAGTTTGGATTAGAAGATAAACGAGTTTTCAAGAACAAAGATCAAAGCATATGCATACCAAGCAGACCACTTTAATGTCAAAAACGCAAAATTTACCCCTTTAATGTCAAAGCATATGCATACCAAGCAGACCACTTTCGTTTAAGTGAAACTTAGATATCCCAATGAAAACGATACTAAGGCTAACAAGAGAATCCCAAAAAACGAAACAAATTTTAAAACAACCGAATTTAAAGCCAGGCACAAAGAATCTTACTTTTCGACAAAGCGACGCTATCCGGGATTGCTGCAGCTTCAGAATCATCGACCGAATCCGATGGCTTCCGAAAATCTAATGGAGTCTCTACCTCAATAGATTTCTCCACCTCCGGTGTCTCCTCCTTCGCTTCTACAGCATCGGAGCCAGATAGCTCTCCGATATTAACAGATTCTTCATGAGCGGATTCCTCCGGCAGATTCTGCGCCTTGAGCGCCGATCTCGTAACCCTCCCCCCGCCTCTTCTAGCGGCGCCTCCCCTCTTCAATGCCTTCGGTGGCATCGCTTTCCTATGTTGATTATCAATCAGACTAATCCAACCTAATTCGAAGGAAAGAGAACAAACAAATTAATCAAAAAAATTAGAAACAAAAACCAATCGCATGCTGACACATGTCGTGTACAGTGCAGAAGAAGCGGTTCAATCGATTGCTCCCACAGAGACGACTCAGAGATTTCAGAGCTCCAAACTAATTTTTCATTTCATTTTTTCTTTATTTTTTCACTCCAGAGCCTGTTAAAAACTGTGCGTTGCCTATGCTCTAAGACTTCGGGTCCAACATCAACGAGCTTAAGTCTCACATATATACTGAAATAGATCTGTTTTCACTTTTAAAATTAATGCATCAAATGTTAAATAAATTAAAAAAACTGAAAACTCGAATCATACTATTTAATAAAGCAATTAGCTTGTAATTAGTTTAACCTTGTAGGATCGCAAAAATTTAGACTAAAAATACGAATTAGAAATGCTATAATATATATAATATAAACGAATAAAACGATTGAAAAGTAAAAGAGACGAATACGTAGCCGTTGAAGCCATTGTTCTTCTGAGAGAGAGTCGAGAGAGGAGATAAATAGAAACAAGGAGATATTTTGTTATTGCCATGTCATCATTCGTGATAATACTTTAATGAATAATACTTTAATGAAATTACTGAGCTTCGATTGATGCTTAGAATTAATTATATTTGACCCCAAAACAAATTAACGCCCAGTAAAGTTAAGCGTAAATTAAGATATTTACATTGGGTACACGAATAAATTTAAAACTGAAAAAGTTAAGTTTGACAAGTTATGCTACATTATGGACTTTTGTACATGAGTAAAGCCAAGTAAACTCAATGATAAATTAAAGTCTTCACAAAGAAACCTCTTCCAGGAACAATAAGTTAAATATTATCCAAAAAGTAGAAACCATATTTACTTTTATAACTTACCAAAATGCTATATTCAAAACAAAAAATATTCATCAGGGTATAGATAGACTTCCATATTAATACTATAGTCAAATAATATTGGTCAAAAACATAATGGATAATAATGGTAATTTTGGAACTTGACATTTCATTAACTATAAATCTTCTCTCAATAGTCTCAGTTTTTCGCATCTGTCAACTAAAATCACAATATCAGTATTTTAACTTTAAGAGAAAAAAAAGAAGATGGCCAAAAGAGCTTTTTCACTTGTTCTTCCTATCATCTTCCTTATCATGTTATCTTTAGGTACACATTTATTTTTACATTTGTTGATAAAAGTATATACTCAAACAAAAAAAAAAAAATCACAAAACATTGATTTTGGTTGTACTCATTTGTACATCCCCCAAATGTTGTAGTTTATTGTGATGTTGGACTTGCCTCTATAATTTTTAGTCTTGGTTCTGTTTCTTGACATACAATAAAATATTTTTAGTTCAATGTAGTGATTTATATTAGTTTTTCGTCATTTAAATTAATACAAATGTGGTTTTATAGTTGAACAGAATATGGGATGCGGACAAGTTATTGGCCCATGTGCCCAAATTCCAGACTGTAGCAATTCATGCAAGATGATGTTTGGACCATATGCAAATGGCTTCTGTGACCGCGATGCTGGTACTGGACAATGTCTTTGCGGTTACCCTTGTCCAAATAAGACTCATATATGATTTATGTACAACTAGTTATAGTTAGTAGAATTTAAAATTTAAAACAGTATCAAGTTGTTTTTCTTTAGTTTATAATATTGTTGAAAGCAATATTTCTAGTCAAACATTTGATATTAGTAATAGTTATGAGATAATATGCTATTTATAGGAGTGATTTACATAGAGAGGCACTTTTTTTGTCTTTCCTTTCAATGAAAGGCACTTATTGTTTTTCCTTTCATTAAAAGACACTTTTACAACTGTTCATTTTTTTTTAATCCTAAATTACCCTTATGTGTGAGTTACAAATGCTTATATATCCATATGGATATGATGTGTGGACATAATCAAATGGATATCGTCTCATGGAACTTTCTATTGATTGATGTTGAACTTGCAATAAACAAACTAACAAATGAGGCACTTATAGAATTATCTACATACAACAAAATCGCATATGATCCATCGAATAATTGTCTTGTATCCAAGTGGACAGTGCAAGATAAAAAATCGTGGTATGGATATAGCATATAGGTGTAGGTGTTAGATTTCCATATGGATATAGGAGTATGGACACGCTCATATGGACACAGTCCCATGGAACATTCCTTTCCCAAAAATCGCAAAATCTTTGTTTCATTGTCGATGTTTGTCACTTTTGACTTATGATGCACTTTTTTACAAGACTCATTGTGCACCATATCATGTCCACGGCTTCAGGTGGCAAGCGTTCTCTCCTTTTTAGCTTGTACTTGAGTTCTGGAAAGACTGAAAAAGTCAATTTCAATCAGTTGTTTTAAAAGAAAGAAGAAACTAGGATTTATACCATGAAGCGTCTTTCATGAAAACTAGAGTAGCATAGAAAGTGCAAGATCAAAACCGTGGGTATGGATATAGCATATAGGTGTAGGTGTTAGATATCCATATGGATATATGAGTATGGACACGCTCATATGGACACAATCCCATGGAACATTCCTGCGAGTAAATATATATGGACATTTAAAAACTAGATGTTATGGAAATTTTAAAGCTAGATGGATTCTATATGGATACACAGTCTCGTGGACATAATGCAATATACAAGAAGTTGTTTTTTGTTTTTTTTTTCAGATTTATGCATTGACTTCTTGATTTGCAACTTGTGGAAAGAATTTGTGTATTTTCTTATCCATTCGCTACTGTCCATATGGAAACATGGCGTTTTAGGAATAGACTTTTGTAATATCAAATGTTTGTGGAAAGAGTTTGTATATTTTCTTATCCATTCGCTACTGTCCATATGGAAACATGGCGTTTGAGGGATAGATTTTTGTATTAGCAAATATATGGATATTGATTTCTTGATGTGTGAGTTACAAATGCTTATATATCCATATGGATATGATGTGTGGACATAATCAAATGGATATCGTCTCATGGAACTTTCTATTGATTGATGTTGAACTTGCAATAAACAAACTAACAAATGAGGCACTTATAGAATTATCTACATACAACAAAATCGCATATGATCCATCGAATAATTGTCTTGTATCCAAGTGGACAGTGCAAGATAAAAAATCGTGGTATGGATATAGCATATAGGTGTAGGTGTTAGATTTCCATATGGATATAGGAGTATGGACATGCTCATATGGACACAGTCCCATGGAACATTCCTTTCCCAAAAATCGCAAAATCTTTGTTTCATTGTCGATGTTTGTCACTTTTGACTTATGATGCACTTTTTTACAAGACTCATTGTGCACCATATCATGTCCACGGCTTCAGGTGGCAAGCGTTCTCTCCTTTTTAGCTTGTACTTGAGTTCTGGAAAGACTGAAAAAATCAATTTCAATCAGTTGTTTTAAAAGAAAGAAGAAACTAGGATTTATACCATGAAGCGTCTTTCATGAAAACTAGAGTAGCATAGAAAGTGAAAGATCAAAACCGTGGGTATGGATATAGCATATAGGTGTAGGTGTTAGATATCCATATGGATATATGAGTATGGACACGCTCATATGGACACAATTCCATGGAACATTCCTGCGAGTAAATATATATGGACATTTAAAAACTAGATGTTATGGAAATTTAAAAGCTAGATGGATTCTATATGGATACACAGTCTCGTGGACATAATGCAATATACAAGAAGTTGTTTTTTGTTTTTTTTTTCAGATTTATGCATTGACTTCTTGATTTGCAACTTGTGGAAAGAATTTGTGTATTTTCTTATCCATTCGCTACTGTCCATATGGAAACATGGCGTTTTAGGAATAGACTTTTGTAATATCAAATGTTTGTGGAAAGAGTTTGTATATTTTCTTATCCATTCGCTACTGTCCATATGGAAACATGGCGTTTGAGGGATAGATTTTTGTATTATCAAATATATGGAGTAGCATAGAAAGTGAAAGATCAAAACCGTGGGTATGGATATAGCATATAGGTGTAGGTGTTAGATATCCATATGGATATATGAGTATGGACACGCTCATATGGACACAATTCCATGGAACATTCCTGCGAGTAAATATATATGGACATTTAAAAACTAGATGTTATGGAAATTTAAAAGCTAGATGGATTCTATATGGATACACAGTCTCGTGGACATAATGCAATATACAAGAAGTTGTTTTTTGTTTTTTTTTTCAGATTTATGCATTGACTTCTTGATTTGCAACTTGTGGAAAGAATTTGTGTATTTTCTTATCCATTCGCTACTGTCCATATGGAAACATGGCGTTTTAGGAATAGACTTTTGTAATATCAAATGTTTGTGGAAAGAGTTTGTATATTTTCTTATCCATTCGCTACTGTCCATATGGAAACATGGCGTTTGAGGGATAGATTTTTGTATTATCAAATATATGGATATTGATTTCTTGATGTGTAACTAGGGGGATTTGTTATTGGATTTCGTATCCACTCACTACCCTCCATTTCTTAAAATTGCGCAATAAGATTTTTGTTTTTCAGATTTATGTAATGACTTCTTGATTTGAAATTTTGTCGGCCCTATATACACATACAGATTGTTCTTGGTTTGAAAAGGCTTACGGATCTGGGTTACGATTATCGTCGTGGATGGTTGTTTGCAGGATGGTTGATTGGTGGGATGATTAGCATTTGGACGTTTTAGAGATCCACACAGTAACCAAAGTGTTTTGACTATGTAAGAAGAAGAAGAAGACTGTTCGAAAATCTGAACATTTCTCTTTTAATTAAATTCACAAATTTCAGAGCATAACATGTTCACTGAATTTTGTGTCCACATACATAGTTAAAAGTAATTCATCCATATAAAGTTGTCCATGGTCTCAAAGCATCCAAATTAAGCCATCAACGAGAAACTATCCATGTGTAAGTGCCCACCAAAAACTATCCACGAAGAGAAGATGATAATTACCATTAGCAGCTTGGAGACGGTGGAACAACACAAAGACCTGACATTTTCTTCTTTCAGTTATGAATTTGAGATCCAAAAGGTTCAATCGCTCTCTCCTCATCAGATCCGACCAGATTCTGATGTATCGAAACTCCATAGCTTTGAATTCAATGTTCTGTTGAGATCCAATAAGCCAATCACTCTCTCATCATCAGATTCGACCAGATTCTTGGATTTTGGGAAGTCAGAGCATTGGATTGAGATTGTGAGGAGAAGAAGGTGGCAGAGTTCTCATGAATCGAATTGAGAGTGTGAGAATGAGAATCTTTTAAGAAAGGAGAGAGATAAGGAGACAAGTGAGAGTGTTATAGGAGAAGAGAAGATTTATGCGTACTACCTCCAAGCTTTTCTGTCGGTGGAATTATTGCATCATCAACGAGAAGATTTAGAGTTTTTTGGTGAATCGAAGATGTCAAATTTCTGGGTTTTTGAGGCGGTGGGATCCATAAAGAGAAGAGTTGCAGGGCGGAAAAAAATGAGGGTTAGAAGTTTCGAAGTCCAGTCATCTAATGTCAAATTATTTGTTTAAGTCATAAACTTTACTTCTCAATGTAAAAATCTGGAGAAGGTGATAGTGTAAGTGAGGGATAGTTTTGTAAATGCAAATGGCCAAAGTCCCTTGGTTTCTTAAAGTGCCTCTTCTTGTTATATGAGTGTGATAAAGTGCCTCTGAATGTAAATTTCTCTATTTATAGTCGAAAAGTCCTTGAGATAGAAAAGAACTGAACAAACATGTACTCCAAATAGAAGAAAAAAACAAGTGGAACTTAAATTAAATTAAATTTGATTAGATTTCTTAGTTCATCGGTTAACTAAAAATAAATTTGATATAGAGGTTGAATATTGACAATTGTTGCAAAAGAAAGGTTGACTGAAAAGGGTATAATGGTCATTTCTCAGGATATGTCCAAAAATGATATATGTATGTGGCGAAATATACACATATATATATATATATATATATATATATAGTATAAATATATACACACCTCACCAGTCGTTTCCCTTATCAATCTCCATAGTTTTCTTTTTGTTAAAGGCCTTCATATCTCCATAGTTTTCTTCGTCTCTGTTTCACTGATCAACCTAACTCTTTTTCGTTAAAAACTTTGCCAACTATCTCTCTATTCCCCATCTCTTTCATTTGTCTCATACATATCCAACAATATTATTAACTCCTAATCTCTTCAATAGCCCAGGTGTGATTTTCAATTCAAATCTTCACCCAATTTTCAAATCCCACCTCACAAAGACATAATGCTTAAATCATATAAACACAATAAAGATACAACCTTTATTGGTCAGCATTTCAATGCCCTTCTGCAACTACCAAAAGGCCAGCCACAACATAGAAAAATGGTAAAAAACCAAAGAAAATTAAAAAAAAAAAAAAAAAAGTTTTTCCTTTCCTCTTCTTTTTCCATGTTGATCACTACTCCTAGTTTTCTGCTACTTGTCTGGTCTGTCTCATAGACCCTCTCACAAACCAAAAAAGAAAAGAAAAAAAGGAAAATCCGAATTCATTTTAATTTCAATCCAAAATCTAATGGGCACCAAAAATCAAACAACAATGATGTGGTGGCTTCTTTGTGGTTTCTTAAGTCTTTGGTCAGAGTTTTTCATACCAAGGAATAAGACTCCCACCATTAAACCTAATCCCTTTTCCTTTTCCTTTTCCCTTGTCTTCCTTGTTTCTTCTCCCCATCAAGGCTTTGCGACTCTTGGCCTCTTTCACATCTCTTTATTCTCAAATTTCACTGAACGGATCCGATGAAGGAGATTGCTGATTTCGTCGATCCCAGGATCAGGCTCAAGCATCAAATCCTTATGCAGGAATATCAGGAGTTGCGAGAGGTAATTGAGATCTCTGGGTTCCTAATTTGCTTCGAATTCTCTGGATCTGGTGATTTGATACGATTCAATTTGGGTGTTCTTATCTGGGATTCGGAAATTGTTCGGTTGATTGTCAATAGAAAAAGAAAAGCTTTAAACTTTATTGCTTCCTTTTTTCTTCTTCTCAGGAAACAGAGTTTAAGATGAGGAAATTGGAGATGATGAAACAAAAACGATTGACCCTCGACGCAGAAGTTAGGTATAATCTCTCATCTTCATGTAAAACCCAACCTTTTAATTGGCTTGTTTGGTACATTACATTGATTATCTTACCGAGTGTTTTGATCAAAACGATAGGTTCTTGAGACGTAGATACAAACACTTGAAGCAAGACCAAACTCTTGAAACCAATCCCAAGATGCAGAGATTGTCAGAATCTGGGGTGCCAATTAAACCAAGTCTCAAAAGAAAGAAGCCAAATTCTGCATCTGTGCCATGTTCTGATTTGAAACAGAAGAATACAATTTGCAATGACAAGAAAGCAAGTTGTGACTTGGAAAAGAAGCCAAAAAGGAGCAGAGGAAACGAGGTTTTGACAAACTCAATTCCAATTCCTGATCTTAACGGAGATGGGAACACTTCTGTCACCGTCAACAAAGAACCGGGCTTTGACCTAAACCAGATCTCGGTAAAGTCAAACCAACTTCTGATGTTTTAAAGGCTCTTTCTTTTGTTTGGAGTCTTGAGAATCCAGAGACTGATCACAACTTGATTTGTGGGTTTTTGGTTGTAGAGAGAAGAAGAGGAGCCGGAAGTGAATGGTGAACAGATGGTCGCCGGAGCAGCAAAGAAGGCAATGATTGGTAATGGAATCGAAGATCTACATTGCGAAATGAAGCTGCCGATTTGCAGAGACGTGGAGAAAGAGTTGAATAGAGCAGTGAAGAGGAAGGTGACATGGCAAGATCCAGTGGCTTTAAGTGTTTAAGGTTTTTCAAATAAGAATTTGGAGTAGGAATGATTTAGCCCAATGTGCACATATGCTTTAAGGGCTTTATATCTATAATATTAGATTCAAGTATATAGATATAAGATTTGATGAGTTAGAAAGTCATAACTTTCATATGTCCAACATATGACAACATTATCCTTTAAATCCAAATTTGGTGATTACAGAAGAAGCTCATTTGTTGGATATTCTTACTCATTGTTGATTCTCTCTTCATATATGCCATTACAACTCTACCTCTACTTGCTGCCTCTGCTTTACATTTTGCTCCTTTATAATCACACCATATAAAATGATTTTGATACATCGGATTATACAAATGGAGATGTGTTGGATTTGGTGATTGGAAAAACGAGAAACGTAGAATTGATTTCTGAATATAAAACAAGGTAAATTAAGAAACAAGAATTCTGAATTTATGATTTACTCTGTTCTACGCATATCAATATGTTTTGCTCTGTTCTTAACGTTTGCTTTCCATGGGTCTCTTACTCTGTTTCGTTGAATTCATCTTCTTCTTCTTTGCTGTAAGGTACTCGTAGCCACCATTTTCAGTGCCTTTAGGCCCTTTACTCGCAATATTCTTTGATTAGAGTTTGCTTTTACTTTTTCTGATTTTATTTGTGATTGGTTTTTAATTTGATAACAGCTGTAAAAGATAATTTCAACAACAAATTTGCTAGGTTTTGTAACCGAATTTAATTTGTAAGAAAATAATTCATCTTATACTTTATTTTTGTTTCTACCATTAGCTATAGCTTAACTCTGTTAGAAAATAAAAATAATAATTATAGAAGTTTTTTTTTTTTTTTTGGTAACAATTTCAAAAACACCACCAATTTTTTTTATACTCTGTTAGGAATATTGAGAAATTGTTTTGATTTTTGTTGAAGTCTTCATAAAACTATACTTGGAACCATGTATTTAAGTTGATATTGGTCAACGTCCTAGGATGGTTAAACATCGAATAATTTATCACCTTGGGCCGAAGACTATTCGTAACTTCTTAGTTAACGAATCGAAATGACCAAGCTCTCTAATTGTCAACAAGGTAACTTGAGAAACAAGAAATCTAAAAGCCAATACATTCTAATTCTATAGCTAAAAACCTTTAAGAATTTAACTCATCTTCTTCTTTGTTGTACGATCCCTAGACTACTAATCAATTTCCAACATGATGGGATCAGGGTGTTTCAAAGAAAAGAAGAAAAAACAAGATGAGATCAAGGTGTTTCATAAAGAAGAAGAAGAATACATGATGGGATCGGGTCCATCGGAAGTCGGCCCTGACTGGACTGAGTTGACTCGGGAATGTCTCCTCGACATATTCTCACGGCTGAGCATGGAACAAAGATCCACCGGACCGTTGCTGGTCTGCAAGACGTGGATGAACGTGTGCCAAGACCGTCGTTCAACTTGGTCTTCGATCTCGACCCTAAATTTCTGTCTCTCCCCACTTCGAACAGCTGGTTCCGGGGTCCAGAATTCGAGGATAATATGGACTCTCTGCTCCGCTCTGTTGTGGATCGGAGCGGAGGAGGTCTGACGGAGATTCGAGTCTGGCACTGCACGGATCGATCTATCTCGTATGTTGCGGAAAGGTACGTCTCATTTTCGAGATGCCGTGTTTTACACTTAATCCCATGAAGGATTGAACTTCTTCTTCTTCTTCCTAATCGCTTACCAAATTTCATGTTCAATGATTTGAATTGATTTGTTTTGTTTTGTAGGTGTCCTATTCTTGAGGTACTTTGTGTTAAGTATAGCCCAAGAGTTACAGTTAGGTCGATGAGGGACATAGCCTTAAACTGCCCTAAACTTAAGGAACTTGATATAACCTGCTCTTATGAAATATCTTGCGAGTGTATCGAAATGGTGGGTAAGAATTGCAAGAATCTTGAGATTCTAAAACGGAATATGATGGATCCTTGTGAGGTCGAGAGGTTCGTGCCGCAGACCTATTTGGAGAGGTTTGTATGGGAATGTTGATGCTCATACAATTGCGATAAACATGCGACAGCTGAATCTGAAGCGCCTGGAACTTCGATTCTCTACATTGACTGATAAAGCTCTTGACAAACTTTGTAGAGATTGTTCGAATCTAGAGTATCTTGACTTGTTCGGGTGTAAAAACTTGACTAGCGATGGTGTGCCTAACAGTACCTCGCGCTTGAAGAATTTGAAGGAGCTCAAGAAACCAAATTTTACAGCTATATAATACTTAGATTGAATTCATATAGTTTTGTGTTATACGTATTTTTTTTTCCTCTGGTCAGTAAAGTCTGTTAAGCTGTTTTGGCTTTCTTTTATGGTTTTCTGTTTTTTTCATGTGATTGGTTTTTGATTTCACAGCAGCTGCAAAAGAACAAAAAAAAAAAAAAATTTACTTTGTTAGGATCTAATTATCTTATACTACTCTTTTGTTAAAAAAAAACCTTTTAAACTATAATTTATTTTCGTTTAATAATATTGTTACAATTAGCAAAGCAGAGGATGGTTGTGTTGGGTCCCGAAACATAGAATGTCTGGGAACCTCAAGTCACATCAGAAAGTGCTTGCAACGGCAAGATAACTCACTCTTCCCTAAGATTAAGCAAGTTTTCACAAGCTTGTTCATCATCGTAGAAGCCAGAGCGAATCATTTTTTATTTTACTGATTTTGCTTTCTCTTTATCTCCTTTGTCATACAGCCTGCAAAGTGCAAACCAACATTTTGCAGTACTCAAATGGCGGTGAGCGACCACAACGAATCATATGATTTTTATGGTTTCTGCATATTTATTTTTATGAGTAACAAAATAATTAATTATCTTATGCTTTATTTTTGTTTCTCCCGTTAACTTGCTCAATTCTGTAAGCAAATAATAATACTAAATATTTATAGAGATTCTTCTAGGAACAATTGCAAAGAGATACTTAAATATAAAAAAATCACCACTTTGTATAGTTTTCAAAAATAAAACTGCTTAAACAAACCAACTTTTATTACTAGGAGATTTATTCAATATTGGATTTATAGTAATGATTTGCTTTTGATAACTTTTTAGATAAACTTTAGTGATCAATGATTAATTTAGGGGAAATTTTATGATTTTTTTAGTGAAATCTTCAGAATAGTACTTGGAACCATGTACTATAGTTGATATTTGTAAACGTCCTAAAATGGTTAAACGTCGAATAATTTATCGGCTTAAAAGTCCACTGAGATTTGACTTTTCACCTTTAGGCGAAGACTATTCGTAACTTCTTACTTGAAAGAGTCAAAACGACCAAGCTCTCTAATTATCAAGAAGGTAACTTGGGAAGCAAGAAATCTAAAAGCCAATACATTATACAGCTAAAACTTTAAGATTTAACTCATCTTCTTCTTTGCTGTACGATCCCTAGTCACCTAATCTTCTTTCTCAATTGATTCTTTTTCATTGTCGATCAGATGGGACAAGCAGTTTCCACCATGATGGGATCAGGGTGTTTCAAAAAAAAGAAAAAAAAACATAATGAGATCAAGGTGTTTCAAAAAGAAAAAGAAAACATGATAGGACCGGGTCCATCGGTACTCGGCCCTGACTGGACTGATTTGACTCGGGAATGTCTCATCGACATCTTCTCACGGCTGAGCATGGAGCAAAGATCCACCGGACCCTTGCTGGTCTGCAAGACGTGGATGGACGTGTGCCAAGACCCGTCGTTCAACTTGGTTTTCGATCTCGAAGATAAATTTCCGTCTCTCCCTAGTTCGAACAGCTGGTTGTGGGGTCCAGAATTCGAGGATAATATCGACTCTCTCCTCCGCTCTGTTGTCGATCAGAGCAAAGGAGCTCTGAGGGAGATTCGAGTCTGGCACTGTACGGATCGATCTATCTCGTACGTTGCTGAGACGTACGTCACAGTTTCGAGATGCCGTGTTTTACACTTAATCCCATGGAGGAATGAATTGATTTGATTTGGTTTGTTTTGTAGGTGTCCTAATCTTGAGGTACTTTGTGTTAAGTATAGCCCAAAAGTTACAGTTAAGTCGATGTGGGAGATAGGCTTAAACTGCCCTAAGCTTAAGGAACTTGATATAAGCTGCTGTTACAAAATATCTCCCGAGTGTATCGAAATGGTGGGTATGAATTGCAAGAATCTTGAGATTCTAAAACGGAATATGATGGATCCTTGCGAGGTCGAGAGGTTAGAGCACACGAGATTCGTGCCTCATACCTATGTGGAGAAAACCGCTATCTACATTTATGGGAATGCTGATGCTCATACAATTGGGAGACACATGCGACAGCTGAAGCATCTGGAACTTCGATTCTCCCCAATGAACGATAAAGGTCTTGCCTTTATTTGTAAAACTTGTTCGAATCTAGAGTATCTTGACTTGTTCGGGTGTAAAAACTTGACTAGCGTTGGTGTTACTAACAGTATCTCACATCTCAAGAATTTGAAGTTTATCAAGAAACCAAGATTTACAAATTTGTAATAATACTTTGATTGAACTCATACACGTTTTAATACGTACTAATTTCTTTTTTCTTTTTCCTTTGGTTGTATTCAGCGAAGTGCTGTTTTGGCTTTTTTCTTTTTTTTTTAATGGTTTTCTGATTTTTTTTTTGTGATTGGTTTTTAATTTGACAACAGCTGTAAAAGATAAATTCAAAAAAGAAAAAAAATTGTTACGATCTAATTAATTATCTTATACTATTTTCTTTGTTTAAAATATCCTTTAGAATATAATTTATTTTCGTTTTAAAATATTGTTACAACAAAGCAGAAGGAATAGAGGATGGTTGTTGTGTCCTGTCCCAAAACAGAGAAGGCCTAGAGCCTCAAGGCACCATCATCAACTGATTGCAACGTCAAGATCAGTCACTTTTCCCGAAGATCAAGCCAGTTTTCACAAGCTACTTCATCATCATAGAAGCCAGAGCGAATCATCTTCTGGATAACTGATTCTGCTTTCTCTTTATCTCCTCTGTCAAACAGCCTACAAACCAACATTTTGCAGTACTCAAATGGAGGTGAGTGACCACAACGAATCAAATCTTCCACAATCTTCACAGCCTCACCATACTTTTGCAGCTTGCAGCAACAACCAACAAGTGCAATAAAAAGATTCTCACTCGGAGCTTTTCCTTCTTTAAGCATCTGATCCAACAACTTCTCTGCTATCTCCATATTCCCAATTTCACAAATCCCGAACATGAGATCTTCATAGCGTCATCCACACGCATGGTCGACCATCTCTTTAAGAACCTGAGAAGCTGCATCCTTGTCGTGTCTTCTAGAGTGACCAAGAATCAAAGATGTAAATGTGTAAAGATTAGGAGTCAAGCCAGCTTGAATCATCTTACAAAGATACTGACTCCGAATCTAGCCAATAAATCCAACAATGCGTTGAAGCATTTGGGAGTAAGCTGAGACTTGAAGTTCCTAGAGAAACCAACAACGAACAAAGTGTCTAGCACAGAGTCACACATCTTTGTCATCAAAAATATTATCTTAGCAACGTGACACTCGGCTCCATGTGAAGTCAAAACATGGAGGAGGGATGCGTAGCAAGAAACTGTGCGGTCGAAACTTGGATTAAGATTGAGGGAAGAGAGTGAAGAGACGTCGAAAGGCGTAACGTAATGGAGGAAGGATTCGAGGGAAGAAATGTTCTGCCGTGTGGATTTGGATCTAGCGGAGAGTCTGGTGTCTGGCATAAGGCATTCGATCGATTCCAATACCGAAGAGATATTAAGGAAAGACCTTGCAGATGGGGAGGGATTCTTGTTCTTAACGGAGAGCAAGCTGTCTAATGGGAAACGCTTCACTGATTTGCTGGAGAACAGCCGACGGAGCGACATGTGCGCCGGGAATCTCATCATCCGGTTATTACCAGCGGCACTTGCTCTAGGGTTTTCCAGTTGTACTTACTTGTCAAGAGCTATCAACCCTTTTCCTTTTGTCTTATATTTGATTATTTAGTTTGCAAAATTAGATTCAGTACAAATCTGTATTTAATTTTAGCCAAAATATCATTCCTAAACTTTGTAGTTTGTAGGTGTTTTCTATTAAATTATGGAAATGGATTAAGATTTGGTTGATATATTACTATATTAGGACAAAATATACTCTCTTTTCTAACTTTTTCAAATCACACTCAATACAAAAAATGTATATTTATATGTATGTTCCCTTAATTTTTATTATATCGAGCGGGTCACCTTCTCTTCGATTAATAATTGTAAATATGTTTGGTTCCATTGGAGTTTCCCTTGAATTCCAGTTCAATTAAAACTGTTTATCATGAATACGAATAGAGGTCACCTATTTATGATTTTTGTGGAAATCTTCAAAACTGTTTTAACAGAAAGAAGAATAAGTCTTCAAAATAGTACTTGGCGCCATGTATTTAATATGTTATTGTCAATGTCCTAAAATGTTTAAAGTCAACTAATTGTTTGAGGCGAAGACTATTCGTAACTTCTTAGTTAAAGAATCGAAACGACCAAGCTCTCTCTAACTATCAAGACGGTAACTTGAGAAGCAAGAATTCTTAAAGCGAATACATTTAACTAAACCTTTGAGAATCTAACTTATCTTGTTCTTTGCTGTACGATCCCAAGACTCCTAATCTTTCGTCCTCAATATATTATTTTCGTTCTTGATCAGATGGGACAAGCTTATTCCAACATGATGGGATCAGGGTGTTTCCAAAAACGAGAAAAAAACATGATGGGATCGGGACTCGGCCCTGACTGGACCAATTTGACTCGGGAATGTCTCGTCGACATCTTGTCACGGCTGAGCATAGAACAAAGATTGACCGGACCGATGCTGGTCTGCAAGACGTGGATGAACGCGTGCAAAGAACCGTCGCTCAACTCGGAATTCAATCTCGAAGCTAAGTTTCAGTCTCTCCCCGGTTCGAGCTGGTGGTGGGGCCCTGAATTCGGGAATAAGATGGACTCTCTGCTCCGCTCTGTTGTCGATCGGAGCGAAGGCGGTCTCAAGAAGATTCAAGTCAGACATTGTACCGATCGATCTATCTCGTACGTAGCCGAGAGGTACATACTTATCAAGTTTCGAGAGATTTTCGTATTTTACACGATTCCATCAAATGGAGGATTTTGATCGAATTAGGTCTAACATTTTACTTTGGGAATTCCAACAACTTACAAAATCACATGTTCGATGATTTGATTTGACTTGTAGGTGTCCTAATCTCGAGGTGCTTTGGGTTAAGTATTGCCCTAAAGTTACAGACGATTCGATGTGGGACATAGCCTTAAAGTGCCCTAAGCTAAAGGAACTTGATATAAGCTGCTCGTACGAAATATCTTGCGAATGTGTAAGGATGTTGGGCACGAATTGCAAGAATCTTGAGATTCTGAAATGGAATTTGTTGGATCCTTTAGAGATCTCGAGGTTAAAGCACACAAGGTTCGTGCCTGATATATATCTGGAAAACCCATCTATTATGACTTTTAGGAACCTTCAAGCTAGTTATATTAGGAGACACATGCAGCAGCTAAAGCACCTAGAAATTCGATTCTCCACATTGGACGATAAAGGTCTTGCCAATCTTTGTAAAGCTTGTTCGAAACTAGAGTATATAGACTTGTTCGGATGCAGGAACTTGACTAGCGTTGGTGTTACTACCCATACTTCGACTTTGAAGAATTTGAAGGTGGTCAACTTTTTCTTTTTGGTGTAAATGTTAAGAAAATTAGAGGTCAAGTTTGAAGTTTACATTAATAATAATAATAAATAAAAAGTTTGTTTACAGTTTTTTTTTCTGACTGAATTGATATAGTTTTGTGTTGATATATGTTTTTTCTTTATTTCTTTCGTTTTTAATTTGACAACAACTGTAAAAGATAAGATTCATCAAAAAAAATATTATAAGGTTGTATGCTCACATACATTATTCAATATGTAAGAAAATAAGTATCTTGTTGGATAAGCTTCAGTAGCTTGAAGTCCAAGACATCCATCAACAAGTCGGTGGTTATGGATACGATAGGATAAAAGGAAAATATCCATTGTTCTTAGAATAGGAAAAAGAGTAGTTTTCATTATGAAATAGGAATGACAAAGTTGTGTTATGACTATAAATACCTTGATTGAGTTGTGATCAAAGGTAAGAAAAAAATGTTTAGTTTTGAGCTATTTTCTAAACATAATAAAGAGAGTTATTCTTTGAAGTTCTTCTTTATTTGGTATCAGAGCGTCTCGATCTTGAGACACGATTGAGATAGTATCGTTGTCAAACCCGAGACTATGGGAGACGACGTCAAAGGAATTCCAACACGTCCGAAGGAACTAACTCCACCATCGATTCAATGTCCTACTCTCAACGCAACAAACTATACGGTATGGTCGATACGTATGAAAGTGTTGTTGAAGATATACAAAGTATGGGATACAATCGAAACCGGTACGGCGGATGCAGATAAAAACAATATCGCGATAGGGTTATTGTTTCAAGCCATCCCGGAGGACCTTATCATGCAAGTCGGCGAACAAGAAACAGCAAAGGGAATATGGGATGCGATTAAATCACGACATCTTAGAGCAGATCGTGTAAAAGAAGCTAGATTACAAACTTTCATGTCTGAATTTGAGAGAATCAAGATGAAGGACTCAGATTCAATAGATAGCTTTGCGGGAAAGCTATCAGAGATTGCTTTGAAATCTATCTCACTTGGACAAACGATTGAAGAGCCAAAACTTGTTAAGAAATTTCTTAATAGTTTGTCGAGGAGTAAGTTTATTCAAATCATAGCTTCACTTGAACAAGTTTTGGATTTGAATAAAACTAGCTTTGAAGATATTATTGGTAGATTAAAAGCCTATGAGGAGAGAATTCTTGATGACGATGAAGAGAGTAGTGTTGAAACACAAGAAAAGCTATTTTTCTCACACACGGCTACACAAGGGAATCACACAAGCTACGACAGCTCAATGGGTCGAGGTCGTGGGAGAGGATTTCGAGGAAGAGGCCGTGGAAGATTCAACTCACAAAACCAAAACAAAGAGAAGAAAGATAGATCCGATGTGGTTTGTTTTCGGTGTGATAAAAAAGGACACGGAAACAAATCACAGAGTAGTTTTCCATTATGAAATAGGAATAACAAAGTTGTGTTATGACTATAAATACCTTGATTGAGTTGTGATCAAAGGTAAGAAGAAAAGTGTTTAGTTTTGAGCTATTTTCTAAACATAATAAAAGAGAGTTATTCTTTGAAGTTCTTCTTTAGAGATGGGATCTGTCCTCATCCCAAACTGGGCTGAGTTGACTCGAGAATGTCTCATCGACATCTTCTCAAGGCTGAGCCAGGACCAAAGATGGATCGGACCAATGCTGGTCTGCAAAAACTGGATGAACGCATGCCATGACCCTTCACTCAACACGATCTTCGATCTTGAAACTCGATTTCAGTCATTCCCCGAGTCAATCAACTGGTGGAATCCAGAATTTGTGGTTAAGGTCGATTCCTTCCTCCGATCTATCGTCGATAGGAGCGAAGGCGGTCTCACAGAGATTCGTGTCAGACACTGTACAGATCGCTCTCTATCTTACGCCGCCGAGAGGTACGTATCACTCCGAGATTTTCCATAATCTCAGCTTGAATCCATGGAGGCTAATCGCATGATTTTGATGGAATGAAAGAAATGTTTGGTAGTATAGAATCTTAATGTTATTGGGAATCTCTAGTAATTTTAGCTTACTTTGCTTGATTCCATGGAATTTAATTGCTGAGTTCTTATGGAATTTCTTAGAAGATAAAATGAAATGAAAAGTCTACTATATAGTATAAAGATTTCAATTCTTGTTGGTGATTTCTTGCAACTTACGTTTTTATCTCATGTGGTTTCCATTTTCAGGTGCCCTAAACTAGAGGTGCTTTGGATTAGGAGCTGTCCAAATGTTACAGATGCATCAATGGTAAACATAGCATCAAACTGTCCAAACCTTAAAGAACTCGATATGAGCTACTCTTATGGTATATCACTCGAGTCTCTGATAATGCTGGGAAAGAATTGCAAGAACCTAATGATTCTTAGACGGAATCTATATCCACGACTAGATCCCCACATGCCTACTATTGTCGCGCCACTCGAATATCTGGCTACATATCCTAAGTACGCGAATGTAGAGGCAGAGATAATTGCTATACACATGCCACAGCTCAAGCACCTGGAGTTTCGATACACCACATTGACTGCTAAAGGTCTTGCATTGGTTTGTGGAAAATGTGTGGATCTTGAGTACATGGACTTATACGGATGCATATCCTTGAGGAGGGAAGAGATAAGTGCGTGTACCTCGAGCTTGAAGAGTTTGAAGGAGGTCAATACGCCTAACTTCAACTTTCCTATGGCTATTTTACGTATGTCAAGACCGGGTAATCCAAGATATGAATAAACAGAATGGTGATCGGTTTTGTGGACAAACGTTTTTGGTCAACTTGTTGACCCGTTTCGATGCTTTGCTTCCTCTATGAGAAATCTACTTTGTCCTTATCTTTTTTTTCTGTGTGTTCCATTAAAACGCCTTTGTTCATTATGTTCTTCTTCTGCTTTAGAATTCATTTATACATTGAGGAAAATGGGTTAAGTCATTTTCACAGAATAGTAAACTAATCTTATTTTAAAAGCCAAATAACATCATCCGTACTAATCTTATTTTAAAAGCCAAATAATATAGCTTTCTGTCCAAGCAACCCCAGCATCGTCTAATCAAAGTCTTATTCGTACAACGTATTGTAAACCAATCCTAGTCTGGTCCCGGATTTGATTAAAGAGACAGGCCTTTCTAGGCCCACTTAGTCACATGGGCCAATAAACTTACGGTGGAGGCGAGTCAGAGTAAAAATATATAGAAATGATCTGGTGTGTGAAGTTGCACTTATCGTCTGTGTTCTCATGAACGTTGAGATGAAAAATATCTAAGGAGTAGGGTAAGGTAAGGTGATCCACGTGATGTCGGCATGCAACTTAAAGCCATACGATTTTAAACGTCGATAAATGAACGGTGCAGATCTCGTTATTGACTTTGTAGGAGCGTCGATTGCTATCCACTGGATCTCTGTGCCGACAACTTTCTTTATTATTTTCATTATAAAGATCATATTCATCTTCAGTGTTTATTATTCTCATCTCTGAAAAAATGGCGAGCAACTTCGAAGTTTTCTGCGAGATCTTAATCGCGATCCTCCTTCCGCCACTTGGAGTTTGCCTCAAGCGTGGGTGTTGCACTGTAAGCTCTCATCTCTCTTAATAATAACTTTTTAGTTTGGAAAATTTTCACACTGATATATATTTTGTTTTGTTTGCAGGTTGAGTTCTTGATATGCTTGGTGTTGACTATCTTAGGGTACATCCCGGGCATAATATATGCGCTTTACGTGATCGTGTTTCAGAACCGTGAAGGAGGGACTCAAGACTACAGTGCCCCACTCAACTCCGCGTGACATATATAATATATTGGATCTTATGTCCGTTTTGAAACAGTTTACTTATATGTACCCAACTCAATAAGTTGCTTTGCAATCTCTCTGATTCCTTACTATGTATTTGAAGAATGCCAGTTTCATTGAATGAATTCTCACTATTGGCATCCAAATGCAGCACATACAATATCTTATGATTCTTATCTATAGTAGTATAAAAACCACAGTTTTAACAAAACAAAAACAGTAATTTGTAACGTGTCTTACTAGTACGACACCGTTTTAAGTTAAGTCCGGTCCCGGAGTTAATATGACTGAAGAGAGGCCTTCTAGGCCCATTTTAGTCACATGGTCTCAAGGAGGTGAAAATATCTAGGTGAAAATAAGGAGTGGGAGTCAGGTAAGTGATCCACGTGACGTTAACCTGAAGCCGTGGGATTAAAAATGAACGGTACAGATTTTGCATCCTCAAAAAAAATATAGTCAAGAACGTGGATTGCTCTTCTTCATTGGATCTCTGTGCCGGCAACTTTACAGTGACGATTATAAAAGATCCAAAAAGCCAAACTCAAGGCTCCTTGTCTACGATTGACTATTCATCTTCTGAAAAAATGCCGAGCAAGTGCGAAATCTTGTGCGAGATCTTAATCGCCATCCTCCTTCCTCCTCTCGGAGTTTGCCTCAGGCGCGGCTGTTGCACTGTAAGCTCTCTCTCTCTCTCTCGAATTCATCGGAACTGTTGTTTTACCGAGAAACTTAAAGAATTGCGGTTTGTTAGCACTTGGTGATTGATATAAGACTGAATAAGTAGGAAATTTTCCAGAGCTACTCAGGATTGGATTGGATTGGATTGAATTTCTATTTGATCACACAAGTCAATCTCTGATTTTCTTGGTTTAGATTTCTTAGTGATTGCCTATGCATGTAACTCTATATATCTATAGACTATTGAATGGATTGAAGAAATATTGAATTTGTTTGCACGTTGCAGGTGGAGTTCTTGATTTGCCTGGTGCTGACTATATTAGGCTACGTGCCAGGGATCATCTATGCGCTTTACGTGATCGTGTTTCAGAACCGAGAAGAGTATTTCGATGACGCAAGACGCCCTCTCTATTACTCCGCTTGACATGTGTCTCAGTGTCTGTTTGTGTCTTGACACCTTTTGTACCCAAATAATTAAATAAAGTTGCTTTGCATCATGTTTTTACTTTTATGTAATTGACGAAATTTGCTTTTGCCCTGCTTATTCCGTGAGCTCTCTTGCTATCACTTACTCTTACGATTGCTCTCTCTGCACTAAAAAAAATCAAAAAATGAGTTAAAATGTATGTTTAGCTTTTCAAGTACCTGTTAAGCAAACATTCAAGCAACTACTTGCCATTGTGAACTGCGTTGACTGTTTTGTCTGAACAACATTGAAGTTCTTCAGCAAAAGCAAACGCAATGAAGAAGATGCTGATGACTAACAACAAATCTCGATGGTATCTCTTCATGGCAGACGATTATAAAGTTAAAGTTAAAATTTGATCCCCACACACGTGATCGAAGAAGATAAGTTAACGACCAGTTTCTTGGATTCCTCTTCCACCTTCCAAAAGAATGAAAACATAAAACAATTTACTCAGTGTTGAACACTGAACAAACTAATCTGTTTTCGTCTCTTGATATTAAACATGTATATTTCTCGTCTATTTTTGTTGTCTAAATAAATAAAAAAAGATTAGCTGCATCGATATCACGTTAAAGAGTTCTCACTCTTTGTTAACAAATAGATTTATCATTCAAATGAACTCTGAAGTAGTCTAGTACGTACGTGCACACCAACAACAATAACAACGAACGATCTTATATTATACATCGATATCAAAACTCCTCGCTTGCAATGAGAATATAATATAAGATCGTATGTTGGAAATTTGATTTGAAAGTACTTTCTTTTTCTTCCCGTGGCATAGAAAAAAAAAAGAAGATCATTATTAGTTTAAGACAAGCTGTCTAAAGATTACAATGTCAAGATGCGATGAAAAAAGGATTTCTTAAATTATTATCATCCTATCGATTTATTCGAGAAATTTCAAATGATTTACTCACACCGATTTCAGTTTTTATTTTCTGATTCAAATCAATGTATCTCACGATTTAAACAACAACAATATAAACCATTACAAAAGGAAAAAAAAGTTCACAAGATACAAATATAAAAATAGAAAGGCAAACAAAAACTTTAATTAGAAGGCGAAGAATATCAACAGGATTGAGCTAGCGACCGTGCAACCGAAACGGAATGCGACCGAGAGACAAGGTCGACTACTACCCGACGAACCACCGGAACGACCACCACGAGGGACACGACGGCGACTCTTCTTACCACCACCACGACCACCACCACGTACTTTCCTCATGAAAACTCGAAAAGTGTTGTGATGATCTGATGGATTGAAGCCTCCGTGTTCTGCAAGTCTTCGTCCACAAGAGGTCAGTATTTGGGCTTTGTTTTCTTGATTTTCAGATAAAATTGGCTTAGGTTGAGAGAGTAACGCTACGATCATGACCAATGAGCAGAAAAAAGCCAGTGAAGTTCTCATTTGACTCTTCTCAAATAATATGTATGTATATTTTGGATACAAAATTCCCAAACAAATCGGAGATTAAAAGAAGATATATATTTGTGTTTTACAAATAACTAAATGACAAGATATAATGTGCGAAAAGAATTAGGATGTATAACCCTAGACTAAGACAATGAGATCGCTTCAAAATGAGTGACTTGTTCTTTGAATCATGTTCAACACTATATTGTATTCAACTATTTATCTTATACTAAATTGTTCCCTCTGTTTCAAAAATAATATCATTCTAAACTTTCAATGTTATCTTTCATATTCCATATCTATTTTACTTCTTCAAAGCTAGCTAGTCGATGTTGAATTAAAAAATTATTTATCATTTAGTTAATTATTATATATTTATTAAATAAGAAGCAAAATGATCAAACAAGTTCGTTGCATACAGTTTTCCACACTGATAAAGCATTCATAATAATGTCGGATCTCTTTTCCCTTCCCATATGCTCGAAAATCGTTGTTCATCACTAATTTTGGTTTTTTTTTTTTTTTTTTTTTTTTAATAAAAAACAGTCCTGGAGCTTTATCCTATTTGTCTTTTATCCTCCCACTTTCTTTTTGTTTAACCATAACTCAAAAAAATAATCAGTTAATGAACTGGAATCACATTAATTATTAATAGACAACCAGGCAAAGAACTTCCAAATATTAGAACCTTACAAACACATATTTTTCGGAAACAACAAAAAAAAAAAAAAAACAAATCGCAAAACAAATACAAATTCAATCAAACATGCATAGTCAAACCATGACGATCGACAAACAACAAAATATAGGCCAAACCGCGATCTATCATCCTTGGAAATAGATTAGAATGCGGCGAGCACTAAAACAAAGGAACTCACAACAGCAGATAGATAAGTAAATTGGTTAGAGGTTCTAGTCGCTGATGATTTCTTCTTCTTCTTCTTCTTGCTTTTCCTCACGAAAACTCGAAGATGGTCATGGTGATGACCGTGAGACCCATCTGCGCTCTCTTCATGTTCAACTAGTTCCCGACCCAAAGGAGTGATCTTGGATTCATGCTTTTCGCATGAAATTATGAGGGACTGAGAGAGTAACAAGAGGGAGATGATCAAGAACCAACCAAGAAGAGAAGAAGTTCTCATCTTTTTTTTTTTTCTTCTTTAATTAGATTTGTAGTTGAGAGATTATTTATGTGTGGATTTATAGAGTTTTGAGAAAGCAGTAGTGGGCTGACTCTGTATTTCGTGCACACAACCAAAAAAGGACATATTCAATTACTGATGAAATCATAATTCATTACAGCTCACAAGTTTTGTTTTCTTCTTCTTTGTGGAAAAATATCTTACTCCACGAGAGAGACATATTGCCACGTCACGATTCATATCTTATTGGTCATGTAACTTTGTCAATGTATTACTAACATTTTCTATGATTTTACATCTTTTTAAAAATCGAGAACAGCAAATTCTCCAAATTAACAAAAATAAATTTTAAAGTAAAATAAGAGATACTTGATTATTTATTAAAATATTCATCCGAAGAGTACTACCATTCAACATATTCTCCAAGTCTTCTGCATCTTGAACTAATCAAAACCAAGATGCAGATGCAGGCACTAAAAAGAACATACACAAAAACAAAAGGAAAAAACAAAACCAAGTAACAAGATAAGAATCTAATCTCGATTACAAGTATGATATTAACTCAACAACTTTTTTCAATAAATGATTAAAAAAAAAAGAAAGATCTCACATGTTTTCCGGCGAGTTGGGGTCTTAAACTGATCAAAAACGTGTATTGAGAAGAAACCACACACACACACCAAAGCTTACAACAAACTACGGCAAGCCTCGACTTCTGCTGCTTGCGTAGCCAACAGAGACTCATTAACACTCCTTATCACAGCATCCAACACTGCTTTCTTGAACAAACCATCTTCCATTTTCATCAGAATCTCTTTCACTACCTCAGAATCCAAACTCCCAATGATCTCCCCAAATACCCTTTTACGGTCTTGAGGACTTGGTCTTTTTCTGAAAGAGTAGACCTTCTAGCTGACCATGGAGCATCTGCATTCACCAAGGCAGGAGGAGGGCCAGACTGCTTCAGTAAGTTATCATGTCCGTTACAAACAATAACCACCCAAAAAAGCAAAGTTTCCAGACTAGTCAACACTCACCCCTTGGATTGATCCAGTACGTGCATCTCTAGGTTCGCGTTGGTCTTCCCTCGACCTTTCTTTACTTGGGGAAGGAACTGGTACACGAGTATGCCAATCACGGTTATCAGGGCTCTGAGTAACGATTCACAACTTGACTTGCACGCTGCAAAGAGCAAACAAGCATTCCTTGATTTTCAACAAAGCTAGGAAACAAAATGAAGAACAAGAAGGAAAAGGGTAACACTCACCCAGCTCTGCTCTTCGCCGAAAAATGGTGAATGACTAAGTTTAACGGAACGTATACCTATTGACCTACATCAAGAATCATCTCCGGACCTTAAGGATGATTATTAACTTGTTACCTCTCTAAGCTGAAGCAGTTGTTCTCGGGTGAACCGCAAAAGCTCACGACCCTCAAATCTCTATAAAACATACACAGGTCATGAAACCTTAACCTCAGAATTCAATGCAAAATGATTGGATTTCAATACGCATGAGCTTCAAATCAAGAAGATGAATCAACGATATACGTAGGGTCCTTTACGAGCATCAAGAACTGATAGAGTGCCCACCTAAAAGCCTACAAGTATTGATCTTTGTCCATATTTACGGCAAGGCCTCATTGCTTAAGCGCCCCACCAAGAATTAGGACATTTGCATGATGTTTAACAAATAAAAACTATAAGCTCGAACAACCATAAGAATCTGCAAAAGATCTACACTTATTATCCATAATCCAATTCAACAGCTCATTTTAGCTCAGAAGAAGAGGACAAAAACAGAGGAGCGTCTCCGCCATTGGTAAGGTCAGAGGAAACATCAGAAGAAGAAGATAAGGAGGAGCGTGGGGCAAAGAGTCTGTTTCCTCCACGACCGCCTCCAGGCCTCAAGCTCAACACAGGGTTTTCTTTTCGCGGTAAAGGTAAGGAAAGAAACAGGGGTTGGCTCTGAGACTAGTGCACAAGACCCACGAAATATAGGACGGTATCAATCGACGCCAAATGCGAAAACACTGTTGAATTATGAGGAAAACTCAAGGAGCTTTACCTGAATGTTTGTGAGAAAGTGAAAAAGAGAAGGAAGGAGAGAACGCGGCGCAAAGCGTAGAGGGCTGTTTTATTTTCGTTTTTTTTCAGCATTCCGCAAGCATTTTAGGGTTTAACCCAAAAACTCACCAATTTTGGGAAAAAAAAACTACGACAGTGTTTTTTCGTATATAATAAGATAAGAAAATACATAAAATGATCGTAGTAGCACTAATAATTAACTAAAATTAGAAGCTATAATTTTATTTTATTTTGCATAATATTTGTTTAATTATAAATTTATAACTTTTCACTATGTTCTTGAAAGTACATAATTTGGTCCCGACAAGGCGACAAGTGATATGCTGTCTTAATAAATCTTATAAAGTCGATCACGATTATGGTTATTTATTTATTTACCGCTTATTTGGATACTACCATCATCTGTTCATCACTCACTCTTGTATGGATAAATGAAAGAAGGCGCTGAAAACAAAACAACAAAAAAAGTGAAAAACACATCAGTAACTGATGATGAATCTGTGCAAGTTGGAAATTACAGTACTCCATTAGCTAATGAAATATCTACGATTATAGATTTCAGTCAAGCGTATGATCTTGATAAGACCTTCATTTTTTGTTTTTCTTCTTTTCTGATATCTCGGATTCGTAGAGAAGCGCCATGGCTGGGATAACCAGCACCGTCGGCTTCAACGCCATTCTCGCCGGAACCACCAAAACGGTGTCACATCAACCGCCATGCTCTGTTAAATCTGAGCTCTTGGGTCTTGGACTCTATCTGGCCGAATTGTCAGTTGTTTCTCTCTCGCCTTATCATCGCCGTATCCCCGCCATCACCTGCCGTTTCGGTGGCGGAGATAGGAGAGGTAGGCAAAAAGAGTCCGACGATGATGATGCGCTTGATATCTCCGCTATCAGGTAACTATGGATACTTGAATCTGATTGAATTTGTTCTATAGCTCAAGTTTTGTTTGATTTTGATGTTTTTTCGATTGAGTAGGTCAGCCACTGTCAGGCTTATTGATGGACAACAGAAGATGGTAAATGAGAAATGCCTCAGTGTTTACTTTTCATGGATGGAACCAATTCCAGTTTCTCTCTTGTGTAGATTGGTTTAGTTTCCAAAGAGGAAGCGGTTAGAAGAGCTGAAGAAGCTGAGCTTGATCTGGTTTGTGTTTCTATTAATAAGTTCAAAGCAGGATCTTTTGTATGTCGTTTCACTAAGTATTTTGCCGGAATTGGTTTTCAGGTGATTCTTTCGCCGGATGCAGATCCTCCGGTTGTCAGAATGATGGATTACAGGTAAGTTATCTTAAAACGGCTACGCATATCCTCCGGTTATCCTTTCAAGGATAATGATTCCTTTTTCCTTTTGTTTCTTTATCAGCAAATACAGATACGAAGAGCAAAAGAGGAAAAAGGAACAGCACAAGAAAAGTATTCATCATTCTTTTCTGCTAAACAATAAGCTATAAGCTGTGTCATATTTACATGAATGGATTGTAACTCAACCTTGTTTCTCTGTCAGCTACTCGTATGGACTTGAAGGAGCTTAAAATGGGGTAAAATCAGCCCTCTCTCTTTTGTATGTGCCATTACAATGACTTCTTCTTCTTCTCATTTTTGTTTTCCTGATAGTTATAACATCGATCAGCATGATTATTCTGTACGCCTTAGAGCAGCGCGGAAGTTCTTGCAAGACGGCGACAAAGTTGTTCCCATTTACCTTTTTTTTTCTTGTGTTACTACCAACACATATATGTGCCAAGTTATGCTTTTCTGATTACATTTTGCTGCTTCTTGACTTGTAATGTACTCAGGTTAAAGTGATTGTGAACATGAAAGGCCGGGAAAACGAGTTCAGAAACATTGCTATTGAGCTCCTTAGACGTTTTCAGAATGAAGTTGGGGAGGTGCGTATTGTATTTGATCTGGATTTCCATGTAAATTAGTCTCTGAAACTTGTCAACATCTACAGCTTGCAACTGAGGAGAGCAAAAACTTTCGTGACAGAAATTTGTTTGTTGTCTTGGTGCCAAACAAGGAAGTTCTTCGGAAAGCGCAAGAACCAGCCCCAAAGAAGAAGAAAAAGCCAGCTGATGATCAAGTTTCAGCAGTAAGTATAACTGCGACTCAAGATATATGAAGCACAACTGTCTAGAGATATTTCAAGTTTGATAAGTTTCTGTATAGTTCCTTTTCTACTATGCTTCTTGTATTCCCATGTATATGTACTGTATGTAACCATAGAAATAGATTATTTGAATGAAGATCTTCCTCAACTTTTTCTGTTTTTTAACTTGGTCATATAGATTGTAACAAGAAATCGAGACTTATTGAGTCAATAAAGAATGACTTATGTCGAGGAGGCAAGAAAAGTCACTACCAGTAATCTCCGCAAGAACAGACACCATCTTCGAAGTGATGGAATCGGTTGGCGTCTCTTACAACTATCACTCTCTCTGTGATCTTTGAGATGAGTTTGGTTGCGGTGTGACAGTCTAAACAGACCCGAAGATTCTTTATGATCCGGATTTCGGTCCCTGGCTCAGTGGCTATGAGTCCAAAGGCAATGGCTAGCCTCTCGCTGTGAACCTTCACCATCAGTTCCCTTTCTTCCTCCTCCACGTCGTGCAAGGCTAACTCGGTCTCGGGTTGATACCCAGCTTCCCTCATCTTCCCTTCGAGCTCCTCTAGCTTCTCGTAGATTGCTTTTACCTGTGAATGTGACTGATCACCCGAGGTAAAGACATGAGGGGTCTCACCTATCTCTATCAAGGTATAACCAGGAGCCTTGGCTAGTTTCCTCGTCTTTGCGGTTTCTCTGACCGTAGCAGCCTGTGGATAGTTTCTGTCAGCCGAGTGAATATTCGACAGCAAAACATGATATCCTACATTGTCTGGATCTAGCTCAAACAGCTTCTCAGAGACTGTACGGGCAAGGTTTGTGTCTTTGTGAATCCTACAAGCTCCTAGCAGTGTTTGCCACACGGAAGGATCTGGCTCAACCGGCATTGCCTCTATAAACTGCAGTGCTCTCTGCAAATGCCCTGCTCGGCCAAGAATATCGACCATGCAGGCGTAATGCTTGACCGATGGTTGAAAACCATACCGGTGGATCATGGAATTGAATATCGCATCGCCTTCTTTGACCAGGCCAGCATGACTACAAGCGTAAAGAACACAGAGGAACGTGACTGGCGTTGGTGCGATGCCGGAATTCAACATATCAGAGAAGATATTCAGAGCTTCATGCCCATGTCCATGGAGCCCATAACCGGAAATCATCGTGTTCCATGTAACTTCATTCTTCTTCGGCATCAAGTCAAACAACCGGCGTGCTTCTCCAATGCTTCCACACTTTGAATACATACCAATCAAAGCAGTAGACACATATATGCTAGACTCGAAATCTGTACTCCTTACTAAACCATGTACCCAATTCCCCAAACTCAACGTTCCTAACTGCGCACAAGCTGATAGAATACAAGTTATTGTGATTGGATTCGGACTAAACTCAGACTTCTGCATTTCTCTGAATAGAGATATCGCATCCTCTGTCAACCCGTTCTGAGTGTAACCGGAGATCATTGAGTTCCAAGACGCCAAGCTTTTGTCTGGAGATTCATCAAAAACCTTTCTGGCTGATTCTATCTCTTTCAATTTACTGTAAACCGTTGTTAATGCGGTTGGGACAGATTCATGAGACGAGAAACCCGATTTCAAGCTGTAACCATGGATGCCATATATAAGCATAAGATGATCAGAGACAGGGATGAGACTCACCAGCGTGCTTGAGTTCAATCTTGTTCCTGATAACACCATCTCTTTAAACAGTCTTAAGGAGAGCTCAGTCTTGCCATTCCATGTGTACCCGTGAATCATTGCGTTGTAAGCTACTACATCTGGTACACGAAACTCTCGAAACAGAGTACTTAACACCTCAGTCTTTCCACATTTTGAGTACAGTGAGATGAAACCTGTGAGAACAAAATCGTGGGAGTAGCAACCTGTTTTTGTCGCGAGACTATGGATTAGCATCCCGAGTCTCAGCTCCTGCAATTCGGCAACAGCGGGAAGAATATCTAGCACAGTTGTTGAGTCCAAACGTGTACAGCTCTCGTTGATCAACTCCCTGAAAACCTGAACAGATTCCTCATACATTTCGTTCTTTCGGTACCCAGATAACATGGTGTTCCACAAAACTGCGTCTTTCTCTGGCATTCTGTCGAACACTTTCCTAGCATCGTCGACTCGAGAAAACTTGAAGTACATTTTGACGATGTTCGAGCCAACGAGTAATTCTGAGTCAACCCCATCAACGAGCGCTTGACCATGAAGAACACGGCCGGTTCTCTTGTCACGAAGACCCGAAGCAGCCGAGATAGCGAAGGAGTAAGTGGAGCTGTTGGGTTTGAGATCAGTGGCTTTCCTTAGATGCGTGAACACAGAAAGCGAAGAGTGAGGTGATTCGTTCTTGGAGAAGCCGCGCATGAGGACGTTAAAGAGGAAAACGTCAGGTCTCTCGACGGAGAGGAAGAGGTCGCGTGCGTAGTGCATGGCGCCGAGGTCGGAGAGTCGTTGGGTAAGCTTGGTGAGCAAAACGATGTCGTTTCGGAAGCCATTGAGAATGATCTGAGCATGGGTTTGGGTAAGGTGAGAGAGAGAGGTTGATCTTTGGAATAGATCGAAGAAGCTGTTCTTGCTAATCACTCCGACGGTAGTCTCGGCGGTGGCGGCTGATACGGTCCGTAGTAACATTTGGCTTCTTGGCTTTGAACGAAACGACTCATTTTGCGCTCTTTCTTTATCATTTCAACTTTTTTAATTTTACTTTCAAATTAGAGAAATTCAAATGTCGATTTTTATGGGATTTAATTAAGAAATGAATATTTATTAAACATGAGATTTAATTTGTTAGTGAACAATTTAAAAAAATAAATAAGAAGCCAAAAAAAAAGTCCTAGATTAATGTTCGTTTTGATTACTTAAGTCTAATCTAATTGGCACTAAATAATAAAACCCACATCAGAGCTTACATTTGAATAATTAGTTCCCTTTTTTATAATCCTATAAGGCGTTCGAACTCGTTCACTTCTTTTTTTCTCCTATGCTAATGTTTCATATCAAAAAAGGGAAGAAAAAAGCTCAACAAGCAAAGATCAAAAAACGATCTCGACAAGAGAAATGTGGAGCATGGAAGAGCAATTTACAGGTGATGTTGAGCGTGTGGAACTGTAAGTGTGTTATTTTATGGCCATGGAAACTTGCTTGGCAACAAAGGAGGTGTCTCCTCTGTAGAAGAATCTTCTTCTCCTTCTTCTCTCCTAGTTTGTATCAGATGAGTCCTGAGGCTACTCTCTTTTATCTGTTCCATGCCACCAAAACTCTGTTTCACAAAACCATTTTTCATTCAATTACTACTAGACTGTTGTTGTTATTACCTGCATGATCGCGGTAGAGGCCAGAAGATCTTCGCATTTGGCTTGCATACAACTCTCTTTCGTAACTACAACAGCGAGTTCTGAGACCATCTTGTTCATCTCCTCCACCTGCAAATACAATCATAAAGAGCAGTGCACACGCATTAGAGTTATGTCAAGAGGATGGATTTAGAAGATAGATTTATCAATAAAGTTCCCACCTTTGAGAGTAAAGACCAAATGGACGATCCCATAGCCTGCATTACATCTAGAGCCGAGGACATAGCTGCTTTCAAAGACTCAACGTCCGCCTGTAAGAAGAGAAATTCTAAATGATAACTATATTCTTGATCTTCTGGATTTAGTTTCCATGAGTATTCGCATAGTAACAATATTTTACCTTTGTTCCTCCAGTGGCTGGAAGGCGGAGAGTGTTTGCTTCTAAATCTGCTATGGCTCCAACTAAAGAACTAACATGGTCTCTTTCAAGTCTTGCCCAATCTTCAAGACTCACCATCTGCGCACATATTTATGCATCAGCATGGCATAATCTGATGAATGCAAAGTCAGATTACAACAGACAGAAAGAGAGCCTACCTGATCGTTTAGTAGGGAGTTGAGTTTGATCTCTAGCTTTAGCTGTTGCAGGCCAATCCTTTGGCTGCTCACATCATCCTGTAGTTCTGATATTGCATGCCACACATTGAATAGAGTTTCCTGAAATACCAAAACTTTATATTTTCAGATGCATTTTCATCGGTCAGTTGAAGAACCCGTCCATGTTGTTATAGAGGACAGAAGTATTATATACCTCGGAAGTTAATCGTTGAATGTACATTACAGATTCAGCTCGCGCAATTGCAAACCGCCACTGTAAATATCTATTGTAGAGCAGACGCAGTTGATGAACGTCTTCGATGTAGCTTGTTTTTTTGCCTTTCTTGACATCTGCGATGAAGCTGAGAACCGAAGTTGCGGTACCGGATTCTGTTGAATTGGTTGCTTGTCTTATCCGGGAAGGACTTAACCCTCTTGAAGGTGGAGTTGATGGTCTTGCAAAAGAGGAGGAGTTTGAGACACGCGAAGGACTTAACCCTCTTGAAGGACTTAGACCTCTTGTAGGACTCAATCCTCTTGCAGGGCTTAGTCCTCTTGATGGACTCACTCCTCTCGAAGTACTCATCCCTCGGGAAAGAGAAGATGAAGAGGAAAACGATGCTTTACTTGGTGAAGCAGGGCGAGATCCAGGAGCAGACAATGGATGCAACCTAGCTACAGCCGTTGCTAAGGTCGCTCTATCTAACGAACTTGCAGACATAAGTCTTTGAGCCCCAGAAGTTCGAGCTATGTTATTATCTTCCGACTTTGTTGGAGACACTAATCCACCATTACTAGATGTGATACTAGAAGTTTTATGCAAAGGTTTCGAACTGCTGGACAAAGGTAGTGACATTCGCCTAAGAGACCGCCCCATTACAGGCCCGGAAGTTGACAGACCTCTTGAAGCCTTGTCGCCAAGATCCAAGCTTCTGTTTAGAGAATTTGGATTTATCTTTCCCCCAATTCTACTAGGCCACCGATGCTGTTCTATTAGCCGACTATGAGAACCATCTACAGGTTTCGAATTCTCTGAAAGATCAGACGCATTATTCTTCCCTTTCAATGGACTTATTTTCCTCTCTGGCGTAGGTTTCCTTGATATAGAGGTCGTTTCAGCCTTCTGCTTTTGAGTTATATTCGAAGAAGGTCTCAATGTTCGATCAACAGAAGAACTTCTAACCGGTTTCTCCTTCTTAGTAACAGGGACTGAGACTGAATCAGACTGAAACGAAGCGCTCAGGCTTCTCATAGTGGAAGGCCATAAGCTTTCAGGCAAACGGCCTGTAGATAACCTCCTAGATGAAGCTGGTAAGTCTACAGACGCATCCCGTATAGGCGTAAAGGGACTAGTCGGAGATGGCGGTGTTGAAGGACGCTTCCTCTCTGCTGAAACTGCTCTTTTTGCAGCCACGGATTGAGAGCTAGAAGACACTGTTGGCCTTGTGACGCTTGGGGAAGGTGACCTTCCGGTTTTGGTTGGTGTCGGTGATCTGTATCTTGAACTGACCTCTGTTGTTCGAGGACGAGGACGGCGAGTGACAGCTGCTGCATTGTTCTTCTCTGATGGAACAAGACGCCGCCTTGTAGTTTCTGTTGCTACATCCATTCAAGCTAACGAAACAAACTTGCATTGATTGGACTCAGCAGGACAAGCCTCTCATTTCTTTCTGCATTCAGGTTAAACTATAATAACAGCTCCAGTTGCCGTCAAGGAAGTCTTTTTACTCTGCAAGAAAAAAGAAAAGAGCAGAGGATATTGAACAGCCCATATAAAAGAAAAGTGAAAAAAACGATTCTACCTTTACAACGGAGACCCAAATCAAGACTATCCAATTGAAACTGGGAACAAACTAGACAACTAGTGATGATTTCATCATCTTTTTCATGAAGAAACCAAACCGAAACTATAAAACAAAGAAAGAGCTGAGGACTAACAGTGAATGGGACAATCAATAGTCAAAAAAAGAAGAAGAAGAAAGGTGGGTTGAGTTCTAACTAGTTAGTTGCAGTTTCACAATATAAAAATTGAAGATTTTTCAGAGGAAGAATATTTTACCATAAAAATCACAACACCTCAAAGAGAACAAATATAACAAAAGAAACTTCCTTTACCACCTCGCGTACAAGTAAACTTGTTAAACTAATACGTGTGATATGATAATGTTTGATTGTACAAGTATAAGAAACGTTATATTGCAGCATTTGACAGATTTTGGTGTTTCTCCACAAATATAGGACCACGTGTATGGAAGAACCAAGAATCGGTGCCCACTCTCCGTGAACATCACTGGCTGATTGAGAAATGATGAAATGAAGTAACAGTGATGATTCCTTTCGTGGTGTTTAAGTTTTCACCATTTAATTAGAACACTTGTAATAATCTCGGGAAAGTGAAGGATGAGAGACGAAAATCTATGGAAAGAACAAAAAAAAAAAAAAAAAAAAAACACTTTTTGTTTTCTGTTTAGAGTGAATGACATGGTTCTGACGAAGAATCCAAAAGCCAAATTTGTCTATTACTGGTCGACTTGTGTCTCTCATGACACAGACTCGTTTCGTTTAATCGATCAAATTTAGTAATTTTTCCTAATTCCCTACAAATCCTCCAAAAGCCGAAACATGAATTGGAAGTCTCCACCAAATGAGATTCGTAGTTTCTATAGATGATCAAACAAACAAACCGTTATTTCCTTTTTCTGATTCATGAAATCTCAGATCACAGTGATCAAATTCGATACCCAGATAACTTTAGGGTTCTTCCGAATTTGTTAGAATCCAAAATTGGGAATGATAAACCAAATGTCGAAGCTAAAACCTTAGAGATCCGAGGAATATAAGATTGCAGAACAGAAAATATTACCAGGAAAAGATGAAAAAACCCTTCGATTTCCACAAAAAAAGCAATCCCGTGATCCTCCTGGCAATATATTATCTGCCCTTCGAGATCGAAATGGGGAATACGAACGCGATCGGAGTTGAATTACTCAAGCTGGAAACTGAAAAAAAAATTCGCCGGTGATGATTGATGAAGAATGCTCGTGAGGAATAAAACGCCGGAGATGGAATTGATCGGGCGATTTAAGGATGGATTCGAGATCAGAGAGAGAGAGAGAGAGGGCGTTATTTTCGCGCCACCTAATTTTGATAATAAAGAGTCTTCTCTTGAGAATAAACCAAAAAAATCTTTCAAGTCTTTGCTCGTAGAGGTCACTAACAAGAACACAAGGAGACCAAAAATATTATATTTACATTTTTTTTTCTTACTAAAAATGTTTGAATTAATTAAGGTCTTTCCCGAGGAAGGTGATCGTTCCCGGTTTAACCGGTCTGACATCAAATTAAAATTATATTGTACCAATTCAAAAATCAAAAGGTCAAATAAGCTCTCAAACACGAGCTAGCTAGTTACATTTAGGTGATGGTCAGTCAGCGTCTGATAGGTTGTATCCACCTCCTTGATGTCACGCATACGCTTTGAACCTTTTTTTGTACTAATGATCTTCTTAAGCACCAATCAAAAACTGTTGATGGAGTTTGATTAGGAAGAATAAAATATTGAAACTGCAAAGAAACATGACCAAAGGTGACAAGTTTATCGAACTGATGATTGTTTCGGGTATATGAACGCTGTATACAAATTACTAGCATTTACGCCGAAGGTTAATTTACATCATGTTACTTTTTCACACCTAACCTTAACTACAATCATAAGAGTTACGAGGAAAAGCTCTCAGACCAGGAATTTAATTTTTATTTTGAACAATATTTTTTGGAGAAATGGAACTCTGATGGGTTTGTTACCCATGATAAGTGTTTGGTCATTCTCTTCTATTTTTTATTTGTCTTTTCTTTTACTTAAGAAAATAAAATAAGTTGTTTTAATTTTAGTTGACAAAAAAAAAAAAACAGATATTATAAATATGTCTTTCATATTAAATAAATAAAAACTGATTCACATGGATTGTATGCTATATGTTTCACTCGATATATTAAAGATTCTAATGTAAAGATGTTAATGTATAATCGCATGATTTGTTCTATTAAAGGGGTATGCCAATTAATGATTACCCTCAAAATCGTCTACACGGTTTTTTTCTAAATCTTCATCCATAAAGTATTTATGAAAACAAAAATAAAATAAAATCTTAACATTATCTTGTATAATTAATCGATTTCACTATTTTGGTAGAGTCTAGTGATATATCGACTCTAAACTCCGTCATTAGTATGACTAGAAAAGTGAACCCGCGCGTTGCGCGGGACTGAAACTATATCAAAATAATCCATCATAGTATTTGGCACATAAAACAGTGAAATTTTACAATTTATGACCATATCTTTCCAAAAATATGCTTTAAATCTTTTAAACTATAAGCATTTACATTGAAAGAAAAGTTCTCAAACAATACGTAGAATCGTATTTACTCTCGGAATATGATACAAAATAATATGTATCATCTTTTATGTATTGTTTTGTGGTAATACTTGAGCATTGTGACTATGAATTATTTTCTTACTATTTTAGTTTTGTAAATTTAGTATTTTTGACATACATATAATTTTAATTCCTACTATATCAGAATATTTTAAAAATTTTGAAACGTTCAATTTTAATGAAATTTACGGTATTTGTATTATTCAAATTTCGCATTATTTTAATTGAATTATATTCTTTATTTTTTACTTGTCAACATATTATAACATTTTAAATAGGATATGTCTTATATACAGGTTTGTGGTTAAAAATTTAAATATTTCATTACTTTTTTTCTATTTTATGTTACAACTTTCTTTTTACTTTAAATTTCAACTTATCACATAATTTAAATTTAGTATTATGTTTATGTGTTCTTATTTTTATTTATATTTCTGTGAAATTAAAATATGAAGAAATATGAATAGTCATGTATTAAATGAAAAAATATTAAATAAGTCTTAACTATATTTTAATGTTAAATTTGCTGATGTGGATAGGCTAGATGGAGAGAACACTCTCCAATTATATATAAGATGAGGTTCAGTACATTAAACCCAACAACATAATCCATTTTTATAATAAAGAAAATAATAAACTCAATTTTTTTTATTTAAAGAGTGGTTTGCTCCCACATGAGATGATTTGGACATATCATATGATATTAAGCTTTCTGGAGACCTTTGTCTCTCTTTCATTTGTGTGTCCCCTACCTTGTGCTTGTGGAGTCTTGCTCCAACTTTACCTCCACTTGGAGTTCTATTAATCTAAATATTAATATTTAAAAATTCCTCTTTTTTTTCTTTTTTTGAAGAACAAAAATTCCTCCTTTCTTCTCCCAATTTATAGTGTTAAATAGATATATTTTCTTTTGTTTTCTTTTATAGTGGCCACACATGTACGTACTGCCAAATTTTCAGAATCATTGAACCTAGCACAGATGTATATAATACATCTACTCGTATGTGGCTTAATTTTCTCAAGAAATCTGAGGACCAACCTTTTTTTTTAGTAACAAAAGTTATTGATTCTTATCTAACGTATTTAACATCTTTGTCACCGAAATATTGTTTTGTTTCATAGTCATGAGCATTTGTACAAACGAAATATGCTAGTTAGACACAAATCTATCAAATAAGAATCCGAATAGTTTCGGAAAAGGTCTTTCTGTTCTTACTAACATATGTTTGAATAACCGAGAAAAAACCAATTATCTACCATAACGTTGAAATATTTGTGTTTTTAGTGTGATTAAGTATGATAATTAAGAGCCAAATGATGATATTCCACGTGCTTAGCACAATTATATTGACCACACTATAAACTCGAGTTATTGTAAATGTCATGTCTTCCCAGTGTTTCTATGCTTGTCTAAAGCTTGTCGCCTAGTTGTTTTTCTCAAAAAAAAAACAAAATATAATATTATTATTAGTGTTATAATTAATATTTTGGTTCGCATCATCGATGCCTAAACACAACACATACATGATATGTTATTCCTACTATTATCTAGTCTAAGATCATAACATTGATTGTGTCATTTCATCCATGTAATTTGCTTTTGACAGATGTTAAACATTGGATGGAGATCAACCAAGATTAAGAACCCAAGAAAAATGACTCTCAGTTTCTATCTCCATTAATCTACCAACACGACCTTCCAACAATAAATCTTTAGTACAGTATAACTTAGCATAAATTTATTACACTTTTCGTCAGTTTGGAATTAAAGATATCAGTTTCTCATGTTAAGGAAAATAAATAAATAAAATCATTCTATCAAAAAATTTGACTGTCTTCATCATCATCATTCATCAGTACTTTACAAGTCCAGCACCTTGAGCCTTTCCAATAACTGACTCTACAGTTCCATCAAAGAGATCAAAGCTTTTCGCAACGGCAAAACCCGAAAACATACCATCCACTGCAGCACTCACAATCCCACCAGCATAACCAGCTCCTTCCCCAACTGGGTACAGACCTTTTAAGCTCGTGCTCTCGTACGTCTCATTGCTTCGAGGTATCCGAACAGGAGAGCTTGTTCTCGTCTGGTTAAAAACAAAGTAGAAACATTGTTAGTTATCTCTTCTACGAGGAGTGGACTGATTCAGGACAAAGGAAGATATATAATATTATTATACCTCTACGCCGTGGAGGAGTGCTTCCTCTGAGATGAATCCCGGTAACTGAAAAAGTTCAGGTGTTTAGAGAAAAAAATTACAGAAGCTGCGAGTTTGTTTATAGCAAAATGAGAAAATATCTAACAAACCTCTTTTTCAAACATAGAGATAGACTGTCGCAGAGACTCTGTGATATGAGAAGGAAACAGTTCATGCAGGTTTGCAGACTTCACTCCTAATCTATAGCTTGATGAAGGTAATGGCGTAACTGTTCACAAGCAGCACAAGAACATCAAAAATCACCAATTACGAACAGATACAACAAAACAGAGCAATGACATGAGAATTGAGTGTAAAGGAAATGTTGTTCTATCTACCAGATAACTTGTTTTGCAGAAAATCGGTAACCCTTTGTACAGGAACTGTAAAGTTGCCACCACCCATTATAGCCGCTCTTCTTTCAAACTCTCTCTAAGGAAAAGCAAAAAACCAAATGTTGAAATATGATTCAAGAGTGGTAATAGTAATCCAATTTCAGATTGATACCTGAAACTCAATGCCAGCTAAGGGTCCACTAAGATTGAGAAGATCAAAGTCTTTTGCTGAGACTGTGACGACAAGTGCAGCATTAGCCCACTTAGATGAACGGCGAGAAAATGACATGCCATTGATGCAGAGTTCGTTTGGGTTTGTGCTCGTGAGAACAACCTGATAAAATACATGGAAACAGTCTAATTCATGACAAACAAATCGAAGAGAAACCGCAAGACACTCTATAAGGAAACTGTACCTGACCACCAGGACACATGCAGAAGGAGTAGCAACTACGTTTTGATGAAGACTGCGAGAGATCTTCGTCCTTATCATTCACGTATTGAACAACCTTATAATCCGCCACTGGTACTTTACCTCGTCCTTTAAGAACTTCACTAGCTAAATCCGAGTACTACATACAAACAAGTAGAAAAAGAAGAGCATCACAATCTCAGCAAAATCATGGGATTTGATTGATATAAAGAAGATATCTTGCGTTGATGTAACCGAACCAACCTGTATACTGTTAATCAGCTCCTGAGGATGCTCAACGCGCAAACCAACCTGGTCCACATAAACATATAGAACTCAAATGATTAAACCAAGCCATAGCAGATATTCACAACATATATGTTTAAGAAGAAACTTACAGCAAAATCTTTTGGGGTCAGTTCCACATTACGAGAAAGAAGCATCTCATATGTGTCACGTGCTGAGTGACCAACTGCAAGAACAACTGCATCAAACTTTAAATCCTGAGATGTACTCTGCAATTTATCTGTTGAATCCGAAACTTTGACTCCAACCACACGAGAATCCTCTACCAGAAGATCGTCTACCCGAGTCCCAAACTTGATAGTCACCTACTTAAGCATATGTAATTAAAGAGGAGCTCACAGGAGAAAAAAAAGTAAAAGAGACTTTAATCAGTCTCTTGTTGTAAACTTACTCCTGCGCTTTGAAGATAATGCCTGAAATTGCGGAGTAATGGAACTAGCTTATCCGTTCCTAGATGAGGCTTTCCATTGACCAATATATTATCAGGAGCTCCAAAACGAACCAACGTTTTCAATACCTGTGACAACAAAAGCAATGGTCACATTCTTTCAGCTCTACTATACTCAAACATGAAGTGGCGCTTTCAAAATCCAAACCGCTAAAACAGTGGCGCTGTTCTTTCCTATTCGAGTAACAAGCTTTCCATCACTCCAAGTACCTGCACCACCCTGCGATGCATAAGTGCTTAATATATGACTTTGAACAATAACAAACAAACAAGACGAGAAAACTAGCAACAAGCTGAAGTTAAAGCGAAGGAAGGTTTAAAAAACCTCGCCAAAGCAGAAATTACTCTCCAAATCCAAAATCTTACGAACAACCAAAGCGCCTATGTCACGTCCTCTTTCTTCTACTGCTTGCCCTCTTTCAATCAATGTCACATCAGCACCAAACTCTGCAAGAACAAGAGCTGCAAACAAACCAGATGGACCACCACCAACAACTGCGATTTTCGGTCTGCTTCCTCCTCCTCCAGACCCATTGATAATCTGAGGCTCATCTTCGTTGGTTCTTTTACAATCGTTTACTACACTGATTAAGTCACCCGAAACGGTCTTATCCGGAGACAAATGTTCAACAAGGCCAATCTTAGGCTCTAACCGGAAAATGAAGTCATGAGCACGAGGCTCCAACTCAAGAAGCGTCTTCACATCTAAGTCCACAGTATACACAAACTTGGCTTCTTTCAAAATCTGAAACAGAAGATTAAAATTTCACTCACTTGAAACTTGAAAGTATAACATAACATATAATAAAATGCGGAATCAAATTGAAACATACCTTCCTAGCGTCAAATGACTTCCTAATCACTGAAAATGCTTCTTCTGGCAGCATTGAAGCAACCTGGAAAAACCCGAGATAAATATTTTTCAAATTTCAATCCACAAGTAACAGATAAACAAAATCCACTTCCACAAACTCCAACTCACCGGAAACTCGATAACTTTAGCGATGGCTTGAAGCAAACCTGGTGAAATTCCGAGAGAGTCTTTACCAGGGTCATCTCCGACAGGGACACCGAGTTTAGAGAGACGCCAAACCCCTTCGAGCTTGTTCTTAACCTTTGCTACAGCTTCCTTCTGCTCCGTTCTCAGCTTCTTCCTCTCAGATGGGTATCTCCGTTTCCCGGTTCGCTTCGCAGCGCAGAGAATCCGGTGTGTTTGGTGACGATGATAAGAGAGTATTGCTCTAGAATAAGGAATCCGCAGGTCATTGCTCGATGATAGAAATGAACAAGTGAGGAAATTCGTTTGCGAGAGAGACATAGTCAAGTGAAAAAGCTCTCGTCGCTGTTTTTGTCCCTCAGACTGACAACTTCTATCCTATCAATATCATTTGAAATTGAATCGACTCGAGTCCGGTTATACCATTGATGTCTAATCCGGTTCGTTTGGTTTGGTTCGATTTTGATCGGGGGGGGGGGGGGAACTTTGAGATCGATCAAATATTAATTAGATCATTCTTATCGCTCTAAATGTGATTGTAACTTCATTAGTCTGGCGAAGCGTTTACAGTTTTTTTTTTTTTTTTTTTTTTTTTTCTTTTTTTTTGATAACCCAGGTTTAATCCTGGGACGCTGCAGCCCGCATGTGAATACCGCAGTGGCCGGGACTCGAACTCGTGATGGCGGGTACCTCAGCTGAGGGTCCTTTACCACCAGAGCTAGCAGCCCCGGTTCAAAAATACAAATTGTTTTGTTTTTTTGTTATCGAAAAATTGTTTCCCATTTGTCTTGTTTTTTGTGTTTTCTTTACATAATCTGTACAAAGCACAAGAGACTTTTTTATAGCTCTGAATGTGAAAAGTGAAAACAGAAGCTAAGCATAAGAAAATCTGTCCCAAGGGAAGCACGGAGATATCAAATCAAAACAAGTCATAAATCTTCCCTTAAAATATAACGTAAAACATGGACGCAGCACAAGATGAACAAGAAAAAAACACTAAACATGCATCGAAAAGCTTGCTTAAGAAGATTGAAGGCTAATTAATTAATGCATCTATTTTACCAGCATCTGATTTTAGCTCGGTCTTGTGTGTGTATGTTGTGATACACCAAGTCTCAGCCCGCACAGAGTAGTAGACACTGCAGAATTAGACGTCAACCACAAAGTTGAAGCTGGAACGGAGATAGGATGTTTTGGAACCGCGCCCCTTTAACCACAAATATGGACGGTTGCTGATTCTGGGATCGCTTCAAACAGAGTCTCTCACCGAAACAGCGTGACTGGATCGTCGATTTCCACTGTTTCGAAACGAATCGGAATCGTGGGAGCGACTGTACGGGAAGCCCTCACGAGTATCTCCTCTACGAGATCGTGGGGTAGCTGTCGGTTCTGCCTTTTTGCGTCCATTGTTGCACTAGTTGTGATTACAAGGTACGGTTTATGTGTGAGGTTTTGTGAAAACAAAAAAAAGAAGAAAATACCAAATTTTACAAGGAAAGAAAAAGCTTTGTTTTTTTACTACATAAATGTTTCTTTTTATTTCGTTAATATCTTTATTATTAATTGAGAAGTACATCTCTTTTTTTTACCAAAAAACCATATCTTTTATGAATAAAACAAAAAACAAAAACATAGCAGTGCGGTCAGACACTAGTTAATAGTATGAAATGTGATAAATTTTGATTTAAAAGGGTAGCATAAATCATTGATATCGATCTGATTATTATTTTTTTCCATATTTTTTAACGAATTCATCAATTTTTTAATTAAGATGAAGAGATGAGTCAGTACGAATTAACAAAAGAATAGCGTTGGTTAAACTTTTAGCAATTTAAAAGTAAACTGCATTGAACACACTGGAACAATTAACATTTTAATTAATTACTCCGCAGGTCCTTGTAAATTGTAATCATACCGATGTCATTGATCTAATGTGATCTAACTTCATTAATGATGGTGCATGTAATGAAGCATATTCAGTTATGAGTATTGTTTTGTTTTTTTTTCCTTTTCTTACGGAATTGGAGTTTTCTAAGCTTCTAAACTCATAACCAACTATCTTTTCTTGATCATCGGTAGCCAAGAATTGCATCTCTCGAAAATTTAATCAAGTTGTACATAGCTCTCTCTCAGAGAGTTATAAGTATTTAGATATTAGAGGTCAAACTCTTGAAAAGAAGAAAAAAACAAACAATTTTGCTACACTGGATATCATCATCACATCGTACACAAATCAGTAAAGTGACCAATTTACATAACTTGGCTCGTACGCATTTGGTAGCCAACAATCTGATAACTTGGCTTCTACGTCAAATTAAGAACCTCAGAGTGTTAGCCCTAAAATCCCTAAAATCGAAGGCTTCACAATTATATTACCAAACTAGAAATAGATATATACAAAAATTACAGAAACTTCATGAAACTTAGATGTTGATCTACCCTATAAAGTATAAACTCTGCATTACGCATGGGCCACCCCAAAAACGTCTCAAACTAGCTATACGCACCCCTTTTTAACAAACACTTGTCTCTTGATTTTAACACTTCTCGCTTGGGTTTGAGGGAAAACTTTTGGCAGTAAGGTGTAAACTTCTTCTTTTGTTGAATCTATCTATCTGTATAAGATACAAAAAAAAAATGAAAAAAACAAAATTGCCCCATGTTTTCAGAAGGCTAAAAATCTGGTTAATTAGCATCTCCGTCCTGATGCAGTCTATCGCAAGATCCCTTTTTGTATCAATACACATACATATGATCATCATGAGCCCATAGAAATGGCTAGTGGCATCTCACTTTCATGCGAATTGACAGTAGAATTGCTGGAAGTTGACATTCGTTTCTTGGATTGATTCCCTTCCGCCGACACTAGAACTTGGCCTTGTGGGTGAGCTATTGCCTCTGGATCATCATCAGGAGGCTCTAAAGTTTCGTCAGGAGGGTCAACATCTCGTGGCATGGACTCTCCATTCCCGTTGTTGTTATTATTACCACCGGATCCAACAACCATCCTAAATCCAAATGTGCGTGAAAGAATGCGGTATGCAAAGGTTAGGATCCAGAAGAACCAAGGGAGACAAACAAAGAAAATGCCGAGGTAAGAGAGCCATATTGGAGGGTAAGGAAGGATTGTGTATGCAATGAGACAACCTCCTCCAACAGCGATTGATAGGAAAAGAAAAAAGGTAATGAGACAGATGAATGCCTGCCCCGCCCGTGGATCTGGCACAGGCATTATAACTCTTGTAAGGAAATTAAAGATCGATCTCAAAAATATGAAGAAAGATCAAGGAACGTTTAAGGGTACTATATCATCCTCCATTTACAAACTTCTCTTTCTTCGTCTTCTTCTTCTTTCAGTTTTTTTTTTTTTTTTTTTTTTTTTGTTGGTCTATTCTAATGAGGTTGATAGGTTGAGAAGGATCAGCTTGAAACAAGAATGAATCCGACACACAAGAAAAAACAAAAGAGCGATGAGGAAAAAGAAAACACAAGAGGGTATTTCTGTTTTGTTTGTGTGTGACTTATAATTTGATCACAAGAATAGCCAATAGTCATTTTTTTTTCTTTTCTTTTTCTCCATTTGCCATTCCATAGGAGAGGGACGTCCGTAGATACAGGACCTATAACATTGAATATCGTTTGATCAAAATCATTTTCAAGCTTTTTTTTTGCAATCTTAATTAATTAGAGAGATGATATATGCTCATGTGTACGAGTAAGCTTATATTATATACCAACCAACACAAACTGCGAGGAATTATATACAATATAAGTTTTAAATATTTATTATCAAAATACAATAGAGTATTTTTAGTCTATATTACATATATGGATACTAATTATGGGACGTGACAAAGAAAGAAGACTATAGAGGTGTTATTCAATCATGTATTTAAACATTTAAGTTAATTTAAAAATATGTTTAAAATTCAACTAAAAATAAGAACTATAAATGAGTATCCTCCAATTTTACAGATTTGTATTTTCTTTTACAAAATTTTATGAGTAATTGATTTTGTAATATTTGTTTATTAAATTCAAAACAGACACTCTAGCAATTTCATTCCATTTTATGTTTGTTTTCAAAGGAAACTTAAAACCTTGTTCTATTCTCAACCACATTTAGAATTAAAATTCAAGATCGGAACTAAGATTTTTGCTTATTTCAACAGTTTTTAAAACCATATATGCTTCCACTTTTTATTTTGCTCAACTTTTTGGCAAATTTGCAAAAAAGTTGATTTCATTTGCAAACGATTAAGATAAGATTGTATTTAATTAATTAATGTTTGATTACCATAAGTGGCTAGCTTAAGAAAACATTGTTGACTAGTGACGACCAAAAAAGAGTAATAAAGTAACACGTGGCTAATCCACTATCTATAGCCGCCATAAGAACATCAAATACGAGACCCACCCAATATATCAAGAATTAACTATAGATTTAACCGAGTTCTGAATGCAGCGTATATATTGTAAGAGTTTGCGCTTGTGGAAAGCAGATGATTGTAATTTTATAATGTTCGATGACACACCATCATCTTAGTCTAATCAATACGGTTTCAACCGAAGAAACAAAAAAAAAATGAAAGTTGGTAAAGAAAGTTATTTTGGTTTTAAGATTTGGGTTATGACAAATGACACGATCAAGTAAATTTCTTTTGGCTTATGTGAATTGAATTTGGTTGTTAGTTTTGAATATTATGCGATTATATAGAAACAAAAAAATACGAAAAAGGAGGAAACTCAAAAGTGTTGTGTTATCGTATTTAGGATTTGGGGAGAAATATATATTGGCAAATCTTACAAGTGAATACAAAAATAAAGTAATTTCTTAATTACATAACGAGTAACACGTGGCAAATCCTCTATCTAGAGCCGTCACAAGAATAAGCAAATATGGGACCCACCCTATATATCAAGAACTACTGGCTGTTCGCCAGCGAATTAACTATTATATTTAATCGAGTTATGTAAATGACTATACTAGCCCTCTTTCATCAACCATAAAATGTGGCTAATTTGGGAATTTGGCGCACCCAACTTTCCTTTTTAGTCAAATTACGATGGCGCGTGTGCGTACAATCGCGGGGTACACGCGTCGGTAGCCGCCAGGAGAATCGTCTTTTCAATCAAATAGAGAGAGAGAGAGATCTCCCCTAAATGTTACTCTAATTTCTAGGGTTTGCTGATTCTGTTCGCGTTCCAGATAATCCTCTGTGAAAATCTCAAATTTCTTTCTCTTTGTTTTCGTGATTTCGTTAGCGGATTATTCCGAATTTATCTGATTTTGGGGTTTTATCCGGGAGAAAGGCTTCGTTTTTGGATGGTGGAAATGAGGAAATCTGGGGGTATGAGACCGGAGTCTGAATTGGCGGCGAAGTGCCGAGATGAGCTGCCGGTGAAGCTGGAGATCGTGGAGGATGATTTAGAAGAAGAGCACGGTCCTCTTAACAAGCGATCTAAGGTTTGTTCTTTCTCTTATTTCAGATTAGATGATCTGTTTAAGCTTATACGAGAATTTGGTAGGAAAGTGTTGTTTTCAATCAGATTGATACATTTCTCTAATGAGGAAATGGCTCTTAGCGACTTCGGCGGTGAAAAATACCTTACGGATGGTTTAAAGATCTAATTGTCGTTTTAAAATTTAATTTGAAATTGCTCTTTTAGCTTGTTATACGATGCTTTCTTGTGCTTTTCTGGATGTATTATTTGTGATATTTATGTGCTGAAGGGATATATTTTCCTGATGTATATCTGGTTTGATTATTGTTTGCAATGAATCAGTTATGGAGCTCGGGGACTAGCTCATTGTCAATGGCACCAGCCAAGTATAACCCGCTTGATGAGCCGAGCCCTCTTGGACTGAGCCTTAGGAAGAGTCCATCTTTGTTGGAGCTGATTCAGAGGAGACTGGCGGAAAATGGTGACCCGAAGTCCGAGACGCTGCATGTTGGTGCTGTTGGCTCTGGTCTCAAGAGAGAAAGTAAAGGTATTACTGCTGCATCAGTTGGAGCGACGCTGGCGCCAGGAAGCATTGAGAAACTGAAAGCTTCCAACTTTCCAGCTTCTCTTTTGAAGATCGGGCAGTGGGAGGTGAGCCCTGAGACAATTTTTTTGATTTTGTTTTGATATATGTTTCATGTTGCTTTCAATATCTGACTTGAGTTGGTTTCGATTTCTTTTTGGTAGTATAAATCAAGGTATGAAGGTGATTTGGTGGCAAAGTGTTACTTCGCCAAACATAAACTTGTTTGGGAAGTGTTGGAAAAAGGACTTAAGAGTAAAATCGAGATCCAATGGTCAGATATTATGGCTTTGAAGGCAAACTGTCCTGAAGATGGACCTGGGACATTGACTCTCGTGGTACAAGATTCACTCATGTTTTTTTTTTCAGTCGCTCAATTATTAATGCTCTTGTTCAACTTTAATCTCTGATCTCTCTCTTTATGTTTCAGCTTGCTAGGCAGCCCTTATTTTTCCGGGAAACAAACCCACAGCCTAGAAAGCATACTTTGTGGCAGGCGACATCAGATTTTACCGATGGCCAAGCCAGCATGAACAGGTACATACATTTCTTGTGTCCTCAGCTTTTAGGAGGAAAAGATTCATGTAATTGAAAATGAGAATTTTGTGACTGAATAATTTTTATGTCCTAGCTTCAGCTAACATAGTCTCCCTCTGGTCTTTTAGGCAGCATTTCCTGCAATGCGCGCAAGGGATAATGAACAAACATTTCGAAAAACTCGTCCAATGCGATCATCGCCTGTTCCATCTAAGCAGACAGCCGGAGATAGTTGTGGACTCTCCCTACTTTGATTCTCGGCAATCTATTTTTGAGGATCCAAGTGAATCAAAAGGCCATCCTTATGGGCTTAACACAGGTCCTTCAATCTCCGGAACTCATAATTTAGCATCTCCTGCTGGGGCTCAGTCATCATCTGAACATATGTATCTGTCTCATGAAGCACCATCTCCCAGCTCAGGTATTGTAATAACTGCCCATTCTAGTTGCTTTTCATAGCTCCTTATTTATCTTCCTTTTCACTTCTATCAAAGCCAAATTAAGATTGTGTGTATTTTTTTTTTCTGCTTGTTTGCTTCATTCATCTCTAGTGATAGATGCTCGCGCAAATGAAGGAATTGGGGGTGCTGAAGCAGTCAACTCAAGAAACACAATGGATTGTCGTCGGACCGGAGTACCTGGTATACACCAATCTATGTCACTGAGCGATTTCCTTGCACTTCTCAGTGATCCAAATAACACAACGGATTCGAGTCAGGTTGGAGAAGTAGCTGGAGTGCACCAATCTATGTCAGTGAGTGATTTTGTTGCACTGTTATCTGATTCAAGAAACATAACGGAATCGAGTCAGATAAAAGTACCTGGACTTCAACAATCTATGTCGGTGAGCGACTTTGTTGGACTTCTTTCCGATTCTGCTGGTGGAAATTTTCCGGAACACATGGAGCAATTTGAGAACATGAAACAGCAGTTGCTAAGTGACAGTATCCAGTTCGATACAGCAGATGAGAAGTCTCTCATGCCAAGGGTTAATTCTTTATTCAACCTCTTGTACAAGGATCCAAACGTCGCTGCAAACTCACAGCTGAATTCGGAAACCTCGGTTGGATTGAAGTCTGAACCCAGTGACCTGAAGGGGATGGTGTCTGACAACAACAACAACAGAGTTTTTGATCCAGCTTCCAGCAGCAAACCACAGGGCATGTTGAGGAAAGATTCATTCAGCGATTTGCTATTGCACCTTCCCCGGATCACATCCTTGCCAAAGTTCTTGTCCAACATTTCAGAAGAAGATGGTGATGCATATAATAGATAATTTATAGATTTCCGCCTTTGTTTTCCGGATTTGGCAAGTATAGGAACCTCAACTCTCTTAGCTTTTCTGTTTTTTCTTGTAAATCAAAAATTTATCTCTTGGTTAGTAAAACCCTACAGGGATTTGAAGAAACATGTTTTGATAATGAATTTGTGTAGATTATCACCAATAAAAAACAGTCTGCAGAGTCGGTAGACACTTCATTATTTATCCTAAAGCTTTTATCATTTTTTATAAATTTATCTTGTTCTTTTATTACAGCAGAGTATGTACAAGGATAAGAGATTAAACTAAGATCAGTGATCATCAGCTGTACATAAAGAAGGAAGATATGAAATATAATATATAGATAAGAAAAGAGACAAATGAAACCCACCACCCACAAATCATACAAGGGGGTTGACTGGTTTTTGATTGTTATTTAAATTAAAAGTATTTACATTTTTTCGTCTTCTTTTTTTGGGGGAGGTTTCTTCCATCACATCTATCTGCCTTAAGAACAAGCAAAAGGATCAGGAAGCTTGTTGATGAATAGCAGTGTCAGGAAGCATTGCTATCGTCACTATGAAGTATTCACATCCTGAAGAGAGACCATAAGGGTTTGATGTTGTTGTTGTTGCAGAAGACGACTTTGAGATCGAACTTGATGCCAAAGTTCTAGAGCCCTGCTCTGAGCCTAGATAATCTGTCTTACCCGCCTCGGGGGATGCAGAAGCTGAAAGTGCTGATGGCTGCTTCACTGTTTGGCGCTCGATGTGGACAATCAGTCCAACGATGTATGTAGGCCGGTTTGCGAGGTGGTCTGTGAACAATGCCTCAGATTCAGAAGACAAGTAGTAGTTTGGGCAGTTCCTGTTGATTGCCTCGTAATGTCCTGTTTGGTTTAGCACAAATGCTGCTATCTCATGGACTTCAAGACGGCCAAATGATATCTTTTCCTTATTTGCCTGTCCACAAAGTTCACCAAATTTCTCATTCAAAACCAAGGACAATCCAAATTAAAAATGTGCGGTAAAAAGAGAAAGAAAGTTGATGCAACCTGAAAACAAAACAACAGAAGTACATGCTGTGACCGACTGTTATTAGAGAGATGAGAGGAGTCTACCTGCTTCCCAAGCTGGTGCTTAGTGTACAGTGTTTTCACCAGCTCTTTCTTTTCCTCCAAGTCCTTTCTGGTCTGTTCACTCGTAGCTTCAAGATTGTGGCACTTCTCAAGTAGTTCCTCCCGGTGTTTGGAGAGGAAGCTAACTTTGTCTGCCAGGACTCGGATGCATTTCCGGAACTCAGTAGTACCATCATCTTCATTGTCATTAATGGAGCTGTGAAATTCCCAAGTAGGAGAAATGTAAACCCAAAGAACATATTCAGAAAACAAGAGTTTAAAAGTGGATATGGAAACAAGTGAGGAAGGACCAAGGTTATGTTTTTTGGGAAGTAACGGTACAAACAGAAACTTACTTGGCTAAAGCTTGAGCTAAAGTACGCATGGAGTCAGCAAAACCAACAACTCCACCACCTGCACAGACAGAGTTCCGGAATCTTTCAAAGAGACCTCGCATCTTCACAGCTGATGCACGAAGTGCATTATACTCAGAAGCTCTACGATCAGCAGCACAGAGATGGGTCTGAGCTTCTTCTCTTGCCTCATGTAAGCAGTTCTCCAAATGGGCACAATTCATCTACAACCAAATAGCAAAAACTAAATGCTAGCTCCCAAACAAACAATGCAATGAATAAATTATAGAGTTGGAAATATTAGAAAGACCAGATAAAACGAAATAGCTCCCGAACCTGAGATTCTTCAAGAAGCTTCTGATTCATTTCCAGCTCTCTGCTCAGACTGGCTACCTCTTCCAGAGCACCATTTAGCTTGGACTCTGTTTCACTCAGCTTATTGGACTTTTCCATCAGCTCATTTCTAAGTTCCAAGATAATATCATCACTGTGTCTGGCATTTAAACCTCTGCCAGTTGCCACGTTATCATCCAAAGCTTTTGGTGGGCTCTCAGCTGTCGAACTGTTACTTAGAAACATACCCATTTCTCCCCCCAAATTATCCTTTCCACCTTTCTCGTTGTTTTGCTGACTTTCAAGCATCGATGAGTCAAGTGGATGACTGAGTAACAGAGAGGAATCCACCATATTCTCATCCATACCTTCCCGAGCTTTACATGGCTGCTTGCTAGAAAGATTTGAAACACAAGAGACCTCATCCATGGGCTCTGAACCAGATACATGAATTTTGTTGCCATCCACGTCACCTGAAGCTTCTGCTTTGTAATCGCTAACTTTTCCGTGCATAAGATTTAAGCCAGATGCATCCTTATTACTAACAGGTCTCTGTCCCTGTAGATACTCATCAGAGAGACGTTGTTCCAGTTCACGGATACGCCTCTCATACGAATCACAGTGCATTTGTTTTTCCTTGAGCATAGATAGAAGATGTTTGCTATACTCGTCTTTCGCCTGCAATGCTTCTGCTGTCTTCTCTGCAGCATTTTTCAACAAATTCTCTATTTCGCTTTCATCCAGAACATCATATTCAACTTGTGGGCCTAATGAACATATCCGAGAGATTGCAGAAGCAAGATCAGCTTTTAGTTTTGCATTCTCAACTTCCATCTTGCTGGTTCCGGCTATCTCTACTAATTCAGAGGCTGCAAGGATATCCTCAAAGTTGTCTTTAACCAAACTCTCTATACCAATCTCTTCAAGCTCAGCGGAAAGCGAGCTATCACTAGACATGGCCAATGAACTCCTTGAGGATGCAACCTTTGAATGTAGCCCAACCAGATACTCGGGAGCATATCTATCAACATCTGCGATTTCAATATTGAGTAAACTAGTATCATAAGGAGCAACATTGACATCACACTGAGTTGGAGTATCATATAGGCCCATTGACGCCAACACGTCACGAGGTACAAAGGGACCATGCGTTTTAAGAAACTCCTCACGCCTCCTGACCTCTGATTCCCTCTTCATAGCAAGCTTCTCTGCCAACTGTCCAGCCATGCCCATGTAAAGCTTCATAGAGGCTTTTCTCCTCACCACCTCTGCAAGGCAGGCCCTATAAGCCGGGCCAACACCACGGACTAACTTCAGGTCTGCAAATAAATCATCCTGACGCACCATTGCCTCTCGAAAAACAGGAAACTGTAACTTAGCATCTTTGATGATATATGTGACGTATGTTATCTTTTGCATGTAACTGTGTACAAAGTTGTTCATCTCATTCTTCTTGTTCTTGCAGAAATCCAGCAATTCTGAAATGGAGTTGTAGCAAGCCTGCATTTTGGGAAGGTGATTCTTGTCATGCACTTCGTACATAGGACCCAGGGCTGAAACAGCATCGTGAGGTCGGAGAGATGAGGACACTTGGCTAGACATGCAATCATCCACAAGCTTCTTAACCGTATTGACATCTTTGCTGTTTCAAGATACATACAACACCGTCAGATAGCAGAAATTTCCATCGAGTAAAAAGAGGGGAAAAAATAATCGTTTGAATTGATCACTAAACAACAAATAATTTCCAACGGAGACAGATGAATAGGTGTTCCCAGTTTACGAAATGAACGAACCTGAGAGATTGCATTATGCTCTTTTGCTCATCAATGAAGCGTTCGTGATCCTTAACGGCCACTTCTAAGTTCTTCATTGACAAGGAAGCCCTGCAAGCAAACAACTCCTCTACCTTGCGCTTGACCTCGACAAACATCTGCTGGAACTGTGCGATCTTATTCTCAAATTGCCTGTGAGAGCTTGCACAATTGTCCACAGCCTTTTTGAGGTTATCTTCCTTGACAAAGTCCAACAAGCATTTCCTAGAATCAGTTTGCAGATAAGGGTGGATCTTAGCTGACCTCAATTTCTCAATATCCCTTCCAAAATTCATCAGCAAATCAGAGTGGAGGCGGTGTTGATGGTTATAACGCTTCATAAATTCAAGAAAGTTCTGATAGATCACCCTGTAATACTGTTCCAGGTTCCTCGTAGCAACTTCAACAGCCCGCTGTTGTACCTTTTGCTCTCTCGTTAACCTCTCGCAGTTCTCATGCTTCACAACCGTACAGTTGTAAATGGCGCGGCCTTTCTGGAAATGGTATCGAAATTGCCTCTCATACAAAGGTAAAGCCTTTAAAGCTGGATCCGATGCATCGTCCAAGGGATGATGGTCACGTAAAGAAGCCTGTGGTAAAGCATCATCAACTTCTTGTAAATCAACATCTTCCGGTGATGGAGGATTAGAATTGCTTTGCAGCTTAGCCTTGTTGAAAATAAACACTTCTCGGTCGCTTGCAGGAAGCCCGAAAGCAGAAAGAAGCTTTTGCGGCTCGAGTTTCATGTCCAGCGAGAGAAGAAGCTGATCGGAGAAGCCAATACCAGAAACGGATTCAACGAAACGCATCACAGATTCAACTGAAGTTGTCTCCCTGCATTCAAATTCAAACGAGTGGCCATTCTCAGCCACACAGAGAAGCAGCTTGCCATCATCGGCGAAGCTCTCGGTGAAGCTTGCGCTCATCGTAGCCCACAGAATCCGTAGCCCAGCAAAAATTAAGGTGACTCACCAAATCAATTAGGCAAAGCAGCCAAATCAAAAGCTCTTTAATACAAATCCCAACCGCGAATCTGTAGAAGAAGAAAGCTTTCTATAGCTTCGATCCTTGACCAAAATCCAGAGTCAACAAAAACCCTTCCCAAATCTCCTAGGAGACGCACAAAATCAGAATCCAGAGTCAGCTCGAATTCGATTATAGTTTCCAAAGTACCCACCACGAAATATCCTCAAATTCTCCAAATTTAAGCCAAATCCAGCACTTATATCCTTCCCAAAAAAAAAAAAAAAAAATCTATATATATATATTCAAGCAAATCAATATCCCCCTTCTTTCGCCTTCGTACCCAGAAGATTTTTTTGTTTGTTTTATTAAAAGGAATATAAAAAAATCAAGCAAACCCTAGAGACGCAAAAGCAGACGTGATACGACAAAGGAACGCGATTGCGTGAAGAGAAGAGTGTCAAAGTCGAGGAATTATCCCCAGGATCAAAGTTCTCTTCACGAAAACCCCTTTCACCACTAAACTTAAAAAAAATTAATATTCTCAGTCTTCTTCTACGAAACCCCGAGGCTTCTTCTTCTTCCTCTTCGCTTCTACAACGAATTTTTTCTTCTTTTTTTTTCCAATAATTTTTCTACCTTTAAATTAATGAAAAGTTACGCTTCTAATGTAAGTTTAGTCTCTCACGCAACACCAGAGTCGAAGAACGCTTTCCTCTTCTCCTTCGGTCGAAGAGAGAACAGATAAAGCCTAATTTTTGTTTTATTTTTATCAAGGTAAATTTTTTAATTTTAATATTTTCACGCGGGCGCAGTAATTCTATGGGTATTTCGGTTTCACTCCCAATAGTTTTGTAAACTAAATTATAAACCTGCTACATCATCAAGTCATACAACCAGATTTAGCATCGGTTATTTAAGGTTTTATTTGGTTTGAGATTATCACTAATAAACTAAAAACCGAATCGATTATGTTCATACAAACTCTTTCTATAAACCTATAAAAAGTTTTTTTTCTTTTTTTAATAAGAGGTTAACCTATAAAAAGTTCATTAGGGTGATAGCAAACCTTAACTTCTACAAAAGAATCAACAAACTATCGATTTCATTTCCTCTGATCCCAAAACGTATACCAATTACCAACACAAAAATACTTATTGACCTTGGGATTTTGTGGATTGTATAACCATTGTGGTCATGATCGAAATACAAATACATTGTTTACGTAATGATATGATAACATCATTATATATGTATAAATAGGTAGAATTACATATATAGATGTACGTATAAAGAATAATTAGCATTTCATATCATAATGTGATCCGCTTGATTGGCATGTGATGTGAATTGGACCACATAGACGCAAAAGTACCCATCGGCGGTCCGTTAATGATTAAATGAAGTTTGCAAACAACTTGACATTTGAATATGATATTTTGAAAGTGATATTTCAATGTTTATATAGCCGTAAAATAGTTTCATTTTTCAATATTTTAGAAAAAACGAGTTGCATTTCTTTGTTTTGTGCAAATTTAAGTTTTACTAAATAGGAGGATAGATTAAGTGGTTTTTTTCTTCTCCAATGTTATGTTTTCTCATTTCATTCATATACGTTTATATATATTCCGCATAGTCTTTTCAATGCTACCATTTGAGCCCTTTGTTTTAAATAACTTCATTATGCTTAATTTGATATTTTCGAGATATCAAAATCATCTGTTGCATTTTATAGATGTACTAAAGTTATCCACAACAATAAGGTGTAAATGGACCATCTTTTGATTGTAATTATAGCATATGAATAGCTGTGGACAAAAAGGTAACACCTCACATAATTCCAAAGGCTAGCACTTAGCATCATATTGGTTGAGCTCCCACATGGGAATTTTTGAGAATTTGTCCTTACATACAGATAGCAACACGTAAACAACAAAGAAAGAGAGAGAGAGATAATATTTTTAATTGCGAAACACAAATATTATATATCGAATGTATATGACTGAGAATACAATATACATGGGATGTGTTTCATGATATTGTTATTTTTTGGTCAAACTCATGATAATAATTTAGTCGGTATAGCTGTGTGAAAAAATTGATAGAGGGTTTAATCATCAAGAAGTGAACATACTGCGAGTGACCGAGTGTTAATACAGAAACAAATGAAGACATTAATTAAACTAATAGCTAAGTGCTTCTGCTGTGTTTGTTAACAAACATGAAAACATGATTACAGATCACTTGTTTCTCATTCTGTCGGTATGAATATAAATCACATTAAACAATCACAACCAGCAATTCTACGTAAAAGTATGAAAGCTTTTGCTTTTTGTATTTTATCATGAAGCATAATCACTGACCCACGATTCGCCAAAAGGTCCAAAAGACTCTTTGAAACTCAAAATCAGTTATACAAATCTTAAACAATATTACTGTTTCACATAGTACATTTGATTATTAAATTTTATTTATTTTGTTGCTCAGAATTATGTTATGTTCATTTAAAATCTCATATTTAAAGTATATGCAAGATAGAAACGGTCATTTTTTTTTTGTTACAGAAAAGCAGAGTATAAAGAAACGGTCTTTTATACCTTATCTATAAAAGCTTTCTAAAAGTTGGAAAGGTAAAGTATTTAGGAATTATGCATAGAAGGAACAATGATTAATTTTAAAATTGTAACTGAGAACGGATGTGACATCTTTACTGTTCCAAATGCCTTTTATAACAAATTTTATCTTCGTAAAACCAGGCCAAGACTCGAGCAAATCACCTCGTTTCATCTATACGGGTTACAATGCTTGTAATTTGTAAATGGTCCTCGCTCAAACTCACACCTTCTAAAGCCAATTTTATTAGTATTTTTTAGACAATATATATTTTAAGATTTATAAACAATAGATTTTTATATCCCAAATTAAAAGTACATTATTTCAGGATCGTTAGTATATAGCTATAGTTATAATTAGTTCTATAAGCCATCCGGAACAAGATGTGCTGCCACCTGAAACAAACATAATACAATATGATTAAGTTGACATGAGATAAAGAGAATCTCGTGAGATTCGTATTTGAGAACTTAGCTTTGGATTCGGAATCAGACAGAGCCCTCGTAGCCCCACACAAATGATAATAGGATAACATGGATTCCACAAACTCCTCACATCTTTTTTAATGTATATTTTCGTGTTTGATCATATTCCATTCCATATGTTATTAATCTTTCCAGCCTACTTGGTAATAATTATATATCCCTGTATTTCGATTGGTTAGATTTTCGAAATGTATATTTTCACGTTATCTAACTTTGAGAGGACCCTTGACCTGTTATGCGAATTAAGTGGTTGAATTTGATGGATATGGTAAAGTATAGAGGGCTCCCATCATGTTGGACCTACTAGCTATACAATCTACCACGCGTCATTACACAAGGTACCATTTTGAATATGTTTTAGCTGCCAGTACCCATCAATGATTTGAGTGTTAATAAGAAAACAAGAAAAAGCTACAATTAAGTTTACTTCCGTAATTGTCTAATTGGATAATCAAACTCAGTGCGAAATGATCACGAGGGAGAGTTTTTAACTGAACTATAGTTCAATCATCTAAAATCAAACATTATTTTATTTCGGCGCTAAGGAATAATTTGTAGGCCTGGGCACGGGGCAGCTACTTGAATTTTTTGCTATATTTGTGACCCGCCTTGCCCCGTTCAGTTTTTACAAAAGCCGACTTGTACCTGCCTTGTGAAATACAAGTACCTGTTTTTACAAGTACTTGCTACAAATTTACCGACTTGCAAGTGACCTGCCTTGGCTCGTGACCCGCAAATACTCTAAATAACTTGCCCCGTACAAATCAAACAAGCCAACAATCCAAGCATACAAATTTCTTAAAATCCAATTATCGAAGTTTTCAAACATCCGAAGAAACACAAATACTTAAATGTAACAAAGAAAAACAAAACAAAAGAAACGAATTTAGCATAGGGATATGAGAAACCAACAATCAAAGAAACGAATTTAGTGTTTTATCGTTATGAAACTGATATTTCTCGTTTTGGGTTGGTGATGAAAAGAAAAAAAAACCTCCAGCGACTAAAAAACCCCAATTCAAAATTTTACAAATTGATAGACACAATTTCCAACCTATAAAATCAATTCACGTTCAAAGAGACTTGAAAAATCTAAAAATCAAAACCTCCACAGCTTGAAAACTTCACAAGAAGAAGAAGAGAAAGAGGAGAAGAAACGAATCTACTATTCTATGACTTCTCAGATTTGGAGACAGGTGAAAAATAAAGACAAACCTAATGAAATTGATGAAATTGAGTGATTGGGTTGATATCTTGAGCGATTAAGATGAAGCAATGAAGAGATGGACGAGAAAAAGCCTGATTTTGTTGTTGTTTGAAACAGAAATTGTATGGAATTGTGGATTGAATCTCGATTGAGATTGTCGATAATGTCGAGAACTGGAGTGGAGTGTTGGTGTCGGTGTGAAAAGTGAAAACTGAAAAGAGATATTAGGTTTTGACGTTTTGGTAAATATGGGCTTTAATTGTAGTGGGTTCAAAGAAAAGAAACATGGGCTTGGCCGCTTGGGTTTAGCAAGACAAGGCAAAACGGGGCAAATATCATAAATCATAATCCGATTTGTAACCCGCCTTGTACTTGCGGGTAACACGAAAATCCGCCTTGTGACCCGACTTGCCCATAACAAGTACTTGCCTTGGCAAGGCAAATACGGGGCAAAATGCAATTATCTCGCGGGTATCAATTACCTTTGCCCAGGCCTAATAATTTGTATTCTCAGGCACGTTTGAATGTACATACCGTCATTACCCGACAGCTAAATGATACGTGGAGAGCTGATCAAGTTAACCGAACTTACGGAAACAAATTAAACAAAAATTCGCAATTGTCCTAAACCGGAAATTACCGAACTAAAATCCAATATAGATTCAATTTTATATTTGAAAGTTGTCATTTGGCCCAGCACAGCCCATATATATATGTTAAAGAAGCCAAATGCCGTTTGATTAGGGTTTTTGGTTTTTCGCCAGGAGATTTACGGTGTAGGGTTTCTGCGTGCTCACTAGCACTTCAAGTCTTCAACCATGGCAGAGCAGGTTTCGATCTTACATTGACTTTACTATCTCTTATAATTGTGGACTTCTTAATCCATTTTCATAGAATCTCGTGTTCTTGGTGAGCTCTTGAGCATTCTTTTCCTAATGTCGGATTCATGTGTTGCAGTCTTGCAGACGGAGAAGGCATTTCTGAAGCAACCAAAAGTTTTCTTATGGTAAAGTTTGCTGTGCATTTGCTTACACGGATTAGTAGTATAGCTTCTTATGGTTGTATGATCAAAATTGTTTTATCAGCTCGAAGAAATCTGGTAAAGGAATTAAAGAGGCCTGGGAAAGGAGGTAATCGGTTCTGGAAGAACATTGGGCTTGGTTTCAAGACCCCCAGAGATGCTATCGAAGGTACAGTTTTGATCTCTCAGCTTTGAATTAGTGTCCATGATTTTGGCTCTTGTGACATTTCCTGTCACTCTCCCGTAGAGTGAGTAATAATCTGATTTTCGAGTAATGCCACTTTGTTAGTATTCTCAATCTCAGCTATCTTATGAATAGGGCTAGTAGATATAGTATTTGCCTAAACTTAAAGGTTTTTTCGGATATTGATTGATTCACATATATGTGTCTTTCTTGATTTGATTTTGTAGGAGCGTATATTGACAAGAAGTGTCCCTTTACTGGTACGGTTTCAATCAGGGGACGTATCTTGGCAGGGACTTGTCACAGTGCAAAGATGCAGAGATCAATCATTGTTCGTAGGAACTACCTTCACTTTGTGAAGAAGTATCAAAGGTATAAACAAAGCTAAGCTGTGTTACTCTTTTTTCTTTTTTTTTTTCTAATTCCCTCAGTTATAGCCATGTTTTGAAGCCATCTAATGGTTAATCTTGTCGCTGTGGACTTATTCTCCAGATATGAGAAAAGTAGGACCCCTCAACAAGCTTTATCAAGTTAGAGAGACACTAACATAAATGCTAAAAGTTAGTCGGATTAAAATGACACATACTAAGATTCTTCATTTATACTATAAAAAAGTATTATATAGTTGAATACATTATGGTTGAGAATTGTGATGTTGCTTGGAAACTGCGGAAACCACGTGAAACCATTTGACATTTGCTTCTGTTGCACACCTTCATTACAGTTTCTGCCTCTCACACGCAACCATCTTTCGTTTTATCTGCGTTTGCGTTACAGAAAACTGCGATTGACAACACATCACACAGACTCTAATGACGAATTATTTCATTATTTAATAAATTCGGTCCTATCTAATAAAGGCGAAGGAGAAATGCGACGAACGTGCAACCACTCTTTACGAGATATTTTGATATAAGCTGCTCCGATCATGTAGGACCACCCTTCAACAAGCTTTATCAAGTCATCGTCAAATAGATGCTATAAAAGTTAATCAAGTTGAAATGAATGACTCATAAGATTTCTTCATTTATACTAAAAAAAAAATGAAATAGTTAAATACATTATGGTTGAGAAATGTGATGTTGCTTGGAAACAGCTGCTCAACTGCGGAAACCACGTGAAACCATTTGGCATTTGCTTCTGTTGCACAGTTTCATTACAGTTTCTGCCTCTCACACGCAATCATCTTCGTTTATCTGCGTTTGCGTTTCAAAAAACTGCGATTGACACAACACATCACACAGACTATAATGACGAATTTAGATAAGCGCTTTGTAGATGTTTGGATTTCAACAATATAGAATCTTAACCAAAAACGCTTTTTTAAATTTAATTTAAAGTCCATTGCGGTTCGACCAACCGCGTTGAAACGCCAATTTCGTCAGGACCACGCACGACGAGTGCAGTGAAAAAAAAGTCCGATTCTTTTGGATTCGTCCGATTAGTTTGTGACGTCATCACCCACATGCTTCATGCTTCTAATCTTCAGTCTTTAAAATGCAAAATGATCTTCATTGGTTTGTGTGAAGCTAGTTTTTTTGGGGTCAACCAACAATGGCTAAAACCAGAGGGTCTTGTTTCGTCAACGCTCTCGTCGCGATCGTTCTTTTAGCGATTGCCCATTTCTGTAACTGCGAAGCTGTCTTGTCTCAGAAAGAACAAGACAAGGTCTCGAAATTGCCTGGTCAGAATTTCGATGTTAGCTTTGCTCACTACTCTGGATTCGTCACTACTAATAAGAAATTGGGAAGAGCGCTCTTTTACTGGTTCTTTGAAGCCGTCGAAGATGCTCAGTCTAAGCCTCTTGTTCTCTGGCTCAATGGAGGTTTGCTTTCGAAAATCTCTCTCCTTTTGATCAAATTGTGTCTCAAAGGATTTTCAATTCAGTAGCACTGTTTCGATCACTATATGCTAGTGATTTATGATTTGGATCTTGATTTTTACTTTTGAGGGTTGTCTTGTAGCTACTATGGTTTGGATTTTGATACTTATTGCTTGATTTTTAATGTTTGTTTTTTCCTTTTGCTTTTAGCATGATGCACGTAATTTCCCTTTTTGGGTTCTGTAGATTCTTGTTGCTATGTTGTCTTGATTCCCTGAAATGGAATCAAATTGGAATTTTCTTTTCTAGGATTTGAAACAGTCCTTTGATTTGGAAAAAGCTTTGACTATCTTATTCTTTTTGAAGAATGAATGGATCTTCTTAGCAGTGAAGTTTTGAACTTGTTCTGTCTTCAGGACCAGGATGTTCATCTGTTGCATTTGGTGAAGCAGAAGAGATAGGACCGTTTCACATTAAGGCAGATGGGAAGACTCTTTACCTCAATCAATATTCTTGGAACCAAGGTAAATGAAATGAAATGTTGTTGCAGAGTATGCTTTAAGGAGTGAGAGAGCTATGATTCGAAAAAGCTTTAAACTTTTGTGCAACTTTGTTTTTTTGGCAGCTGCGAATATTTTGTTCCTTGATGCACCTGTTGGAGTTGGTTATTCGTACTCGAACACTTCGTCTGATTTGCTCAGCAATGGTGATAAGAGAACAGGTAATGCTTTAGCTGCTTAAGCTCATTGTTCTTTTTAGAATCCTCTTGTTGGTTGGATTGGGTTTATAGCTGCGGTTGTTATGGTTTGCACAGCCGAAGACTCACTGAAGTTTCTGCTGAAATGGGTTGAGCGGTTTCCGGAGTACAAAGGAAGAGAGTTTTATATTGTTGGGGAGAGCTATGGAGGTAAAAATGTTTAACGCTCACCTTACTTCGTTTTGACCTTAATGCTCATGTTTCCAAATTATGGCTTTGTTTTTAGGGCATTACATTCCTCAGCTGAGTGAAGCCATTGTAAAACATAACCAAGCTTCTGGCGATAGCACCATTAATCTCAAGGGTTACATGGTAAAGCCTGTCCTCTTATCGATGTGTTATCTAAAAGGTTATCAAACTCTGAAGAAGAATTCTATGAATATGTGTGTTGCAGGTAGGGAATGGGCTGATGGATGATTTCCATGACAGGCTTGGTCTTTTCCAATATATTTGGTCGTTGGGTTTTATCTCTGACCAAACATACAGCTTACTAAAACTTCAGTGCGGTTACGAACCCTTTATTCACTCCTCCCAAGAGTGTAATAAGGTTCTGGAGATAGCGGATAAGGAAATCGGTAACATAGACCAGTACAGTGTCTTCACACCGGCCTGTGTTGCTAATGCCACTCAGTCAAACATGTTGCTAAAGAAAAGACGAGTGAGTGGCCTTAAGTTTTGTTTTTCAATTTTCAATGGAGATGATAGCGAATTTGATAGTAATGTCATCGTTTTGTTTTGCTTTAGATGAATAGCCGTGTGAGTGAACAGTATGATCCTTGCACGGAGAAACATTCAAAAGTGTATTTCAATCTTCCAGAGGTTCAAAAAGCACTCCATGTCCCACCTGGACTTGCACCATCCAAATGGGATACTTGCAAGTAAGATTTGGTTTTGGAGGAAATGAGCCTATAAAAGATTAAGGCTTTGTAACGTTTCTGATCCGGACAGCTTTGGTATTGCAGTGAAGTCGTGAATGAACACTGGAACGACTCTCCTTCCTCGGTTCTAAACATTTACCACGAGCTTATAGCTGCTGGGCTTCGTATCTGGGTTTTCAGGTCTCTTTCTCTGTTTCTGTCCACTCACTTTCTTCAAGTTTTGTAACGTTTTGGTGGTTAAAAGTAGTTTTGTTGTTTGGTAACAGTGGGGACGCAGATGCTGTTGTACCAGTGACATCAACCCGATACAGCATAGATGCTCTAAACCTTCGTCCATTGAGTCCGTATGGTCCTTGGTACATAGACGGACAGGTATATATATATATATATATATACAAAACTCCCAACTGAGAAAGTGTGAATCTTTGTTCTTCTTTGTTTATGGAAACTCTTTATTTAACTGTTGTCATTGATTGAAACAGGTGGGAGGATGGACTCAGCAGTATGCTGGTCTAAACTTTGTGACAGTGAGAGGCGCAGGGCATGAAGTTCCTTTGCACAGACCCAAGGAGGCTCTTGCGCTCTTCAAGGCTTTCATATCTGGAAATTCATTGTCCACACCTGAGAACAGCATTAGCCGCGACATGTCTGAACTCGCTAGTGACTCGTAGTGAGTTGTGATCTGATGAAATGTGGAATTGGGATCCTCAGTCATTGTAAGAAGAAGAGAAGAGAAGGAGAGAATAAAAAAAATAAGAGTTTTAAGTGTTTCGTTCGTTGCTTCTTCTTCTGGTTGTTTGTTTGAAACATTTGAAGTTGGATTCTATTAAAGTTTCTACCATTTGTCGTGACCATACGATCCAATCCCTATTCCACACACACACACTTTATATGAAAACTAGTAGAGGACCCGCACGTTCGTGCGGTGTAATGTTGCGGTTTTGTGAAGAAAATCATACCTTAACCACTAAAACTTTAAACTCACAATGTATAAGTAAAATTAAATAATGTATAAGTAAAATTATAGAAGTTAAGTCATTTAGAGATGCAAATAGAGTTTAAAGTAATTAGAAATAGGTACGTAATTTTTCATTTTGTAAAAAAAATTAAGACATTGTGCGGTGGTATGTTACGTTTTTATCAAGAAAAATAAATAGTTTAATCAATAAAATTTTCACCTGAAAATAGTATTTTTAATATTATATTATATTATATATCATGAAACACCACATATAAAATTAGGCTTGAGATTTTCATCAAAACCCGATCCTAAACCCATCCAGAAAAACCCGAACAAAATCCCTTAAAAATCGAACGGTTTTTATACCTCTAAATCCAAAAACCCGAAAACCCAAAACCTAAGAAAACCCGTACTTTTAAAAAAAAAAAAAAACCAAAAAACCCGGAGAAACCGAAACAAAACCCGACCCGAACTGAAGTTTGTTTAAAACCCAACGATTTTTATATCTCTAAATCCAAAAATCCAAAATCTGAAAAACCCGACTTGAAACCTGAAATCCCAAGCCTACATAAAATTTTAAAAACCAGGTAAAAACCCGAACCAAACCCGCACCAAAATTTTTTTTTAAAAAAACTGAATGGTTTCTATATTCTAAACCAATAAACCCGACCCAAACCCGAATTTTCAGCCCTAGTTCTAGGATTTGACCCAGGGGATATGTTTATATCTAGTTCTATGGAATATATAATAGTTGTTTGTTTGTAGAATTAGCATCTGTGATTGATTTGATTTAGTGGTTTCGGCTCAGCGTCAGCCCACTTCACTCGAGTTCGAATCTCGTTTATAGCAATTTTGGTCAATTTTCTTTTAAACTTATTAAAGGGTAAAATTATCATTTCCAATCGTATTTTAAAGGGTAAAGGGTAGAACAACCCAAGAATAAAAAATAAAAGTCTTTCACAATCCAAAACAAATCTATGCATGAGACGACATTATAGAGTTCATATCATACCGTGAAATCATTAAATATCTATACAGCCATTTTATTCAAGCAGCAAAGCCTGATCCATCCGTCTAGAATTCTTTAACCTTTGACATTTCATTTGGACCTTTAAAAAGAAAAAAGACATTTAATTTGGAAAGAAGAGAGAGATTAAAGAGAAGTAAAAAAAAAGTAGCATGTTCCTTGCTTTTTATCTCAGCGAGAAAAGTCATCGCCTCTTCAATTTCTTTCTCCTTTATAAACAATAATTCGCAACTGTTTCCAGTCCCACCATTAACGACAACAATCTTCACCAACCCCAACTCTCTTCCTCATCCTCGGCCTCGCCGTCTTCTCTTTCTTCTTCATTACATCCTCCGCAGATCCCGACATGCTCCAAGACCTCTGCGTAGCTGATCTCTCCTCCGGTAACAATCCAGACTCGCCCTTAAAAAAATTAAACTTCCGATCTCATCTTTAATTCCATTCCCGGCCCTAAAAAATCTTCTCTCTTCGCATGAATCAAATTCAATGGCTTTTCTTGAAAGTTTTCGTATCTCAATTAAAGAAAGGAATTAGTGGGATTGATTCAACCGATCTTTTGTATCAATAGATGGTTTGACTGAACTGGTTATATCATGGATTTCGGTTTATCTTAAGTAGCTGCAGGATCCGCGTGTTTTACCAGCTCAATCTGGGTGGGCTATTCTCGATTTAAGCTATTCGGGTGGGTTATTCGCGAGTTACCGAGTCAACTCGGTCGAGTTGGTTTTTTTTTTTTTTTTTTTCCAGACACTTTTAATCTCAGCTATCCCTACATCCAAACAGAATTCCTTCATTAACCCAGTGGCATTCTCCGTAAATACATGGATTTTTTGTCTTTTTTTTTAAAATGTACTTCTCAATTAATATTGTAGAGATTGAAAGGAAGAAGCCGGGGGAGGAAGGAGTGATGGATATGGATGATTTGTATGGTTTTGTGGAGGGTGTTGACTGTTTTGCTCAGATGGAGGATGCTTCCTCTTCTGCTCTCGATCGTGGGGAACCCGCTAACAAAAATGCCTGGAATGTATTCTTGTCCACCTGAGGAACCAGAGCCAAAGAGACAAAAGCTTGACCAGTCTTTTGCTCAAGTTTCCTCTAAGATAAGGGTTTTTATTCCTGTATTGAATGGAAGGAAAGTCATTGAGATCACAGGGGATCGGTTATCGGAAAAGGTGGCAAGTTTGAAGGAGAAAATAGCTGGGGTGATCCATATATATGCCGGTAAACAAACTCAAGTTACGTGGAAAAGCAGGGTTTTTCAAGGACGACAGGTCACTTGCACAAAACGATGTTGGACCTGGAGAAACCCTAACACTGTCTTGGTTCATTTCAAGGTGGTCTTAGTTAGGGAAACGCTTTTTTTTTTTTTTTTTTTTTTTTTGTGAAAGTTTCTTAGCTAGTAATTTATTTACTATATACAGAGGCAACGCTTTGTAATTATTTGTGAATGTCTCTTAGCTATCTTAAAATATTTATCGGATTTAAATATGCTCGAGTCTTTGGAGTACTTAGTTTGTATTTACAACGTCTTCTCTACAGAGACAGTAGATTTCATATAAATTCCGAAGTTAAAGAATCGTCTGTGACAGAAGAGAACAGAGAATGACACAAACATAATGGGACTAAGATAGACAATTTTGATGTTGTAACGAGTAAGCAAATGGCTTGTTGTTGTTGCTGGAGAGACCGCAAAAGCTGGCAATAAAGTAATAAACTGAAGCATTTTGGAGCATAGATTTCATATTAATCCGAATGTTAAAGAATCGTCTGTGACAGAAGAGAACAGAGAATGACACAAACATAATGGGACTAAGATAGACATTTTGCTGTTGTAACGAATAAACAAAAGAGAGAAGAGTATGATTGGTTGTTGATGCTCGAGAGAGAAACCGCAAAAGCTGTCTCTATCCGCTTTTGTAATGATCCAGACTGAGAGTGACTCAAAGCTGTCCCATATCATTGCACACGGTATTGAAGCTATGACTACTTGTTGTGAAGAAGGCTTGAAGCTATGACTAGGTATGTTTCCCAGACATGAGTATTGCTGCAGATGCGTTCTGAGAGATAGCATACCCACACAGTACCGCAACGGCAATCGGAGGAGGCATCACAGGAGAAACAAATTTCACCAGTTTTTGCAAGTTTAGTTCGTTCGTTGGTTTTTCTTCTGATTGTTGTTTGAAACCTTTGATTTTCAAAACATTTGTGAGCCACACGATCCAATCCCAAAAGTACATATATATGTGAAACTGAAAATCAAGTATGAATCTGACAAAAAGTATAACATTGGGTAGGAATTATAATTTATCTCTTATTACGGGGTCTAAATGAAATAGTAACAATTTGGGCTTGAATTGACCAATGAGCCCTGAGCCCAAATTTGTAAGGGGTTTCTAAATTCTTTTTTCTTATTTTCGCTGCTGCTTCTTCTCCTTGTTGTATCTAACTCCGAAGTTCAAATTGAAGAAACCAGTCGCTCTGGAAACTGAATTTCACGGTCGGAGTTGTACATGTAATTGTTCGTCCTGTTTGTTTGTTTCTGGAGCACTGTGTGAACTGGTCGGAAGCCCGAAATTCTAAGGGTAAGGTTTCATTTTCCAAAAAACCTCTGTTAACGATGAGATCGACGACATTCTAATTAATTGAGGTTTTGAAACTCTTGGGTTGCTCAGGCCTTGGCGCAAATTGAGATTCTCGCATAAACTTTCCGAACATTCACTCGTCAGCGTCTCGTTGCCATTCCAATTGGTGAGTCGTATACTTATCTTCTGCATTCAATTTTCTTCTCTCTGGTCTGTATCTCTCGAGCTGCTAGTCGAATTTGATGTCTAAAGGATTGATTTTTAATCAAGTCTATAGCTTTAATCGATAGGATTTCAGTTAATTTAGGCCTAGTTGCAGCTTTTAGGTTTTTGGTTTGCGGATCAATCCTAATTTTAACATTGTGCTTCTGTTCTGTATCGACTTTTGTTCAGCAGTTTTTCTATACTTGTTTCAGCTAAGCAACAGACATATGTTTTGAACTTGTTAGCTAGAGGGACACAACAAGAAGCCGAAACAAGCAGCAATCATGGTGGTGGTGTCTAATTCTAGCCATCAAAACAAAGAAATCAACGTCAGAAGGAGAATTTCTCAAATGTATTCTTCTTCGTCCCAATCTTTGTCTCTTGTATCATAACATATCATAAGCTATCATCTATTGGTTTCTCTGGGAATGCAGATACAATAAACGGGAAGAGGACTTTCCATCACTTAAGGACTACAATGACTACTTGGAAGAAGTCGAGTGCATGGGTTAGTTTCACTTGTTTTCCTTACATTATGTATTCATCAAGTGTGACAAAGACCAATGTGTGTATATCTTCAATTCCACAGTATTCGATTTGGTTGATGGAATAAACGTTGAGGCGATTGAGGAGAAAATAAAGAGATACTCGCAAGAGAATGCTCAACAGATAATGGTTAATCGTGCCCGCAAGGTAGTTTCCTTCAATAACCTTGCTTTTCTTGTCTTGGTTAGATGAGTGTTCAGATGAATATATGGAAGCAAAGAAATGAATGATACAAGTACAAATGGATTTACTGTTGTTTCATTCTGCAATTTGCTTTTTGGTGTAATCTCAGGCTGAAGAGTTAACTGCAGCCTTGGCAGCTTGCAAGGCCCAACAATCACAAACCAATGCTGATACGGTAAATAAGGTTTTCATTTTCATATCGACGAGAAGCTCAAGATTTCTGATAAAGCTGAAACCTTTTTTTTTTTTTTTTATTGTTGTATGTATATGTAGTCGTCAAACCATGTGGTTACGGCTCCAGCCTCATACGGTCAAGCTCCACGACCAACGGGAATGGGGCCACAGCCTGTACCTATAGGAGGAGGAGCAGCGGATCGTCAACGTTACTCTATGGAAGACGAAGCCATGTTGAGGCTCAAAGCAGAGAGAGCTGGAGGTTTTTCTTTGGAGATAAGCAAGAAGAGGGCTTTGGAAGAAGCATTTGCTAGCATTTGGGTTTGATTCCTCGACAGATTCTAGTTTTTATCTAAAACGGTCACAAGGAGGTCTTAATTGGATGTCTCAGTTCATTGTCTTGACTCTTGTGATGAACTTTTCTTTTTTTTTGTATAGTTGACAAGTCTCAGTTACATATATCATCAAGAAAACACAATTTTCGCAATAATTGTTTTACTATCAGCTATTTAGCCGAACAATTTCAGTAATTTTGGTATAAAAAAAATAATATAAAGTTAGTAATTCCTTCAAAAAAATTTCGGCTAAAAATCCAATCATTTGTTCTGAGTGATCGTTACTGCAATTTTGTTTTCTATTGGCAACTCAAAATATAAGTTGGTCTAATCATGGCACAACAATGAAGATGATTTGATCTCCGATTTACTAAAAATAGTAAACGAATTCATTCTAAAAACAAGAAAGAAATAAGTTTTGCCTACCTCCAGAGCTTTCATCTCTTCTTCTATCTTTTCACTATCTCTCATGAAATATAATCATTCCGCTTAATCGTGAAATTTTGTATCTTCAACACTAGAGAAACTAGAACTTTTTATTACTGATCTCATGTGGTGTATTCAAATTTTTTGGTAGCTATTTTAAAACGTGTTACGTTTGATAAAAGTCTCAAGTACAAATTAAGTGCACTATAATTTTGTACCAAGAATATCAACAACGGCAATGAGGGTTTCGTTACTGTTAACATCAACCAGGTGTGTTTCCATGGCTCTACACCCAACGCTTCGTTCGAATGTAAGACTCAAATGAGGGTAACCTTTTTCCCTCTATTCATATATGGAATCTTTAGTCATGATTTTCTCTATTCATATGTATTGTGTATCTGTGTACACCAACTACTGTTTATTAAAGAACTATTATTAATTCTGGACTGTAACCTCGCGAGCACCACTACTACCTATGTCTTCGGCGAAAAGTATTATTATGAATTCCCCATTATTTACGGAGATTACATCTGACTGCAATTATGCTTTTATCGGCTCAACTCTAAAAAAGAAGTTGGTCCGACCGAATTTGACAACAATGAAGATTTGATCTCCGGTTTACTTAAATTAGTAAACCAATTCTAGAAAACGAGAAAGAAAGAAGTTTTATCTTGTAAACCAACGCTTTAAGCTCTTTCTTCTATCCTCTCACATTATCTCTCATGAAACTGGAAACTTTTGTTATCGATTTCATCTGGTAGACGCAGATGTAGCAATCGCTCCTTTGATGGATTCGTTGAGATTGTCCATTCTATTGGACCCATTCGACTCAAAAAGGTTTCATTTTTCTGCGAACCCATTTCAGTTTCCTGATCAGTTTCCAATCTTTTCAGTTACCAGTAGTATCTCCGCCACTAGAAAATTCAAGATCGGTTCTCCGATTAGTGTTGATAAAGTCCAAGTCGCTCGTCTCGAGACTGAAGCATACGAGACCGAGAATGCTATTGATTCTTCTAGCGTACATGATTCTGTAAGTGAAGCTAGTGTGGAGAGAAGCTGGAGTTCTAAGTTGAAAGGTAGTAATAAGAGAGGGCAAAAGAAAGATGTAGCTCGGAAGTTCAGTTTCAGAAGAGAAAGCAATGAGCTTGATCTTGCGTTTGAGGGTTTGTTTGTGAACAATGGAGAAATGGATGTTAACTATTCCGCTATTAAGCCCGGTTTGAGTTTAGAGCATTACAATGGTATATTGAAACGGCTTGAGAGTTGCAGTGACACTAATGCCGTCAAGTTCTTTGATTGGATGAGATGCAAAGGCAAATTGGAAGGCAACTTTGGAGCTTACAGTTTGATTCTTAGAGTTTTATCAAGGAGAGAAGAATGGGACCGAGCCGAGGATCTTATCAGGGAGTTGTGTGGATTCCATGGCTTTGAGCAGAGTTTTCAGGTCTTCAACACGGTTATATACGCATGTTCTAAGAAGGGGAACGTGAGATTAGGCTCAAAATGGTTTCAGATGATGTTGGAGTTTGGTGTTAGACCAAATGTGGCTACAATAGGTATGCTCATGAGTCTTTATCAGAAGAATTGGAACGTTGATGAAGCGGAATTCGTGTTTTCTCATATGAGAAAGTTCGGGATTGTGTGTGAGTCTGCTTACTCTGCGATGATAACGATTTACACACGTTTGAGGTTATATGGTAAAGCAGAGGAAGTTATACACTTGATGAAAGAAGATAGAGTCAAGCTGAGACTAGAGAATTGGTTAGTGATGCTTAATGCTTATAGTCAGCAAGGGAAGATGGAGCAAGCTGAATCTGTATTGATCTCTTTGGAAGCAGCTGGATTTGCTCCGAGTATTATTGCATACAATACTCTAATCACTGGCTATGGTAAGGTTTCTAAAATGGAGGCTGCACAGAGCTTATTCCACCGTCTCTTTGATATTGGACTGGAACCAGATGAAACAACGTACAGGTCAATGGTTGAAGGATGGGGCCGTGCTGACAATTACGAAGAGGCAAAGTTTTACTATCAAGAGCTGAAGCGGTTGGGATATAAACCCAATTCATCCAATCTTTTCACTTTGATCAATCTGCAGGCTAAATATGGAGACAACGATGGTGCTATTAAGACTATTGAAGATATGGTAAGTGTCGGATGCCAATATTCGTCGATCCTTGGCATCGTTCTTCAGGCTTATGAGAAGGTTGGAAAGATTGATTTAGTGCCTTATGTTCTCAAAGGCTCTTTTCATAACCATATCCGTTTAAACCAGACTTCTTTCTCGATTTTGGTGATGGCTTATATCAAACACGGTATGGTTGATGATTGCTTGGCGTTGCTGCAAGAAAAGAAGTGGAGAGACTCAGCATTTGAGTCCCACTTGTATCATCTGTTGATTTGCTCTTGCAAAGAATCTGGTCGAGTTAATGATGCTGTGAAAATATACAACCGTAGATTGGAATCTGATGAAGAGATAAATCTGCACATTACATCTACAATGATTGACATTTACACTGTGATGGGGGAATTTGGTGAAGCGGAGAAGCTTTATTCAAAGCTGAAATCTTCAGGAGTTGTGTTGGATAGGATTGGATTCAGCATCGTGGTGCGGATGTACATGAAAGCCGGATCCTTGGAGGAAGCATGTTCTGTTCTAGAGATCATGGATGAGCAGAAAGACATTGTTCCAGATGTGTTCTTGTTTCGCGATATGCTTCGGATATATCAGAAGTGTGGTCTTCAGGACAAACTCCAGCAGTTGTACTACAGGATTCGAAAGAGCGGGATCCATTGGGATCAAGAGATGTACAATTGTGTTATAAACTGTTGTGCACGTGCTCTTCCTCTTGATGAACTTTCAAGAACTTTTGAGGAGATGATTCGATATGGATTCACTCCTAATACAGTCACATTCAATGTCCTCCTTGATGTTTATGGTAAAGCCAAGCTCTTCAAAAAGGTCAACGAGGTTTTCTTGCTGGCGAGAAGACACGGAGTTGTGGATGTAATATCTTACAACACCATAATAGCCGCCTATGGACAGAACAAGGACTTCACAAACATGTCATCAGCGATTAGGAACATGCAGTTCGACGGATTTTCTGTGTCTGTTGAAGCTTATAACTCGATGCTGGATGCGTACGGGAAAGATAAACAAATGGAGAAGTTCAGAAGCATCTTGAAGAGGATGAAGAAGGCTAGTTGTGAGACGGATCATTATACATACAACATCATGATCAATGTTTACGGAGAGCAAGGATGGATCGATGAAGTCATGGATGTGCTCAGAGAGTTGAAAGAATCTGGACTTGGTCCTGACTTGTGTAGCTACAACACGCTGATAAAGGCGTATGGTATAGGTGGAATGGTGGAAGAAGCTGTGGGGTTGGTGAAAGAGATGAGGGTAAGAGGGATAACACCTGATAAAGTAACGTACACCAATTTGGTCACAGCTTTGCGCAGGAATGATGAGTTTCTTGAGGCTATTAAGTGGTCTTTGTGGATGAAGCAAATGGGTATATGAAACAAAGTTTTACAGACACACAGCTGATTCTTTTTTTAATGTTTTTGTCTATAGTTACTGCTGCTTTTGATGCATGCTTGTACAATCTGATCACTGATCAAAAGTCAATGAATAAGTCTCAATCTTTCAGAGTGTAGATTTGCTGAAAGTTGATTCTTGATACTTCACAAGTGTAAGATTAGAAAGAAATATTTACAAGCTATTAAAATTGTATGGTTGTTGCAAGACGTAATACGTTCTTAGGTTTCCATGAGGAATAAAAGATTAATGTAATTCTTCTCCAAATTGAAACGCAAGAACTGGGTACTTGCATCCCATATCAACCTCTGGTTGTGGTCTTCATAACTTGTGGACCAAGAAAACAGTCTGATCAACTGTGAGTCTTTTGCATTTCTCTTGAATGGATTATTTACACACAAAGACAATAAAAAATGGAATCCACAAGATGATATTTTTTTCTAAGTGTCACTCAAAAGACAATCTACAGCGAAAAGTTTTGAGCTTTATACATATACAAATGGGTAGTTACATATTTCGACTTTAAGCAAACAAAAACAGAACACAAATGACAAACACTCAAAACAATATTTCTTTAACCATTTTTTCTTTGTCTCATAGCCAGAAGTAAAGCATTGCCTGTTTCAATAAACATGTCAAATGTTTTGTAAGTAGTAATAAAAGACTGACAAACAAATTATCATTTAAAAATGCGAATGCATATACCTCTTGAACAGAAACAATGGCTGGGTCAATCCAGTCTTGCACATTCTCCATTGTATTCAAGCTCTTTACTTCAGCTGATTGCACAGAACTTATCCTCTCCTTTGTTTCATTCACTAGAATAATCTCTTCTCGCTTAAGAACTCCACTAGTCTCAGGCTCTGTCTTAGTTTTTCCCCTCTCAAGCTTCTCTACTCTCTGCCTCAGCCGCTGCAACTCAGCTTGATACTCTGCACGGTTTCTCTTACCACTTCTGTCTCTTGTCTGCTTAGATGGTTTCTTTTCCATCTTCGTCGGCTTTGACACCTTTATCACCATAGTGTCACCACTTTTACTTTTACACAAACCCTTTGCTTCCTCATTTTTCTGTGAATCTTGTTGAAAGTTTGATGAGCTTGCCACATCTTCTTCTTCTCCCTTATTTATTCCAGACTCAGACAATGAAGTCTTGTATTGCATCGAATCTCTAAACTCTGTAAGCTCTTTCACTTTCTCATCCAGTTTCTTGATCTGCTCCCAATACACATCTAAAGAATTGTTCTTCTCAAGTCTTCCTGATTCCAAGCTCTGCTCAATAACTTCCTTTTCCTCGGGAACCGAAAGATCTTCATCCAATTCTGGAGAAGGTGTTTGAGATCTATCATACAATGACAAATCCTCTTGAAGCTTAACATCTTCAAAGCTAGTCACATCACTACACCCCAAGCTTAGAAGCTGGCTTCTATAAGCTTCAACTTGGTACTCAAGAGCATCGACTTCAATCTCTTTCTGGCAGATCAAATCCTCCAAAAGCGCAAAGGATATCTCAGCGTGAGACATTTGCTCTTCGACCATTCTCTTGTACTGACCAGCTTCCATAGCTAACTCAGCTTTCTCTCCTTGCAGCCTAAGAATCATTGTCATGGCCTCGCTCGCTGACGTGGCTGATGCTTCTCTCTCTGCGTTTAGCTCATCTTGGAGCCTCTCAACTACTTCTTTGCGCTCATAAAGAGCGATTTTTAGGTCAGTTGTCTCAGCTCCTGGAATCTTAAAGCTGCAGCTTCGTTCCATGTTTCTTCAAAACACACAAAGAAGACTAATTTATAGAGACAAAAGATTATGTAATAAATTCCTTAGAAAGTTCAGGACAAGAATAATTTACAACAAAGTTTTTTTATTTATTTCCCACAAAAATGTGCAGCAGAATCTTAATGAGGAGGGAGAGAAAGAATCTCATTGTACCAGGAAAGTTTCGGAATTTGATTGATGACCTTGCAGATCCTTACAAGAGTGATGATGACTAGTTTAATCTCTTGAACAGAGAAAATGCTTCAAGTAGAAGAGATGTATATTTCTGGTGAATTACAAAGAAACATTTAGCAAATCAAAGGGGAAATTAATTATCTAAAAAGGGAATATAATCACTCGCATAAGCCACACCAGACAAAATATCATTAATTATGGTTCCGTATCAAAAAGTAGACAGATTACAAAAATATCTCAGATCATAAACAGGACAAAGTTCTTCACCTTTTTCTCAGACTAAAAAGAACAAAAAAAAAAAAAAACAATATCGCAGTTGGAATCCTACAGAAAAATAAACTTAGAAAAAGGGGTCTGTATCAAAATACAGTGAATAGTCTTGTAAAATAATGATGATATACTGGAATATCTCAAAGAAAAGAGCTGGATAGGGGTATTTGGTGAAACAATCTTTGAATGATTAAAGTTGAATATGGCCTTTAATTTTGCGTGGGGCATGTCATCTCATCTTTGATTGTGGTTTGAATACTTCTTCTACTTAATTCCTCTTAATGTTTTAAAGAGAAATGATATAAAGAAAACAAAAAAAGAGAAAGAGATTCATGATTTCAACGGCTCATTACAAGGCCAACTAATAGCTCCGGTGGGACCTATGGTAATGGTGGCCGACTTCATTTCTGCCACGTGTAAGTAAGACACAGGTTTGAGGTTTTGATTTGTGTTTAAAAAGATTAAAGACGAATTCAGAAGATAAATTCCAGCCAGAACTTCAATTTTGAATATGTCACTAAATTAAGATGAATACAAACTACATTGCAATAAAGATCTTGTTATAATGACACTATGAGTCGTAGTAACACATTCAACTTTTGATTCCATCATCTTCTTCCTTGTCTCTCGCCATTTATCACCACCACCTTCTTCAATTTCCTTGTTGTGGCCCACAGAAGAAAACCAAAAAACATGTTATACCGTGCAAGGTTCATACAGCTACATGGGGTCTTGATGTTTCTTTTTTTTTTTCCTAACTAAGGCCTCGAGAATACTGCAATTGATTCCCACTCTAAGCTACATATCACATCCTGCAGAATCCAATGTACCAGCTAAGATAACACATTTGATAACATAAGTAAACTAGTAGGTTGAATCAGAGTTAGATGATTTTATCACCTGTGGATTTTGTCTGTCGATGTCAAAACTGTTAATGGCACAAGGTTCAGCCAGAAGCTCAATCGGTTCTTCCCCTAAGCAAAGATGGCCATGACGCCAAAAAAAGAAAGGAAACATCAGTTTGGTAATCTCATACAGGATGTGGTAGAAAGGTCCAAAGTACCTTGCTCGATGACACCAAGGATACCATCTTCAGAGCAGGTCATAACAGGGAGAATCCTTGAGGATGAGATGTTGGATTTTGTGTACGAGTCATACTGAACCTCCCACACCTCACTTTCAGACAGAGGATTGTTTATACTCTCACTTGCTCCAACACCAGATAGAACAATGGGTTGCTTTGGCCACCTAAGATCCCAAGCGAAAACAGTACCTGAAGAACCTCCCGCCTAAATACACCACAAATCAAGATAAAGTTATGGTTACAGCTTGTGGGAATGCTAACAGCTACACCGAACTTGAGTTTGTGTGTATATGAACAATACAAGAAAGGAGTAAGTATCAAGAGGGTTTAACATTCTCACACAGAACCAAATGATTTGCATTCGTCTCAGAAGAAAGAAAAGAATATAAGATTACTTTTCCAAGCTTCAAACAGATATGAGCTTAAACCAGATTTCTAACACACGCTGAACAAATACTTACAATGCAAGTGTGCTTTCGAGATGGATGAATGTCAATGGAGTGGACAATTGCAGAAGTTTTGCCTTGAAACCTGCAATGTAAGCATCAAATTAGACACAGGATATGCATGCTTTTTGAATATACTATTAAATCAAAAGATTCACCTTTCCCATTCTTAGTTTTACTTGCTTAACAGCCCACAGAAATCAAATGACCAGAGTGTGTTCTAAGTTCTAATCCCAAATGAACAAACTTTCAGGTTCCATATCATTGCCGAGCAAACAAGCCAAGAATTCATAACCATATCATGTCTAAAAACTAGATCTCACTATCAGAACCAGTTATGAAACCATTAAGAGAATTGAGAACTCACCAGTTCCCTTTGAGCTGCGAAACAGCTTCACCAGACTTCCTCTGATCCCACAATTGCAGACCAAAACCATATCCTCCAGTGACAAACTCAGTCGGAGACGCCCATTTCACAGCTCTATAAGCCACCAGCCCATTCCCATCAAAGACCCTTCTGTGCCTCAGACCTTCACCATTCACAATCGTCACTACATTCACTCTCCCATCTTCCCCAACGGTCACACATTCTCCTGCCTCCCTCCAATCCACACCTTCCACGCGTCCAAAATGGAACCTCTCCCCCTCCGCCGCATAAACTTCCTCAATCGCAGCTCCTTCCACCAGATCAGCCATCAGAACGTGGAGAGAACCGGAAGACGTAGCTACCGAAACCACAGGTTTGAAGGAACCGCCGTTTCCGGCGACTTCCAGTGACGAAACGCGAGAAGGTGAAGTCCATGAGGAAAACGACTCGACTGACGGGTTATTGGTTGGATTTCCTCTTGGATTCGGGTCTAGCGACTGGATCTCGATTGACGAAGAGTCACAGTCCGGGTCATAGTAAGCTGCTGCGAAGAAACGATTCAAAGCAGAAGATTGTGGAAGCCATCTAACTGCGTCTACATACTTGGATTGCGGTATCCTATGGACTTGTAACGCATCCTGCATCTCCATGGCTCTTGAGGTTTCTAGGGTTTTAGGATCAATCATCACTATGGTGGGAAAATCAATTAGAAGCTTCAGAAAATGTAAAGTAAATTACTTAAATACCCTTAAACCTTTGCTGTTATCACAAGAACAGCAGCATTTCCCTTATCTCTCTCTCTCTCTCTCTCTCTCTCTCTCACAGCATTTCCTCTCTATCTTTGGTTTGTGGGAAAGAGAAAATGCTGACCTTACGAGTACAACACAACAGCTTCATCTCTCCCAACGACAAACTCGGAAGTTTTGGTGATATCTTCAATAAAAGTGGCGGCGGATTACTAGTCACTGTAATGTCCAAAAAGGGAGACTTTCAGGAGAAATCAAACGAGAAACGTCCCGTTTTGCAAATCAAAGTCCCAAACACAATCCTCGCTCGATCTGCGATCGCTGTTCTTGGCTTGGGATTCATCGATGCTGGGTAAGTTTTTTTTAACCCTCAAAGCTCAAAAACAAGGCGCGATATTGCAGAGTAATAATAATGCGTTGATATCTCTTCAGGTATAGTGGTGATTGGTCTAGAATAGGTGCCATCTCCAAAGAAACAGAGGAACTGCTGAAGATTTCTGCTTTTCTTGTTGTTCCTCTCTGTATCTTTCTTGCATCGTCATTTTCCAATGAATCAACTGATTAGATGTTCCTTAATTCCTTGTATAGCCTATACTATTCAGCAAGTTCCAAACCTCTGCTTAGTCTATCACTATCATGAATTTGATAACGGAATCAAGAAGCCTAAAGCTCAACAATACTTGTAAGAGAATGTTTTGGGTAGTAGTAGTAGTACACATTGCGAATCCGCATCTTCTATGGGACAAATAAATTGATACATTGGAATGAAATATAACTAAAAAACGTTATACAATGTGTTTTTTTGGGATTTTTAAAAGGCACAAGAAGGTGAAGCCCGTCGAAAATCCATGATGAGAAGAGAGGCAACACTATGAGCAAGAGCTCCTAAGACTACAAACACATGGAATATCTGATGGCTATGTCCAGCAAGATCGAAAGCTCCAGGCTTCCATCTCTCAGGTATACGGCTAACATAAAACCCTGCTCCTGTTGCATACAACACAGCCATCGCAAGCTCATATACAAGAGCGACAAGCACGTTTGGATGATCCTTGTGAAGATAGAGCACGTGTGAGGCGGGTATGACGCCGGAGAATCCCATTGTTAGGAACAGAGCTGCTCTGAAAGATCTGAAGCGTGGAGCTGAGAGTGCTGGAGAGAGGAGAGTGAAGATGGCGAGGAGGCCGAGGATGGAGATGGAGGAGAGGTAGAAGAGACGCCAGTGAGTGTGGCAGGAGAAGGCGTAGTAGATAGGTGCGAAGAAAGAGCAGACGATCATGAAGGAGATTCCTGCGTAGTCTAGGCGCCAGAAGAAGAGGTTGAATTTTCTGGAGTGGCAGGCGAAGAGGTGTGACATGGAACTGCAGATCAAGCAGACCATTGCTCCTGATAAGAAGACGATCCATGGCCATTTTGGAATCGTTTCGTAGTTCACTTCTCCTGATAAATTCAGGAAGGAGCTAGTGTGTGTCACGTTCGAGTCCTGCCAAGAGAAACCACATAACCATAAGTTTTATTTGACAAAAAGACAAGCTTTTTTTTTTAGTTTACCAAGTCCGTTGAAAAATCATGTGATTTGGGAAAGTTAGGTGAGCACAGAGAAAAGTCTGCAGAAACTCAAGTGAGAGAAGATCCAAGAAAGATGAGAAACATCCAATAGTGGGGGCAAGTTACAAGAATCTGACAAGTAATTGACAGCGAATCATAAGTCCATTGTTTCCTTATTTTCCGTATAAAAACATGTGATTTCAAACTAGGTAGACCATAAAGCAAGTCTATAGAAACTGTAGTATCCAACTAACCAAAGGTTAAAGAAAGAACAAATGAATAGAAAATCAAAGAAGATCAGAAAACATCACGTGGTGGGTGAAAGTTACTTAGCAACTACAGCAAATTGCAATCAGAAATATCATATAGTAATATACTACTAATAAGTGACTTGCAGTTGAGAATCTTACGTGATGCATAGTATGATCGCTGGAGAAGTTGAGATCTTTTGCCATTGGCATTGACGGCCATGGCCAGCGAATTGTTGCTCTGTCATTTGGGACCCACACGTTCCAGAAAGGTTGAATTTTAAAAACCAAAAAAAAAAAAAAAAAAAAAATGGAGCTGAGAAATACGATTTTGACCTCGGAAATTTCTTACCCGGAGAACATGCTAACGAAGCCGGCCAAGCCGACCTCCGTCGTTTCCATGGAGCTCACCACCATCATCCAACCGAATATCAGAAACCCACCCAAGTGCCTGCCCATTTCAACATTTCAAATTCAAATCTCCGAAAACCAAAAAACTCATAAACGCAACGGAGGATATTGAAATTGATTTGATTATAGACATACGTCCAGATGTTGAGAGTCTCATTGTGCCAAGAGAAAGCGCTGAGGAAAGTTTCCTTGAGAGACCATTCACATCGATAATGATTGTGTATGAACTCGTTGTCCTTGAGATACCGAGGCAACTCCTCAAACTTCATCAATCTCGTCTCACACCCCTTCTTTCCGCCGGAATCCAAGCATTTCCCATTTCTCACCGCCGTTACCTTCGAAGAGTCCCTCACCGTTCTCCGTTTCTGCATGATTCCCCTGGAAATAAAAAAAAAGGAATCGAAAGGAGGAGAGATCGATGATTTGAAAACCCCGGCGAAATTGAGCTCCGGAGAGGTGTATCCGGCAAATCAATCACCGATGCCTTCTCTCTCTCCGATTTCGTCAATATTCAGATTCTGTTTTATCTTAATTTTCCGATGTTCATGGACGCTTCAAGCTCCTACTTATACGGAGAAGAAACCTTCTTTATATTTTAAACGAGCAAGCTTCGTGACTTTCGCGTCCCCGTCTTGAATAAAACCTACGTGGCGGCTTTGACTGGTCCTTGTTGTCACGTGGCGCTTAACCATTGGGTAATCTGGTTTTACTTAGTGTGAGGGGGATACAGCTGATTATTTTTACCCGCCGTGTCAGTTTCAAACAAATAATAAAGTTACAGTTGGAAGGTGAGAAATGCATAAATTGTGGTGTCTTAAACAACAATAATCTTTCTTTTCAAAGTTACACAAGTGGAGTGACGTAATTAATTAATTCGAAAACCTTGTTTTTACCCCAACGTTTTCATTTATGTGGCCTAACCTCATCTACATTTCTAGAAGCCAACATGTGATTAACTCTTTATACCTTGTCGTATTTGAATTTAATCATATAATCATAGACTAATACTACTATATACCGGAATGAATTGACGTTTCCAAAGTTGCTAGACTTTCGAGTTCATGTTCGGGCCAATTGGAATTCTATAAAATTTCACTCTAATTGGAATTCGGTTAAGTTAGCCATTATTGAGTAATTAAAATTCATGTTTCCTATTAAGCATTTATACGTTTCCGAAATGATTTATATATACGGGGCGTGTCGATCAAAACAATAAAACTATTGGCCATCAACGTGGTAGATTGAAAGAATAGGTAAAAATTTATTTGGTTACGTGGCCTAAGATTCTCAATGAGGATTATTGATTCGTAAGACAGACCAACAAGTACTGTACATCTCAATTATTTATTGTATTACATAATTAAACTGATTATTATATGAAATGCGTTAAACATTATAATATAATTTTTAAAAATTTAATAAATGGTTCGCTTACCGAAAAAATACAGTTGGCCCAGAAGGCCAGAATTCGATGTTGGCATGTATGTACTTGCTTGACAAAATCTATACTATATAAAAGTTGAGGCTAAATGCCTCTAAGGGTGTCCACATCAGCTTTTAAGTTTTTTAAACCAATTAAATTATACCAAATCAGCATCTCTAAAATTAAGAAATTTTCCTAATTTTAAACAACCAATAATATTTTTCTATATCATTATCTAAGATTAAGAAATTTTCCAAATTTTAGATATGTAATATCAATAAATATAAGGAAAACATGCATAAGTTTTTAGTAACACCAAAAATCTACTTAGATTTATATTAGAAAAATTTCTTAATTTAACATAATGGTTTTAATAATATAAATAACCACTGAAATTTTTTAACAAAATAAAAGTTGAGGCTAAATGCCTCTAAGTGTGTCCACATCAGCATTTTTTTTTTAAATGAATTAAATTATGTCAAATCAGCATCTCTAATATTAAGAAAATTTTCAAATTTTAAACAACCAATAATACTTTTCTATATCATCATCAAAGATTAAGAAATTTTTCAAATTTTAGATATGGAATATCGATAGATATAAGGAAAACATGTATAAGTTTTTAGTAACACCAAAAATCTACTTAGATTTATATTAGGAAAATTTCATAATTTAAGATAATTGTTTTAATTATATAAATAATCACTGAAAATGTTTAACAAATAAGAAAGAACAAATTTATAAAGCATATATCTCCGTGGACACTCTAAATAACTTATGGATCGATATCAAATTAAAAAGCTTATGTTAAAATTAGTTTACAAATTTATACTATATAAAAGTTGAGGCTAAATGCCTCTAAGGGTGTCCACATCAGCTTTTAAGTTTTTTAAACCAATTAAATTATGCCAAATCAGCATCCCTAAAATTAAGAAATTTTCCTAATTTTAAACAACCAATAATATTTTTCTATATCATTATCTAAGATTAAGAAATTTTCCAAATTTTAGATATGTAATATCAATAAATATAAGGAAAACATGCATAAGTTTTTAGTAACACCAAAAATCTACTTAGATTTATATTAGAAAAATTTCTTAATTTAACATAATGGTTTTAATAATATAAATAACCACTGAAAATTTTTAACAAAATAAAAGTTGAGGCTAAATGCCTCTAAGTGTGTCCACATCAGCATTTTTTTTTTAAATGAATTAAATTATGTCAAATCAGCATCTCTAATATTAAGAAAATTTTCAAATTTTAAACAACCAATAATACTTTTCTATATCATCATCAAAGATTAAGAAATTTTTCAAATTTTAGATATGGAATATCGATAGATATAAGGAAAACATGTATAAGTTTTTAGTAACACCAAAAATCTACTTAGATTTATATTAGGAAAATTTCATAATTTAAGATAATTGTTTTAATTATATAAATAATCACTGAAAATGTTTAACAAATAAGAAAGAACAAATTTATAAAGCATATATCTCCGTGGACACTCTAAATAACTTATGGATCGATATCAAATTAAAAAGCTTATGTTAAAATTAGTTTACAAATTTCAACATAAAATTAATATTTTACAAGAAAAATGGAGTCATGTAGAATTTTAAGGGTGGAGAATAAGAAAGAAAAAAAGCAAACACAAAGAAGAAGAGTAAGAAGATAAAACCGAAGATGAGCGACAACGAATATATTAAATTGCGAAGACAAAATATAAACAAAAAAAGGTAAAGATGAATAAGAAAAAACCAGATTAAAAACTTACGAAGAACAATTTGAAGAGGAAATCGAATAAGAACGAAAGAGAAGAAACCAAATTAACAAAAACAAAAAAACTTGCAAAGACCTTTAAAGAGGAAAGCGAATAAGAACGAAGGAGACGAAAAAAAAAAAAAAAGCGCGAAGACGAAGAAAAGCAAACGCAAAGATAAGTGAAAGTGAAGAAGAAACCATATAAGGGGAAAGACAAAGAAGAAATCAAAACCGAAGAGACTGAATAAGAATGAATCAAATAAAATTAAAATACATAAAAACAAGAACGAAGAAGAAAATGAAAAATAATGATGTGTGTTGATTAGTTTCTCTTCATTTAGGTTTTATAACCCTAGAAAACCTACCAAAATCTTAGCTTATCTTCTAACTTAAATTTGTTAATACGTACATTTTCATTTTTAAGTTTGGTTTGGTGTATCAGATAATGAAAACATGTTCTACATAAGATTAATGAGACTTATGCTAAAATATGTACAAAAGCAATAGAGTGAGAAAAAAATTAAAAGGGAGAATAACCAATACAAAGAAGAAGAAAACAAACTCTAGCAAAACATTAGCATTTTAGATGTAAATAATTAATCATATAAGAAACAGAAGAATAAGAATCAATAAGAATAAAAATAAAAAGAAGTAAATTAAGAAAAGAGAGGACGAAGATAGCAAAAAACAAAGCCATAAAAGAAACCAAAAAGATAAGGGTAAAGAAGGAAACCAAATAAAAAGATGAAACTAAATAATAAAAATTGAAAATCTATGCAAAACTATATCTCTATGATCGCATAAATTAAATTATTTATATTATTATTAGACATTGCTTATTACATGTGTGAATATGTAAATGCACAAACCCTAGCTTAATTTTGTTTATGTGAATCTTTTTCGTTTTTAAATTTGGTTGGGTGTATCAGATAATTAAATTTTTACTTTACATAAGATTAAATAAAAAAGATCTACAATAAAACTATATATAAAAGGGATCAAGTCCTGGAGAATAATCAAGAAAAATAAAAAGAATAAGCTAAATAAAAGAAAGATACTTAACTTTTAGCAACTTCGACCACATGAACTAATTATAGAAAAAACGAAAGAACAATAACCAAGACAAAGACAAAAATAAGAAGAAATATTAAAAAAGAGAAGACAATGATATCAAAGAATGAGGACAAAAGATAAACAAAAAAATAACAAAGATGAAAAAGAAGACCGAATAAGAAATTGTAAGGACAAAGAATTGAAGAGGAATGAAGACGAGAAAGAGTAAAGATGAAGAAGAAAAAAAAAAAATCGAATAAATAGCGAAAATAAAGGAAAAATCTAAAAAACAAAACAAAAGAAGAGAATAAGAACATTGGTTCACTACAATCAATCATGCTATCAACGAAAAAAACTTAAAAATAAAATTATTTAATCAAATTATTAATACAGACCCGCGCGTAGCGCGGGTGAAAAACCTAGTATTAAAGATAGTTGTAAACGTGTGAATCTATAATATATAAAAGCCTCTATTTGGGGCTCCTCAGAGTGTCCACCTCAGAAAAAACTTTTGCTACATTCATGCCACGTGGCCACATTAGGTTCTATCTCTATTCTATTTCACGAATCAATCCACGTCAGCCGCCAATGAACCTATATGCATCTCATAAAATGCCTTTTTACATCCTCCTGTAAACGTCCAGTCGTAAAAAAATTCCTCCTCTTTCGTCTTTCTCCTTTGCGCCATCACTCCCGACGCGAAATTGCGAGTTTGATGATGAGATTACAATCGCATTCTCAGATATTCTCTATTCAGCCTCCACTGGTAATAATGATTCCTTGATCCTTCGTCCGATTTGTCATCGTACTCTGTCATTCATGTTTACCGCGATTTCTTTTAGATTCACTTTTTCTAAATGTTAGGGTTTATATGCTCAAGCAGTGAGATGGATTCATCAATCGCGTTAAAAATCATTAACGGAGAGAAATGCCATCGCCTGTGGATCGATGTTTCTCCATTACCACCGCTCCGGAGATACACGACTATACGTCTCTTGGCATATCTGATTTCTCTCACTCAATAATTGGGTTTTCAACTACAGCAATATTTGCTATTTTCGTATCTGGAATTAAATTTTATTCGGTACCAATCCAAAAAAAACAAGCAGAGTTATCTACATTGTTCTTGCACGGGAAACTTAAAAAGTATGTAATCCTCGCTCTTTTTTCGCTGCTAGCTTTGGTTTATGTCGATCAATCTGCATTTGATCTTACGCTTCTATTTTTAATGCTTTCAGATTATGTTTCCGTGTCTTCTCTGCACAGTGTTGTGGTTTATAGTTTCTAGAAAATGATCTTAATTTCTGATTATGATGACCACTGGAATCTTCTGTGCCGTGTTTGTTTATGAAGATTGTCGTAAGAAAGAAGAGACGGTTGAAGAGCAAGGGGATAGGGAAGAAGCTCTGTTCTGTTTTGCAATGCCGAGGTATTAGGCTACAATTGCATATGCTTCTTAGCTGTCGAAAGGCGAAAGCTACATCTAATTCCCTGAATTTATATTCCATGTGCTTATCTATCTTCTTTAATAGTATAAATTTATGCTTGAAGAGTACAAAAAGAAGCCACTCTATTGTTATAAATAGCTTAGAAATGTTGAAAAGGGAAGAAAATTAACGCCTCACCTTGATTCCTTCTTTCTGACAGGTCGGTAAGTTTAGCAAGCATTGTGGAAGTTGCAACAAATGTGTAGATTTTTTCGATCAACATTGCTGGCTAAAGCTTCCGTACTGTTGTGACAATTGAGTCAATGAAGAAATGAAAAGAGTGATTCTTATGGAAGAACCCAAGATTGAAGAGAATATATGGGTGGCTTAAAGAGTTAATCTGACATAATCGATTTGCTACAGAATCCAGAGGGAGAGGTTATCTGCTTAGCGATTTGCAAGTCATATTAGGTAGGTTAAGCTTTCTTGGATTCAATTTTCTTTCTACGCTAAATTCGCTCTTTTCAACCATCTCTTTTAAACGACTGCCATTTGAAAACAAAACATCTGTTAAGCTGCAAGTTTTTTCCTTTTATTAGGTTAACCTTTAACAAAAAAAAAAAAAGAGAGACGTAAGAGTAGGGGTGTCAAAATGGGTTGAAATTTATGGGTTGACCCAACCCAACCAACCCATTAACCCTAATGGATTAAATTTTTTGGTTCTAATGGATTAATGGATCAAATGGATTGTGGATTAAATGGGTTGTGGATTAAATGGGTCAAATTGAAATGGATTGATGGATGAAATGGTTAACCATCACCTTCTCATCATACATTAATTTATTTTCCAAATTAGTCCTTACACAATTATGATTTCACTTTTTATCTACAAAAAACATGATTTTGCAAATTACCCATCCCAATTTTTTTCTTTTTTCAAAATTATACCGAACAAAATATGAAATTTAGTTTTTTCTCCAAATATATAATTTTCACAAAAAAATTTCGCAAAAAATGCGGGTTTCACAAATTTTCACCAAAACTTACGATTTCACTATTTTCCCGCCCAAAAGGCGTTTTGACAAATTTTCCCGCCCAAAACGCGTTTCACAAATTTCCCGTCCGAAATCGCGTTTTCAAAAATTTTCCGTCCAAAATCGCGTTTTGATAAATTTTTCCTCCCAAAATGCGTTTTCACAATTTTTTCACCCAAAATCGTGTTTTGACAAATTTTTCGTCCAAAATTGCGTTTTGACAAATTTTCCCGCCTAAAACGCGTTTTGATATTTTCCCGCCCAAAACGCGTTTTGACAAATTTTCCCTCCAAAATCGTGTTTTGACAAATTTTTCGTCCAAAATGGCGTTTTGACAAATTTTCCCGCCTAAATAGCGTTTTGATATTTTCCCGCCCAAAACGCGTTTTGACAAATTTTCCCGCCCAAAACGCGTTTTGACAAATTTTCCAGCCCAAAACGCGTTTCACAAATTTTCCGTCCGAAATCGCGTATTCACAAATTTTCCGTCCAAAATCGCGTTTTGACAAATTTTCCCGCCTAAAACGTGTTTTGATAAAATTTCCCGGCCAAAACGCGTTTTCATAAATTTTTCGTCCAAAATCGTGTTTTGGCAAATTTTCCCGCCCAAAACGCGTTTTCACAAATTTTCCCGCCTAAAACGCGTTTTGATATTTTCCCGCCCAAAACGCGTTTTGACAAATTTTCCCGCCCAAAACGCGTTTCACAAATTTTTCGTCCGAAATCGCATATTCACAAATTTTTCGTCCAAAATCGCGTTTTGACAAATTTTCCGTCCAAAATCGCGATTTGACAAATTTTCATGCCTAAACGCGTTTTCATAAATTTTTCGTCCAAAATCGTGTTTTGACAAATTTTCCCGCCCAAAACGCGTTTTCACAAATTTTCCACCAAAATCGCGTTTTAACAAATTTTCTATCCAAAATCGAGTTTTGACAAATTTACCAACCTAAAATGCGTTTTGATAAAATTATTAGAAAATTATTTATGTTTATTGTTTATGGATCATGGGTTAACCATTTAACCAATTAAACCATATAATTAGATGGGTCATGGATCAACCTAATCCATTTACTAATTGGGTTGGATTAACCCATAACCCATTATCTCTCAACCCATTTGGATAATGGGTTGGATGGGTTGGATTACCCATTTTGACACCCCTACGTAAGAGTTTTGCAAGATTACCTTGTCACGACCAGAAAACATATAGCAATTAGAAAATGTACTTTCAAACAATCTTATGATTGCCACTTGAGATAATGGTATACTTTGTGTTACGTTTATATATTTTAAAACCAGATTGTGTAAAACACTGGATATTTTGATATTTTGTTTTACAGGTTATGATGTGTCAACACTTGATACCATAGATGGAAGTAATTATGTCTCAAAGTCTTTGGTATTAAACGGCAAATATGTAATAAAGCCAGACAGAAGACTCATCTTCATCGGTATGTCTTTACTGGGTCCCTTTTTGTTGTGCATTCTTACTGTCGCCTGATTGTCTTTGTTGATTTCAGGTTAAGCTTCTCTCTGGTGATTTTTTAGTTTTGCTGAACTCTGTTACATCTGAAATTACACCTTAATGTTTGGTTTGCTTTCCTTACTCTATATGATCTCTGGTGATTTATATCATCATGTCAAATTAGATTGCTCAAATTTTTCTAAAGAGAAATAGACTGACTATAATTTATGTAGGTAATTTATGAGATAGATGGAGGTCTTGGTTATGGAAAAATAATAGTCAATTTATTCTATAGATGGTTTTTTAATTGATAAGTTTTAGTTGTGATTATTAGCAAATTTTAGTTTTCTTAAAGGCCGTGAGATTTGATGGAACAAAAGTCTGAATGTGAGACATTCATAGGCTAATTGGATCTCTACGAGTTTGAGTTAAATATGCAGATGGTGAAGGAAGAAATGCCATAATTTCATATAAACACCAGAAATATTGACCATAATCTCCAACTCTTTCACACATTAACTTTTTCAATGGAGAATTTTTTTTTAGTGAGAGATACACAGGTTATTTGTTTGTATCATATGACCCTTTATGAAAAAAGAAGGTATAGACTATTAGTGAATGCTTTCTTAAGTTAAAACAATTTCTTCCTTCTGTTCATTTTGTCATAGTTATTAGTCAAAGCAACAATAACCAACGGTTACGAACAAAGAGACGAACAATGAGATTATTCACGAGGAGTGTTAAGGATTAAGGAATGTGGAATTGTTGTCTCCAGAGGTAAGAAAGAGATTGGCTTTGTTTGTTTTAGCTTTATTTGTATAGGTGGTTTAAAGAGAAACGGGGCCAAAAGGCCTCTATTTGTTTTAGCTTGAAATCATAAGTTTTGATGTGTTGTGGCATAAACTCTTCAGGTTTACATGAACATGTCTCTACAACTTTGTGAAGCAAGAGACCCTAAAGGCCTCTACAAGCTTGCACGTGTAGGAAAGATCAAAGGTGAGATAACATAAGCTTCCACATAGACAGAAGATTATAGCAACTTGGTTCCATATCATTTGATTAGTTAAAAGAAGGTTTAAGGTCTAAGGCGAAGAAAAAATGAAAATTATATTAAGTTCTTTAACATCATATTATTCTGTTTACAAAATTTTAATAATGAATTTTCTACACATTATTTATTTTTTCATAAAGATAAATGTTCTAACTTTTTGATGCCCTTTTTCAGATTTCAAGAACCATTAATTATATTTGTTTGATTTTTATTGGTTTAAAATTATAAAAGTTGTTTTATTGCAAAAACCTATGTAGTAATGATTGAAATCTATTTTTTTCTTAATATGTGTGAAAACACTACTCCCTCTGTTCCTTAATATTTGATGTTTAAGATTTTTTTTTTTTTCTTATTATTTGATGTTCAAGATTTTTAAGGTTACTTTTTATTAATAAATGCGACTTTTTCCAAAGTTCAACAAAAAATAATTAAAAGTAATTGAATACTTGAATTATTATTGGTTAATACTATTAGAAAAATAGTTGATATAAAAAGAAAAATCATTAATAATAAAACATTAAATGATTCTTAATATTTGTGAAAAACCTTAAATATCAAATATAAAGGAACAAAGGGAGTATAAAATTTATCTTTAAGAAATGGAGGGAATATTTACAAATTCACATTTGTGATATTATAAATAAAATATTTACTCTTAAAATTTATCTATATTTTTTATGTCAACAATACAATACAAAGAATACACTCTTAAATCAAATAATAATTATTCACTCTCATAAACATTATTTTTTTCTTCTTACCAAAACTGCATGAAAAAACAAATTCATGTTGAAGTTTTTATTAACAATAGTCTTCACTTTGAAATGCTTATTCAAAACCGCTATTTATTTCTTCCATATACATATTTAGCAAACACAATTGTTTTTAATCATATTTACATAAATATTTTTTTTGTTAAAATGTCTAGGCAAAATAATAATTTCAAAACCAATTTATAAAAATTAGTAAATTGCTCTGAATATGGTATATGCCGAGTGATTTACTGATTAAAATTAACATCAAACATCAACATTTGTAAATAATAATAATAAGTAGCAACTTATATCTGAATTAAAAAAATTATAACATATGTCCCGCGCGTAGCGCGGGATAACCCCTAGTAATTATTTAAAGGCCATCATTTTTAATTACTCCGATGGCAACCTAAGATTTTATTCATAAATGACATCAATTGAGAATTTGAGATATTATAAAAGCTGTCAAAAACAGTTTCATGAAATGTCGACATCCTTTCTTTTGGATACTACGTGAACAACACAAGCACATTAAGCCCCTTGAGAAACATTAAAAAAACATGAAACAAAAATGATACGGTATCGAGAAATGTTGTATAAAATACAGCTTTTGAAGAACGAAAGAGCTGGACAGATTGTATTAGATTGGATAGTAAAGTTGATGAAATCGGATTCCTCTCAATCAAGAATGATGGCGACATTTTAGTAAGAATGCACTGACCATGTATACATGTTTTTTTTTTTTTTTTTTTAACCATGTATACATGTTGTATTCCGGAGTTGGTTTTTATTTTATTTACGGTGGTCTATCTGATTCTAAAGTGTGGAATTTGAGACACGCCCCTTCTAACTAAAGTATAAAATCCGACCCAGACAACTTTACTGCAGACGATCCGAGGGATTATAAGAACTAAGGGATTATATCATAAAATCGAAATTATTTTATATTTAAGGCGTATATATATGTTATATAACTAAGTTGTCGTGAAGTGTGTTAACAAAAAAGGTTGTCGTGAAGAGAACATATCATCTAGTTTGCTTTGTTGGTCCGTTTTTCATCTAAATCGGTTCTTAGACGCCATTAATTTCTTGCGACGATGATTAAGAATAAACAATACATGGAATGAGTGAAGATTACTCATGATCTTTGTAAAGTGTATAAAAATAGGTGAATATTGCGGTTACGTGGTAAACTGAAAACTTAAAAACTATATTTTAGTAGATTTTGCTATTAAGTACTCCTCCAGCAAGTAGTTTGACAAATCAATATGCATACAAATGCTATGATATAGAATTTGTGTTAGAAGGGTTGAAAAATGTTTTAGTATATTTTGTTGCTTAATTGTAAACTATAGTTTAACGAAGCAATATACATACAGATGTTGTGATATGTAGATTTTGTGATAGATTTCGACAATATTTTACAGTATTTTGGATCATAAAAGTCTAATACAGCACACTTGGACAAGTGCAATTGGCCATCAACTAATTTTGGGTTAACAACCGGTTTTTTTTGTTTCTTTTGTTTGTTTTCTTTTTTAATTGTAGGGTTTCTTCAACGTTCTTTTGGGGGTGTTGAGTGCCCAAGTTTTGATCAAATTTTTTGTTTTTGGTTTTCAGATTTTGTATGAGTATAGACAACAACATATACACTAACCTAAACTATAAAAACTCGATTAATCAGGTTTGTAGATAAAACAATAATAATAATATTTTAAGCTTTCATTACGATACCAATATGAAGTTGTATGATAAAACTTTCAATTTTATCATATGTAGACCAGTGGCAAAAACTTTGAAATATATGAAACTTTTAAAGGTAAATATACAATTTATAGTTGTTTTTATACACGAACTTATACTTAAAAGAAAAGTTTACACAAGTTGTAAATGTTAATTGGTTTTATTTGCAAGTCATCCAAATTTCTCTGAAGTATTTAAGGAGGTTACTGAGAAGAAGTTTAGCAAGGAATTCATCACCAAGAAGACTTGCCAAGTAAGTGTGTTTTTTATTTTATTTTAAATGATGTTTTCTATTTTTCGCTTAAATAAAGTTCTAATAATCTGTCATCATTTTCAGTGTTATTTGCAGTGGTTTTTGCCAAGTCACATTCCGGCTTTGTGCTTTGAGATGAAAACCTGGAATGGTGTGGAAGTACAGCACGCTAAAAAATTGCCTTTTATCTCCTTGAAAAAAGAAGAATGGTTGAAAAAGTGGATGAAGAATCACGTCTTGGTCGTGGTGATCCAAGACTAGTTGCAGCAATAGCTAATGAAGCACTAGTTGCAGCCTCTAAAGCACCAGAAACAGTGGCTCTTCTCCAAGAAGACATTTTGAAGATAAGAGAGATGCGTAATTCATATGAAACACACGACTGCATAGCATTTGCAATTCATCCAAATCTCCGTGATATACTTAAGGAGGTATGTTTGGTATTTGGTGTTCAGTTTTTTTTTCCTCATTTTCTTTTTCATCTATTTCAGTTGTTGATGATCAACTCCTATCTACAAGGAGTAGCCATAGTGCAGTTTCTCAACCCCTGCTTCTATACATGTAACGGAGTTTTTGCTTTTACTGGACCGATGAGAGTGTAAAACTCTTTAAACATGTCATCACTCCACCTAAAATTCTGTTCGGTGGAGAACATGTCATCAACTCTTAAACATAATTATGTTTCCTTGCGTTGCTTTTTCCTTAAATATTTTATTTTGAAGACTTTTGTGTGTTTGTTAGATATTAATCAACTGTTAAAAGCAAACTTGTATGATATTGTTGAAGGCGCCGGAACAGGCTAGACGCACGATGCAAGCACACCAAAATGAGCGACTACCAAGAGATCTCCCGTCGTCATCAAGAAGAAGTGATAAGTGGTCTCCTCATACAATGAGATCTCTGCTTGGAGGGTTCAAAACAAAACGTACTAATGTGTATTGGTCGGCTTAGTTGTCATTTTAGTTGAAGTACAATCTTTTGTATTCCATCTCTAATCTTTGTGTAGTGGATATTGTAAACATTTCTCTATGGAGATATTATTAAAATGTTTTGGAAAAGTGGATATTGTAGACATTCTCTATGGATATATCATTAAAATGCTACTGAATTTTCCACTATCATTGATTTTTTTTTTTTTTTTGACAAGAATTAGTAACAAAATACAAACATCATCAAGAAAACACAACTGTCGCAATAATTGTTTTATATAAGCTATTTAGACCGAGCAATTTCAGAAATTTTGGTTAAACAATTTTAGTAGTTGCTTCAAAAAAGTTCCAGCTATCACTTAGAAATCCAATCATTTTGTTCTGACTTCTGAGAGACTCCAATTATGTTTTTATCACCTCAACTCTCAAAATATAAGTTGGTCCGACCGAATTTGACAACAATGAAGATTTGATCTCCGGTTTACTAAAAATAGTAAACCGATCCCTTCTAGAAAACGAGAAAGAAAAAAGTTTTATCTTGTAACTAACAAACCGAACTCTAAATCAGATATACTTCCAAATCATGGTTTGGTTAATTTTTAGCAGTCCTTTTAACTTTTAACAACATTGGTAATTGCGTATAGCACTGTTATGAATTGGGTGGTGGTAAGTGGGTAGATATTGTAATATGGGCTTTTTAGGAGTTGGAATAATTAAAGAGGTATAGAAGAAAACTTTGGGGCTTTTACGTAAATGCTTAGAAAGAAAAGGACCTTTTCTATCAATATCGAGAACAATGACAAATCGTCGCGACGCTACAAATCTCCCGCCTTAAATTCCCTCCATATTTTTCATTTCGCTTTCTTCTTACCATACTAAACTGTCTTCCTCTTCCTCTTGGCTTTACAAAGTGAAGATGTTAGATCTGGCAAACATGTCTATGTCGGCATCTGTGGCTCTCACGTGTTGCCCTTCTTTTCTTCCGGCGGGTTCAGGGCCTGAATTAGCCAAATCCATCGAGTCCCCGGAAGACATAGCCGGAGATTGCAACCAGAAACAGACGCCGATGCTTCCTCTAGAGGAAAAGGTCAGAGACATTAGCGGTGCTAATGGGATCTCATCTCTGATCGGAAAACAGAATTCGTACAACAGAGTGAAGAAAGGGTTGGTTCTTGAAGATCACGTGAGAGATTGGGTCAAGAGAAGAGTGGACTCCGGAGTTTCGGAGTCGAAATGTTTCCTCCCTTTTCTAGTTGGAGCCAAGAAAATGGTAATTTGTGATTTCTGTTTAGCTAGTTTTGATGTGAATTTCATCATCATCTTTTCCTGCTCCGGTTAGGGTTTCATTGCAAATTTGTTGTCTCGGAATTCAGGAAATATCCAGTTTACTATATTAGAGTCTCGTTCATAGAAGTGACGTGTAAAGTTCTTCTTACTATATGGGATTTGGTGTGTCAGGCTGAGTGTCTTGTTTGCCACAAGCCGGTGTACCCAGGTGAAGAGTTGCTGTGTTCTGTTAACAACTGTCAAGGCGTTTATCATTCGTTATGTGCGAAAGAAAGACTCGGTACTTCTAACTTGGCAAAATTTAGGTGCCCTCAACATGTAAGATCCTCCTCATTCATTGTTTTGAATAAGCAAGAAGCATATCATATACATGTCTAGGGATCTCCAAAATTTGTTGGTAAAGAAACGGTGATTAGGTTGGGAAATGAATTGTTTTGATTGTGTGGTATCATTCAACTTCATCTGATAGAGTGGAGTAATGCAGGAGTGCTTTGTCTGCAAGAAAAGAACCCAATGGAGGTGTGTGAAGTGTCCAATGGCTGCTCATGACAAGCATGCTCCATGGTCAGATCAAGTGATTCACCTGAATGACCAACCAGGAAGAGCTGTTTGTTGGAGGCATCCAACTAATTGGCGACTAGACAGAAAGGTTCGTGTTTTCAAGTTTCCCGCTTTCCTTAGATCCTACCTGAAGCTTCTTATGATTTGCGCTTTCCATCATTCAGACTCACTCACAAGACTAATTCTGTGTTTCTTGGTTGAGCAGCATGCAGTTGCACAGAGTGAGATGGAGGTTAGTGTTTCTTTGGCACAACCGATGTGCATGTGAAATTAGGTTGTATAGTGATTCGCTCGAAAGAACAAAAGAGGGAAGAGATCGGAAAGCCGGATATTGTTTCTATTAATGCAAATCAAGTAATTTCATTTACTTCCATATTCAGGAGGTCTTTTGCCAGTTGCCTTTGCCATATGTTGAAGAGGAGTTCAAGATTGACATGACTTGGAAAGATTCTGGTGCCAAAGATGACCTGCCTTCTTATGCGCACATTAGGCGCAGTATCCTTCATAGTTTCCATACATAGCTTTCTTTCACTTCATTATTAGTGCCATAACCACATGAATTTCATTATCTATCCTTGACTGAGTTAAGATATTTACTTGGTGAAGAAGAAGCGTGACGATGCTAATGATGGTGTTGGGTGCACAAACTGTGGCCCTACTTGCTGTAGAAGTTGTGTTTGCAGGTATTCTCGTTGATTAGCCAACCAACCTCTTCTGTGTTGAAAACATTTGAAACTTCGTTTAAATGGTTTCCATCTTTGAAACAAAAATGTCAGGTCTCAATGTATAAGCTGTTCAAAGGGATGCGGATGCCCTGAAACTTGTGGCAACAGACCATTCCGTAAAGATAAGAAGATCAAAACTGTTAAGGTAATTTTAGTATTGTTTTGATTCCTGCATAGCACACTCTTCTTGTCTTGACATGTCAACTTATTGTTTTAATCAGACTGAACTTTGTGGTTGGGGAGTAGAGGCAGCAGAATCTATCAACAAAGATGACTTCATTGTTGAATACATCGGTGAAGGTAAACTGTATTGAGTTTGTATTTTATCCCTATGGTTGTTGTGGAAAGAGAGAGAGTGTTTAGTGGTTGTTGTTCTCACTCAATCTACAGTGATTAGTGACGCTCAGTGTGAGGAAAGGCTTTGGGATATGAAGCATAAAGGCATGACAAACTTTTACATGTGTGAGATTCAAAAGGACTTCACAATTGATGCCACCTTCAAAGGGAATGCTTCTCGCTTTCTGAATCACAGTTGCAACCCAAACTGTGTACTGGAGAAGTGGTAAACCATAGATTACAACCATATTAAAATGACGATGATGCTCAAAAGAGAGAGAGAGTGTTGTTGAGTCAGTCTAATTCTTGTCAAATTGTGTGGGTGTTTCAACAGGCAGGTTGAAGGTGAGACCCGTATAGGTGTCTTTGCAGCTCGTCAAATAGGAGCAGGAGAGCCTCTTACATATGATTACAGGTCAACTTTTTAAATCATTGCGTCCTTATGAACCTTGAGCAAATCGGAGATTCTGATATGTTCTCTTTTGTTTTTGCAGATTTGTGCAGTTTGGTCCAGAAGTAAAGTGTAATTGTGGTTCTGAAAATTGTCAAGGTTTTCTTGGGACGAAGAGGAAGGAACCAAACCCTTTGGTTGAATCTTGGGGAGGGAAACGCAGAAGAGTGGTTCACCGACCATTAACCCACAAGTTGCAGCAAGATTAAGCACTTACAATGTGTGCTTTGATAGTTTGTTTGTTTGAGTTACAATTTGAAACAATCTTTTTACGTTTACACATTACACCACTTGAGTATAAAACCGATTCCCTAAAGTCTTTTGTGTGATATTGTATTCATTCTGGTTCCGGACAGTGGCTTATAGAACCACTTTTGTAACTGAAGAACAAATGGTTTATTATTTATACAATGATCCTTTTGATAATCTCAGATTCTCAGACAAACCACATGAAACCCTATTCTCATGACAGATTTTGGCTTCTACGCATCCTCAGGAGAGAAAACTCGACGTCTCGGATCATCGTGGGATACGGCAACGGCTCTGACTCGAAGTGATTGATGCGGTCTTCAATCATGTTGGAGTAGCGACCAAGACGTTGCCTTGCAGCTTTCTCCATCTGACGATGACGTTGCCTTGAAGCTTTCTCAATCTGATCAAATCTCTTGGTAAGGTGTTCTAGTTGCTTCTCGTCTTTGTTGACGGTATCACTCGTGTGATCAGGACTAGTAAGAGGAACAGGTGCTGCGCAAGACAACATAGAGAAACTGATGGATGACGAAATTGTCGTTGAAGCTTTTGCCATCGTTGGAAATTGAAAAGAGAGAGAAATTTGGTTTGTGACGTGCGTATGCGTTTACATATAGAGAAAGATGTTAAGGTTTGTGTAGCAGACCGACCCCAAGGTCTCATTAAACAACTTGATTGACTGTTTCAGTATTTTGTGGAAGTTACTTAACCTAATCCTGCAGGACAAAACGCCGTCACAAACAAGATATAAATGCACAACTTAATTAACTGTGTACTCAAAAGGACTTGTCGAATCAGATTAATAAAAAGATTGGAGCAACATTGATTAAATAAATAAACAAAACGTCGTGGGAGTAATTGAGTATCAAACAAGTTTTGAAAACCTAGCAGAACATGTCAGTAAACAATAACGAGTAATAAAGACACAAAATAACATCAATCGTCTACATCACTGTATGTGTCTAGAAGCTTATCATGCAAGGCAACAATGTATGTTGATTTGGCATGCTCGTTGAGTAGGTGATCATCATCCTCGACTCTGACTTTGATTTGGTTTCTCTCTCTCATAATTTCGTTTAATGGCTCTACCACCCTGCGAGCCTGTGAAGCTCCCACCGAGAGCCAGATGGTTACGTGATTATTTATATGTACTGTAAATGTTGTAACTTCCTTTTTCTATTAGGAAAATATTCAAAACTACTTTTTGTCACAGCAATATTTTGGTTTGGGAATTGTATTAGGTTCGCGGGATAGGGAAAATATTTTATTTTTGTTAAGCTTCTCTGTCAGATCAAACATTTACAAACTTGTTTCTCTCTCTGTAGACAGCAAGAGAGATGAAAAGGACAAAAACACAAGAGTATTAAGAGAAGTCATTTACTCACTCCAAACTAACTTGAATATATTCTTACTAGCCGCTCCACATATTACATTGTTGCTTCGATTCCTCAACATCTCTTCTTGCGCTGATACATTCCCTTCCTTCAAAACAAAATGGAGAGAGAGATTATTTCTTGTGTAGTTCAAGATTGGTGTTGTTAATGATAATGAACAAGATTCTAGGCAAAAAAAGGCTTACTAGATGAGAATATGCAGAAGCAAGAGACAAAAGTGTTGGGTACATATCAAGAACCGCTATGGCTATTTCCTCTGTTACCTGCGGGACCTGCGGACCAAAAAAGGTTTCAGAAAGATGCAGAGAATAATCCACATTACTTATCAAAAACCCATAAAAGAGAATAGACAAACGGAAAAGGCTTTAAAAAAGTAAGAGAATCAGTACCTGCATAAGCTGAATTGCAAATACGTCACTGATTGTCATTTTATCGAGGTCTTGACATCTTTTGACAAAACTATCAAAACAAGTATACGACGCCGCAACTTTTCTCTGTTCATCATTCAGCCGCGACTTGTAGTATTGGTGTATTGATTTTGTTAGGTAACCGTACTTTCTTAGCGTCTCACCCAGCCCGTTTGTCCTTATCACATCGAATCCCTCCAGAATCTCCGTTGTGAAACAACTACAAGCATATAGATGGAAAATAAGTTTGAGGTTCCAAATCTCAAAGAAGACTGCACAACCATCTGAAAAGAAAGGAGATTCTTACGCTGTTTTAATGCTTTCTGCTGCATCACAATGGTTTGGATCCCCTTCGATAATGTACATCAACTTCTTGAATCCCGATCTCTATTTAGAGGTACCAATTCAAGAAGAAAATGAGAAAACAACCTCAGCGAAAGAGAAGAGTAAGTAGAAAACGTAGCAGTTGAGAATTTACACACCTGGAGTCTAAGTTTTTGGTCCCTATAGCGATTATCTCTTATTGACGAGCGCAAATCATCAACGTTCTTCCTCTCAACAATAAAGTCCAGAACATATTCAGTCCCAAGGCACTTATGCCGAGCAATCCAGATACAATCCCCTACTGGTAATCGTCTAACCTACAGATTCAACACCACCTTTCCAGTTAATTTGAGTAATTTGGAATCTGAATGACATCTATTTCAGGAAAACAGATGCAAACCTCAATCTTGATCTTGAATTCAGAGCATATGTAATCAACTATTTTCCTGGATCGTGATCTGTGAATAAGAAAATATGGGTTTAACTGTTATCAACAGCAACGTAGATAGACTATTATCACACTTTCATAACTAACTAAACCATAAGAAAACTCAAAGCAAGAAAAAAATGAGTAAATGTTCCACGAACCCCTTGGTCGCAAACTGTTCTCGGTCATCCAGTATCAAGATCACCTCATATGCTTCCTCAAACGCTTCTCCAAATGTAAGAGGAGGAAGGTGTCGAATATTTGAAACTCCTTCGGTTCCATCAGAAGGTAACTTTGTAACCATAAAACAATAAAGAACAAATAATGCTGATTAGCAATCTAGTTGCTGCTGATTGTAATAGATAAATCTAATAATTTACTGAATGCAAATGGTTACATACAGAAGAGGAGCAGGCTTTCAAAGCATGGCTCGAACCGGATGAACATGATTTCAAGGTGTATCCATCTTTGCAAGAGCGGGACTTCTTAGCATGAGATCCCTCAAGATCAACTTGACCTGTAAATTTGTAGCTAAGACTTTCATAAAATGAAACATCCAACCTTTAACAGGCGCAGAACTAAGGATATTAGATCATATGCTTGCTAAAGAGTAAAGACCGTACAAGTTTGCGTTCTAGAAGGTCCTGCTGAATCTTTTCTTCTGTTCCGAGAGTCCGAACAGGGATTATAAACTTCTGCTTGACGAAGATGGCACATTACAGATAGCCAGAGAGTTGATGGATCTTTGTCCTGAGATCCATCTGAAACCTCTCTGAATGCAGCAACAACTTGTTCCTTGGAATAACCAAACGGTGTAAACTGTTGAAGAAAAAGAAAGAAAACAATTTAACACTGAAACAAAGTATTGTCACCTCACCACCAAGCAACAATTTATAAAAAAGAAAATCAAATACTATTTTCAGGAGTACCTTTTCAAGAATATCACTTGGAATGGCTGATTGTGCCCTAGATCTTGGATCATCATATGGTTGTTCTTCTCTCATGGTACAAGAGGAGGTGGAATTTTGATTAGGTGTTTTCTTTGGTTGCTGTGCAGGATCCATTTCATCATCGGATAAGATGTCAAGTGCAGGTAACCCAGACCGCGTGATACATTCATTTGCTACTTCCCGACCTTCACCTGTCAGCATGTACCTATGAAAAAAACAACAGTATCTCATACTATGTCTCAAGGTAAGCTCTACTTCTCTACACATAATACAACTCAAAAAGGCAGAAGATACATAAGGCAAAGTTTCAAAAATGAGTTTTTACTTTGCTGGGTTGCTAGATTTCACCACTAGTCCCTTCTGTATAAGTGTTTTCATGCAGCTCCATCCGCTATACCACTCCCTCTTAGAGTTTCCAAGTCCTGCTTTCCCTTTTCCTTTCTCTGGCCTAGTCACACGAATGGAAGAATAATCACAGAGCAATGATTAAGTACAGAATAGACAGGTTAGAGATAAGGAAAGTGGCTGATCCATACGCAACAGGAGCGTGTGAGAGCCCACTAGCGTCAGCAGCATCAATAAGCTCTGGTTTGCGCATGAATTCTTTCCCATTTGCAGTCCCTCTGGTAAACAATTATAGAACGGTCCTGAATAAGTGTTTACTGAGGGGAAAGAAAGAGCACATTGAGAGAGAAAATAAAAATCTAAATAACCTGTGCAGCGTTATTAGTAATGCATAAGACACAGAATTTCTTTGCGGAACGTAACGTTTGCTTCCCTTGGCCTTTTTCCCTGAACAGAATAAAAAAGCACCTTACATTAATATTTCTTGTAAACTAATATGATATTGGATAGAGAAGACACCATTACCAGCACAGTTTTCAGGTAAATCTTCTTGCTCAGAACTTCCAGCCCCAGAATCGAAATATCCTTTCACGAGCTTAAGCATCCACTTGCCAAAGCCCCTATGCAATAAATCCAGCCAGAATCAAGAATGAATCAAACACTTGGGTGTACAAGCAAAGCCACCCAAAAACTCAAACCACTCACTATCAAATCTGATATAAACAAGCACTTTCCCTGAAACAAAGGTATACTTTGATATTCTCTGATTGTTTACGACGACAATCAGATTCTATGATTTTGAACAGTCTCAGTCTTCATGACTTCAATCAGATAAATCAAGCACAAAACCTTGGCAAAAATCTAAATTTACAGGAACACACAATGTATGTGAAGTCAATAAAAAAGATACATATAAAAACGATCTACTGATGATTAACTTATTACTCTCTTAGTAGCTGAATCAATTCCACCACTCAATCAACACTGAAAAGCAGAGAATTTCGAACCAGAAACACAAAAAGGTCTAATCTTTCGCATAAAAAAACCACCACAAACAAGAAACGCCTAAACCCATTAAACCAAAACCCAGCAAGAACACTAGAAAAACCTAGGAAGCAACATTTCCCCTAAACCAAAATGCCCATTGAGAAAAGAGAAGAAAAAGAAAGCAAGAAGCATACTTGATCTGCGACAAGTCTTTGAGTGTGTTAATGGGGTCCTTGGCGTCGCAGACATTTCTATACGCCTTAACAAATGTCCTCTCCAGATTTTCCGACAAACCCTTGGGTTTATCTGCGTATTCTCGCTTCGTCTGCAACACATAATCCGCTAAACCTTGGTTCTCTGGACACAGTACCCTTCTCTCGTCATCCATCACCACCCCCACTAAAAAAAGAGTCTCAATTTAGCAGAAGATGATCAAATTTCTCGATGTAGGCTTGATCTTTCGTTTGCCGGATAAGTTGGAATTTCAAATTTTGGGGATTCGACTAAACTACGCCGGTTAAGGTTACCAGTTCAATGACGTCATGACGCGACGATTATAGAGCCTCCGTTTCATACAGCGATGACCCATTCTTCTTTTTAGTTTTTATTTATCCAATGAAACTTTTGGAATTAGGATTGAATCATTTTAAAAGTTTTCATACGGTTGGTAGATATGTCAAACGGGCTGGACCGCACCAAAACGGGCTGGACCGCCGCGGTTTCACTTCTCCGGCGGATCATGCGGGTTGGACCGCGGCGGGCTGCGGTTTCCAATAGCTCGACCCAAACCCGCACAGCGTTATATTGACGGTTATGCGGGTCAGCCCGCGGGTCAACATAAACTTGTAACTTGCTATTTTCTGTAACTTGTTATCCTCTTTGAGACTGCAATCGAGGCTCTGCAATTGTTTCTCTTGATGTGTGTATAAAACAGAAGTTCTGTTTGAGATTTGTCAGCCGTTCACGAGAGAGAGATGCGTTTGATTTGCAAAAGGTTTACAAAATAGGGTTTTTGTTTGTAAGTAGGGTTAACGTTTGAGAGCATATAATTGGTGCAAAAGGTTTACAAAATAAAATCTAAACAATATTTCCAAATTTCAAATAATCAATGGATCTCAGTTTCTGAAAAAAAAAATTAAGATGAGAGAAAGATCTCTTAAAGCAGGACCTATCGATCATATAGACTGTAGCTTAACCTATTTGCTAACTTAGAAAAATACTTATAACTTATGTAAGAGAAGAGAAACACGTATATCATGTACGGTACATGGTTTTATGATCCTTGAATAGAGAGCTAAAACCTGCTCATGGAGGCAACAACTCAGAGGCTCAGAGCTGGAATGTATGATCCTGACTGTATTTTCTGCAAGCTCGCTTTCGATGTTAGGTATCTCGTCCTCCTAAAGATATATGCATATGCAGCAACGAGGCAGGAGGCTGCAGCAATAAGACAACAAGTTTAACATCTGCAATCTTTTACTTTGTTGCAGCAATAAAATATAAACAGTTATGGTAGAGCACCAACGAAGCATTAAACAAGAATGATTAGAGTATTGAGCATTAAACAAGAATGATTAGAGATCTAGTGAAGTGCATCAAGTCGGGAAGTAGGGTTGAGACCTGAATTCGTAAAACACTTGGGTTCATCTTGTTCAAATCCTCTCTTTTCCTTTTTTTTCTAATTGTTGTTTGATTAAAGAGTCATAGTGCCATGGCAGCATAATTAAGGCCAAGAGTGATGCTTAGTTAACGCCATTTGACAAATCAGAAGCACACTAATAAACAAGAACCACTTGATACTAAATTGCAAACGCTTCCTATATTAGTCAAACAAGCTCTCAGCAATAGATTTGGAGACAAAAGCAGCTATGGCTTGGAGAGCGACAAGTTCAACATCATCTTGAGTTAAACCCTTTGAGTGGAGGTGTTTCTTCCCAATCTTGAAGGCAAGATTCAACATCCAAGGGTACGCAAACAGAACAAGATATAAGCTGAAAAAAGAGCTCTGGCTACCTTGAGCCCATTGATATCAAAGGATGGCCTGGGTTTCTTTGACAAGTTCCATGTGAAATTCCATCAGTTTGGAGCAACTTTTCGTTTCCCTCCTGCAATATCTATCTACCCACCAAAATTCGTCAGTGTATAATCAAAAATAATAACACACAAAAATCCACTCACAAGGGTAATCAAATGTGACAACTTCAACGGCTGCTAATGTATGAGATGATATGTATGTAAGAGATGACAAAAAGACGCTACTAAATGTAAGTGATGACTGATGCTATGCCGTACCGAATCATCCACACGGAAGATGAGGGAGCGCCGGCACCGTGAGCAAATACGATTACCGGCGATATTTTCTCTAGTGAAGAAAATTGCATGGAAAGCTCAATCTCAATCGAACAAAATTGCGACCAAAATGGATTGAAAAAATCGATTTTTTAATCGATTGCATTCAGTGAACAAAATTTCAATACCCAAACTCTTCTGCATTTGGAATAGATTGCGACTTGGGAGAAGAAAGCTTTTTGGCGGATAATCCACAAACCCGCCCGCCCGCCGCGGATATATCCGCCTAAACTGCAAGCCCAAATCGGGCTGTACCGCAAGGCCCGCTAATTTTCGGGTCTCAAATATTAAACCCGAACCCGCCCCGTAGCGGACCTAAACGGGCCAAATCCGCGGGCTGCGGTCCAAATTGACATCTCTAACGGTTGGTACTGAACTATAACAAGATTCTAGAGACTATAGTCTATACCTATATGTGTACAAAGTCCCAAAACTTACTTATTTATTAGAAAACTATTTAACTCAATTCTTTAGAAAAATAATTGAAATTTAATAAAGATTTCCGTTGTAGTTTTTCTTTCAAGAAAAATAAAGTCGAATAACCTACACTAAATTTTGGATCAGTTGTGGGATGGAGCTCATAATTTGTCACTTTGGTACTTGATCCTTTTCATTTTTGGGTTTATTGCTGTTTTGTCATTTACTTATCTACCATTATATTTCCTCAGATATAAGTTCATGCATTGGCTGGCTGCTCATCTACTTTGTAGTTCCGAGGAAACTCATCAGAATCTCACAGGCAATTTCAACTATTTTGTCACATGAAACCAATAGGAAAAGATTAAACAGAAAGCCAGCAGTCTTAACTCTTAACATAAAAAAGCTCACATGCAACACAATCCCACAACCCCTTAGTCAATATATTATATAAACGCCTAAGCCCCTAATCAACCTCTTGCATGCAAAGCCACACTCACTATTATCAACCTAAAATGGCTATAGGTTCTCGTGTTTTGATCGGTCTAACAGTGATCCTTGTCATCTCAGGAACACTACTAGTTTCAGGGCAAGGAACGTGCCAAGGAGACATCGAGGGTCTGATGAGAGAATGTGCGGTCTACGTCCAGCGTCCAGGACCAAAGGTAAACCCATCCGCAGGGTGTTGCAGAGTCGTTAAGAGATCAGACGTACATTGCGCGTGTGGCCGTATCACACCCTCGGTCCAGAAAATGATAGACATGGATAAGGTTGTTCATGTCACTGCCTTTTGTGGGAAGCCTCTCGCTCCTGGTACCAAGTGTGGAAGTAAGTCTACTAATTCATTCAAATGCTCCTTTGTTTTATCATGTGGTTTTAGTCTTGTAAATATTGAAGGCATCACTATAAGTGTGTTTCAATTGTTTTTTTGCATTTGCATTTTACAAAAAAAAAAAAAAAAATGGAAAGCTTTTATATTCATGTTAACACAAACGTAGATACAAAAATTGCGTCCGAAACACCAAGATCCTAATGTGTTGATGGTACTTTTGTGACAGGTTACATTGTGCCGTGAGATTTGGGACCAGAGCTTAAAAGCTAAGGATTTGTGGAGAATAAATTGTTTGTGCTTGGAGTCCTAGTATTACTTACTACTCCCCACTTAAATCTACTCTTGTAATCTCTAAAAATATTGAATGAAATAAATATAATTTGATCGCCACAACTTGATTGATCTGGTTCCACCTTGTTGTATAAGATTAGTTTAATGACAAGAAGCTAAGTAACATAAAGGCAATAATTTTCGAATAAATAAGTCTATTATAAAGTAAATAACCGTTTGAATCAGATTAAACATTTCCTTCTCAAGGAATCAAAACAAAACTTTCAGTGTAAACCAGGGTGGTACTCTAAAACTATTTACCTATTGAGATTCCTTCCTTCAAATTTCTTATATGAGAACCAGAGTATACCATCATGACTACTGAAACTCAGCAGAGTACCCAACACTTGGCCGAGAAAAAGATTGCTTTTGATTCTCTTACACTTGCTTGTAGAAAAGAACATAGGCTTGGTCATGCAAAACCTGTTTAGCCCCAATCGCAGTCACAGATGCATCATCAAACCTAAGCCATTGACTGTTCTTTCGTCGAGCATCTGTGGTGTAGTGCCCTTTTGAGGGATCCCTTCCATGGTGGGTGATAGTCGCCACAAGTTCATATTTTAAACCCTAGAAGAAGAAATCCGAGTAAGCAATAGTTCCATCTACGGAGGGAGATCCCATGGAGATAGAGAGAAATCGACTTTATACCTTGTTGGAAGGAGAAGCAAGAAGGTAACGGCCTAAGTTGAGTTCAAGGGGAAAGTGAACGGGTTTATGCACCTTAGTACTCCCTTGGCTTCCGTAGCTAAAGCGCATTAGGTGCAGTATCATTATCTTTGAGAGATCCTGTATCTTTATCGACTTTCTAGCACTCACTACACCAGCCTGAAATGAGACAACAACAAACAAGCAAATCGGCCAATTATTAGAAAAATATATATAAGGAACCTTCTTCAACCAGTATTGTAGTATGGAAATATTCAGAAGGAACCTTCCCATGCTCGTAACATCCCACATACTCAAGATAGTGAGAAGAGAAATAGCTTACCTTCCCAGTAACCGAGGCTCGATACCCTTCAAGATCTTCTGGGGCAGAGAACAAACGCAATGCATCTTCTATTGTTCTCACGGCTTCTGGGTGAATATCAAGGTGAAGTAAGAGATATGGCTGTACAGTAGCAGAATCTGTGGTCCCTGTTCCATTAAAGACATGTGAGTGCCTGATGTAACAGAAGTTATACCCTGACATTTTTTTCAAAAGAAAATTTAAAATGACAACAAAGAATACAAATACCTTTAGCCTTCACTACGCTTTTTAGCTGCCCACCGAATATATCACTGAGCTCAGAAGGAACAAAGCTTTGTGTCCTTGTCACAGCTGATTTGTTTTTGGGTCCAACTGTTTCCCATTCATCATCATCGTCGGCAGAAGAAACAACCGATGATGGCTTAGAAGCAGTATGTTTGGGGGACTGTTGCCTGAGTTTCAGCAACTCATCATGCATTTGATCCATTAGAAAACTCAAAAACTCCTGAGCATCTTCCTGTCTGCCAACACAAGCACACAATGTTCGAATCAGGGAAAAACGGGTTAACTATTTAAAACATAAGGAACATCAAAATTTCAGAAAGTCACAAACCTAGGCCGGCCAGACATGTTGTTGAGTACATCTGGGGTAAAATTTCTAAGGACACCCTCAAACATAGCAGGTGTAAAAGGTCTACCAGACTCCACGACGGCAACATTATTTCTAAAGCTTGAACTGCTTGGCGCATCTAATTCAGAGATGAACTCGGAGAATGCAGCTAAGGTTGGAGACTCAGCCTGAGAACACAGAACATGAACAATCACGATGAGACAAACAAAGATGGAAAACAGAATTAACGCATAGAGAGAATAATGCAGGGGAGAAACCTTTGGAATATCTTGGAGTTGTATTCCCTGAAGGAGCTGCACAAAAGGAGAACATGAGAGTAAAGCCTGCAGAGTGGCATTGAGGAAGCACAAATTTCCAGCGTTTATTAATCCTCTTGGTGTGAAGTCTTTAATGGGCGGAAGAGATTCAGTAGGAGGAACCATCTGCTTATTCTTTCTTGGTATGCTGCCAGATGAAGAGTCACTTGACAAACTTTCGCTGTCCAGAGCTTGGAATTTTGAGTTCGAAGCTTTATACAAAGAATCACTTTCACCATCTGACACACACAGCTCATCCAGACCAATAGGATCTGCTTTCACCGCCACACCATTGTTGAGGGATTTTCTTTCAGAGACCCTTTTTGTAATCCCATTTTCTTCCACTAGCTCTGGAACTCCTGAAGAGTGTTTTTTAGGGAGTTTTGCATCATTATCAGCTCTAGGAGCATCACGAGTCTTTTGAGAGCCAGCGGATTGAAGAATACTTTTATCTTCCTTATGAGAGCTGGAGGGTCGAGATTTAACTGTCCCATCAGCCTGAACTTTCTTCAATTCGCCATTAGTATTTACTGAAGAATTTTTGGCAGCAAGACTCAAGGAGCCGAATTGTATACTTCCCACAGACTTATCTTTATGATTCTGAGAAGCCTTAATGGGTTTCCTCTCTAGTAATGACCTTGTTTCATTTTCTGTAAAGGATCCAAACACAAACACCTGCCAATGAACAAAATCAGGATAGCAAGTGTCACTTCTCTTGCCGGAAACACCATTTCAACGAAACAAAATCACCAAATACAACTATTTTATTTCTTTTGGTGAGCTCCAAGGCAACTCGAGACCATGAGAACTAAATCCCAACGCAAACAACATAGCAAAGTAACTGAGAGGGAGAGAAGACGAGGGAAATTACCTTCTTATCACTCATATTTGGCACATACAACGCAACGGAGAAGAAACTGGAGAGCAGCAAAAGAGCCCAAAAGACGTAATCTGATTCAGAGAGAGATCCAATGGAAACGAAATGAAAGAAGCATGAGAAATTTCAAAATCTAGGGTTTGAGGCACCAACAACCCTTGATGAGAGTCGGCGACTTGAGAAGACATGAAAGGGGTAGAGGCGAGGAAGAAAGTGAGGATTTATAAATGGAAGCCCCTTCTCGGATTTTCTCTGCAAATTCGAAATGGGGAATCATCCGAATTTGGAGGAGGTTATTAGTAAGAGAGAGAGAGAGAGAGAGAGAGAGAGAGAGAGAGGAGAGAGAAGAGAGACGACGGACCTTTTGGGATTTGAGTACAAAATTAGGGTTCCTTCTCTGTGTCGGATAGTTTGGGAAGAGGAGGAGTGGTCGAGGACGGAGCTTTAGCGCCGCGTTTGGATCTTTCGTCTCCTCTTTTTGTCAAACGCGTCGTCGCGTCTCGGTTCGATTTTTATTTCATTTTGGTTTAATTCGGTTTTGTTCTATCCAATATCAAACCGTAAAAGTAACTACTCCGGTTTAGTTCTTACAAAATTCACCTTAATGGTGAAGCTGTGTTCTGTACAACTATCCTATGTCTCGGGTTCGAAGCTTTTTGTACTTTTGTCGTCTGAAACTAATTTTATTTTGTCTGAAAAAGAGAGAGACCAAAAAAGTTAAACTCGCCGGCGAATCCGTCTCCTTCTCCTCCGACGGTTAGTTATTCCGATTTTCATGTTGATGAAGCTTATATAGAAATGTTAGCGATTGTTTCAGGAAAATGGCTCCAACAAAATTTTGTTTATTTATATAATCAACGGCGATGAGTCTCCCAGATATTTCGGCAAGAGTCGTCAAATGTGCAAAGACTCATTTTCTCCGCAGCCTTCGCTGTTGATAAAAGAAGAAGGCAAGTATTTGATTCGCGGTAAAGTCCCAATCCCAATATTATTAAAATATTACTAAAATATGTTGAAAAAGTTCAACGATTCCTGAGCTGTTTACACATTCTCACCTTGAAATTGAAATTGGTAGCTTTTGACTAATAATTGAAAATCATGTAGGTCACGACGATGCGCTGCTGCTGATGTGAGAGACCTTTGTTTTTATTCGGTTTACAAAGCAAAAAAAATAAATAAGAGAAGAGGAAGAAGGAGACAAAAACAATGAGTGTCTCTTTGAGTGTGATGACATTCAATCTTCACGATGATCAACCTGAAGAAAGCCCTAATTCATGGCTAAAAAGAAAGGATTTGTGTCTCAGCGTCATCACCAGTTACTCTCCCATCATTCTCTGCACCCAGCAAGGTTCTCTATTCTCTCTTTTTTTGTTTTCTTTTTTCTTTCCAATGGATGAATCAATGCTTGTTAGATCTTGATTCCTTCTTCATATTTGTGATCTAACTATGTATTGATTTGTGTTCTCCAAGAAGGTTTTTTTTTTCTTCTGCTGGAAAACTTCTTCTTGTATTTTTGATTATTGAACAGATTTGTGATTTTGTTAGTGATCTTCTGTTTCCTTTTTCCTTTGTTTAGGTGTGAAGTCGCAGTTGGATTATCTTCAGCAGGGCATGCCAGGTATATATATATATCTATATATACTATCTCTTTGATTTATATAAAGTATAGTCTCGCCTTAAATGGTGTTTGAGTTATGTGGCTAACCGAACTCTGTTTGTATGCACTGTATCAGATTCTTCAAATATGCACCGTCTTAGTTTACTCTTCTTATTTATAATTTACAATGTGAATCTATTAAGATCTAGATTTGGAGTCTATTTTTAGTATACTGCCTGTTGGCATTGTTTAGATCTGACGATCAGATTTGTCAAAATCTGTATCCTCAAGTTAATGTTTTAAACTAAAAACCAGAGTCTAGTGCACTTGATGTGTCTGTTGTATGGTAATGGTATGCATGCGGTGATTTCTTTGAGATGACTGGTGGCATTGTTTATCTTTTTAATCTGTTATTGCTTGCCTTAGCTAAGAACCTTGACAATACTTCAGTTTGCATTGTGGCCTTGAACTTTAAAGAGATGATACTACTCTTCGCTTGCAGCGTATGATCAATTTGGCATATCAAGAAGAGGGCCACATGATGCTTCTGATGAATCATGCACCATCTTCTACAACAAGGAAAAAGTATTACACTGTTAATGAAATTACATCAATGCGCACCTTTTTAACGATTAATTTTCATGCTAATACTTTATGCTAAATGAAGGTAGAGCTGCTAGAGGGTGGAACATTTTGGCTGTCAGAGTCTCCCTCAGTCCCTGGAAGCGTGGCATGGGGTTCTGCAGTTCCTTGCATAGCGACATGGGCCATATCCTGATTTACTTGTAGAGTTGTAGCTAAACTGTCACTAGATTTAGTATATGGGTTTGATTCTTTTGTCCTGTATATATCAGAGTTTGTGTGTTTTCTTTGACAAGCTGCCTACACATTCCAACTGAGACGAGTTGAGCCACCGGGTTTTTCGTTTCAGATAGTGAACACAAACTTGGATGAAATCAGTCCTCGTGCCCGTAGGCGAAGTGCTTTGCTCACATGGCAACACATAGCATCGTTACCTCCCACCTTGCCTGTTGTGTACTGTGGAGGATTCAACACACAGAAGGAATCAACAACCGGGCGGTTTCTGTTGGGCAGGTCTAGGTACCTTAATATCACCTTGACAAGTTTTTTACTTTCATGGCTTCTATGGCTTAACTTATTCTACACATATTGGTCAGCTAGTCTCAGATCAACCCATGTTTGCTTATATGGTTGTTGTTTTGGCATTCATTCAACTTGCAGAGAGCACGGTGTGGTAGGGGACATGAGAGACGCCTGGCCAAGTGCCCGAGTAAGAAAAAACGTTGCTCTCATAAGAACATATCATGATTTCAAAGGTACATAAAAGTGACACATTTTTTACCCTCTCATGAGCCATTAGAATCATTTTATCTCCGGAGGGTTCTCTAGTATAACATGTTGGGACTTTGGTCAGGTGACAAGCAAGGAACGGTCGAGTTCCTGAAGCTGATATTCAGAGCGTTATGCCTCTGTTGGGACCGGCAGACACAAGATCTACACACGGATTGGATACTCTACAGAGGCAGGTCTGTAGTTCCCGTGATGTGCGAGGTGGTCAATGATAAGATGGACGACTTATATCCTTCCTCTCACTACCCTGTGTTTGCTGAGTTTATGCTTCCTCGTTCTGTAAGAATGCTTGAACCTACTCCTCCTGTTCCTGCTCCTGCTCAAGAGGAAAGCTAGAACACTTGTCCTGTCTTTTGCTTAGTCTTTCGAAAATCTGATTGTTGTTTTGCAAATGAGCTCTCTTTATTCTCAGAGTCTTATTGGTTTGAGCAAAAACTTATAGAAATGAAATAAGGAACTACTTTTGTTTTGTTCCAAGACTATGATGACCAACAAGAAGCTTAAAAATACCCTTTATTGAATCTCTGTCAAACTTTTATCAGTTTTTTTTTTCCGAGGACGAAAAAGGAATACAAACAACAATCTAAGAAGAATTGTTTTGTACCCACTCAACGAGAGTCGCAACTCCAAACCCAGTCGCAGCTTTCTTCTTCTCGTTCCACACCGGTCCAGCCATATCTATGTGCATCCACTCAACCTTCTCGTTCACAAACTGCAACCATTCACCAAACCCAGTTCTTCGTTAGAGAACAATAATGATGCAAGTATTGAAATGTGTTCTTTGTTTCTTCTAGTCTTGTAAAAATTCTCACCTGTTTCAAGAAGAGAGCCGCGGTGATCGATCCACCTGCACGGCCTCCTGTGTTAACCATATCTGCCACACCTGATTTCATCATCTCCCAGTAGCTATCTTCCAAAGGCATCCTCCATAGCTTCTCTCCGCTCCTCTCTGAGGCAGCAATTACCTCCTTTGCAAGCTCATCACTAGGCGTATATATGCCTGCAGAAAAAGATAAACCAACCGATATTCAATCATCATGAATGAATGTTATCTCTGTTTGCTTTTAAGACAAGCCTATATACCTGCCATGGATGTTCCAAGAGCAACAACACAAGCACCAGTCAATGTTGCAAGGTCAACAATCTGCAAATATAATTCACAAGTTGAGGCAAAATCGAACAGAAAGAATGTTTGAATCAGCCTGCTATAGCGGCTATGTATCAATAAATGGACAAAACTTCTAAAGAATACCTTATTGACACCTTGGTTGCAAGCATAAACTAGGGCATCTGCAAGTGTAAGTCTTCCTTCAGCATCGGTGTTGTTGACCTGCACAACACCGCCAACAAATTAGTTTAACGTAAGAGAAAACAATGGAAAGCTCGAACCTTTTGAAGCTGAATTCATATAGAAGACAATTTTACGATACCTCAATTGTCTTTCCGTTTGAGGCTGTTATGACATCTCCAGGTCTCATTCCAGTACCACTTATCATATTCTCACAGGCTGCGACAATGAAGTGCACCTGATTGTGCAAAGATGCATGTTTTCAGCTACATTCACGTGACTCAGAAACTCAAGCTATTTATGTCATAAACTTACCTCAACACCGGGAGGCTTAATTTGACCAATGGCTTTCGCAGCGCCAAGAACAGCTGCTGAACCTCCCATATCGAATTTCATGAGCTCAATTGAGCAGCCAGGCCCGGTCTTAATGTTGTAGCCACCGCTGTGAACAAGAACCACTATGGTCAGTAACAAATAGGTATTAAAAGAAAGAGATTGAAGCGGAAAACAGAAAGACGACAGCTCTGGTTATTACCTGTCAAATGTCAATCCTTTCCCAACAAGAGCAAGCTTGGTCTTGACAGGGCCACTAGATGGTTTGTAGACAAGGTGGATGAAATGAGGTGGATTAGCTGAAGCAGCAGCAACAGCGAGATATGAACCCATCTTCAGCTCTTTGCATTGTTCCTCGTTCAAGATGTTTGCAGTCATGACATCACTGTACATGGAAGCCAGCTTTGAGGCCTCCTCAGCTAGTACAGCTGAAAGATACAACGTCGCAGAAAATTAAAAGTCCAATGTTTGAAATAAAAGCATGAATATCCTCAAGAAACAAACCATACCAGGGGTGAGAACATTCGCAGGAGAATTAACGAGTTCTCTCCCAAAAATTACGCCATAAGAAACATCTTCAGCGTACTTAAGCTTCTTCTCTAGTTCAGGTCCAGTTCCAAAGCCAATGATATCCACGGAATTAAGAGATGGTTTCTTTGACTCAGACTTATACCTGCTGTCTTCAAACAAACCAAGCACTGTGCCTGTCACAAGTGAAAAAAGATTCCACACAGATCAATTCTAATAACCGTAATGAAACAAGAATCATCCTCCTGTGTTAGGTGAAGAAAAGTAACAAACAAATACCTGAAGCTATAGCTGAAGCAGAACTGAGCTTGGACTCATTAGAAACACTCTCTGCAGAGGCGAGAACAACTGCAACGCTGCTAGCTTGGGAAGCTTTGGCAGCTGCAGCAACAGCCTCGCCGAGGCTCTGGAAAGCCGAAGGAGATGAAGCAGATTTTCCCAGACCAATCAAACCGACCCGCTTTGACCCGAGACCCGGAAGCCTAAGAACTGTCGACTGGCCGGGTTTCCCGGAGAAATCTTCCTCAGAGGAGACATCAGCTAGAAGTCCACCCAAGTGAGCATCGAGCTTCTTCAGAATCGGGTTCTCGAACTTGGAGTTTGCGTCCTTAGCCATGTCTTTCTCCGTCACACCAACAGCGAGTATGTCACCTTTCCATTCCGTCACGTCGATCTCCTTCGCGGCGAAAGAGATCTAATAAACAACATCGACGAATCAAAAACCAGTCGATACCAACAAAATGTCAAGCTCGAACGCAATCAATTTCGAAATCTCTGATTATACTTGACCTTAATCGATGACAAATCTCTCACTATACTTGAACATAATCGATTACAAAGCGTTCTGAAGTAAGAAAATCAGCGGATCTTCAAAACGGAAACAGTCACTACAATCGAGTTTGGACACATAATAGCAAAATCGAATGATCCCATAAGCGATGAGGAATAATAACCTTAGGATGTTCGATGGAGTTGGGCTGAGTGAGGCCGAGAGTAGCTTGTGCGAGTGTATGACCCATGGCTCTAGAAGAACAGTATAGAGGCGTGACGGCGAAAGCGAGCTTAAGGCGAGGCGGGAAACAGAATCGGACGAAACGCGAGGAGAAAGGCGAAGGAGAAGAGGAGAAGGAGCGGAGATGCAGGCGAGAGGAAGAAGAAGCAAAGGACGTAACCAAAGTGACGGCCATTTGAGAAACTCACTGAGCTTCTTTTATTTATAAGGAGACGAAGCCGCCGTGTGCTATCCGATGACTATTTTACTTGACGGATTTTTGACTCATTTGGTATTATCCGACCCGGGCCACCCGTTTTGGATCCGTATCCGACCCGATCATAACATGTAAGTTAAGTAGTAGTTGTTTTTTTTCTTGTTTTTTTTTGTTGGCAGCCTTGTCTAGCTTTTATAATGTCATCAAGTTCATAGATCTTGATATAGTTTAATTTTTTGTTTGGGAGAATTTCGGGGAAAAAACGTATTTAAATGAATCAGAATCTTTGCGTATTTAAATGAATCAGAATCTTTGCAATATAAATTCTAGACGATATTAATGCACAAAAACACTTTACTGTACTAAACTAGGGATTAAACCATGGAATCTTTGAATTTTTCATCCATTTTTATTTTGGTGATTTTAGTCTTACATATACGTAAAATTTGCTAAAAGAAACAAAAAAATAGCTTCAGATTTCTATTGTTTATGCATTTTATGTTGATAAAGTAGCGACATAGTTGCAAAAAGAACCACCTGAACTAGAAAGTACCAGCCAGAGTGGAACAGAGAGCTCTGAATGTAGAGTGACGTAGATTTCATATATGTGAAACGTGCATTGAGAAGAAGACAAGTGAATATGAGAGAGAGATGCTCATGAGAACCTATTTCATACGGTACAAAATCATAGAGAAGAACGTAATGGAGAAGCAAGGAGGGAGATGTTTCCGCAACCGCAAATCTTAATTTTCTGAAACAAAAACAAACAGTTCCCAAAAGCCTTGAGCCAGTTTAAATACAAATGAAGAGCAAAATCAAACAGCGATGAGAAACATTTCATATCTCAGGAGCCTAGTAGTACCACTAACTACTGAATAAGGCCTTTTGTTTCTATTGGCGACTTTGGAATCTACTTCTAAGAAAAAACTTCAGAAAAGAGGAAGCCATTGGCAAATGATAGATGAACTCACTTCAAATGTATCGGCATAAGCAACAAGATAAAAAAAAATCCCCAAATCTTCTCTCTAGGCAACTTGCTCAGCCTTTGGTTGCTCTGCATCAGCTGCCTTGGAAGGCTTTTGGACAATCGTTGGTTCTGGTTTCTCAATTCCTTGTATATCGGTTATTCTCAACTTTGTTAATTCCTGGACATGAGTATTGACTGATCATAAACAACAAGCATACTACAAGGTAAACGACAAAGGTGAAACACATGAAGGACTTGTAAAGTATTACCTGTCGATGTCCTCTCGTTCTCCTGTAATTCTTTCTTCGTTTCTTTTTGAAAATGAGCACTTTTTCATCCAATGCCTGTCACTCGCACAAGGTACAATCTATTACTACATGAGTAAAATCTTTCTACACATCACACCCCTGCTAAAATAAGACATTCAGATGATGTGTGGCAAAACGATAGACGAACACTTATCTAATAACTTGTTTGTCCATAACCTTATTCCGAAAGACATTTAAACTCTTATGAGCACTTGATTTGATTTAGCTTCTCTAGTCTAGCATTGGATTCAAACAAGAACACTCCCATCATAAGAAAACGTTCTTGAGTGCTTACACTATCACTAATCATCCTCATGTCAACTGCCAATGTTTCTTATGCACAGGTTCACAAAGCAAGACAATGGGACACTTACATGCTCTTCAACTACAGCATGAACAGTCGCATCTGGCAAGATAGGCCTACCAATAATCGTCTGGCTTGCCGAGCCCAATAGAAGAACCTTGGTCAGTATCAACTGCAAGATGACAGAAAGAGAGAAAGGTTTTAGCTCCAATTCTAAATCCTAAAAACAAAATGCAAAATGTTCTTCTTCCTGATGAGAGAACCTATCATACCTTATCGTTTATGTCACAGAATTTCAATTTCTCTGTGAAAATGGAGTCTCCGTTGCTCACTTTAAACTGATGCGAACCAATCTACGCGAGACCAATAGACAATTCAACATCAGCGTAAGCGAGAAATGGAACAAAAACAAAAATGATCGAAAGAGCAGAGACGAAACTTGAACGACGGCAAACACTGGTTCGTATGGTTTAAAGACTCGCTCCGAAGGTTTGAGAGAACCCATCACCTTGTACCCTATCTCCGCCGCCGCCTCCACTTTCTCCGCCGGTGAATATTCCCTTTCTACTTCCATCTCCGCCGAATCCTCGTAGTAGTCCTCATCCTCTCCTTCGCTGCTTTCTTCACTTTCATCACTATCGCTTTTTTTCGAAGAGAAACAGCGACCTTGGGAATGGTAGCGAAGACTGTACCATGGATAATCCCTAGAGAGAGATCGATTCGGAATTGAGGTCCCATGAGTAATGCTGCTCCCGGAAAGCTCCAACCCCGGAAATGAAGAGATCGAACGCGTCTGGTTGATGGATAGAACCGTCGTGGCGCGGCGGCTTAGCTCGCGAAGGCATCGAAGGCTCGCCATCGGAGAGCACGAATAGAAGAGCTAGGGTTTACACAGACTACAGAGAGGGTTTTGTTTGCTTCAAAATTCAGGAGACCCTCTACATGAACCAGAGGCGTCAAATAGTCAAACTTATAGTGGTTAAGACAGAGACTGATGCAAATAGTCAAACTTGTAATTACTTGGGAAGATACAATCATACAACCACTACTAAACACAGCTGATAATCTAACCATAACTATAGTCTATAGATATCTTCATGTGTTTTGTATTATTATATAACAAGAACAAGAAGGCGAAAATTGAGTCGATGAACACTAAACTCATAAATACATATGTGATTATAATCAGCATTGCTTGATTTCGAATCCAATGCTCAACAAAGTCCGAGCTGATTCCATCACTTTCTCGCCACCAACTTCCAATGCTTCACTGCTCTGCTTCTCACTTTCTCGTCCCACCGAGCACTGGCTTGAAGCGGGAATGTTCACCTGATCATCATCTGACCTGGTTCTCATTGATGTTGGAGCCGCTGCAGCCATGAGCATGGAGCTAGGAGGACCATGGCGTTTCTTTGGCACCGGCATGTCGTGGTTGTGTACTCCTTTGTATGTGATTATGACGGCTGTTGTGTTCTCTACTGCTGTCTCAATGTGTTTACGGACAGGACATCCCGCAGAAGTACATCGGTAGTAGTTCCTGAAATGTTTTGAATACATAACACATCAGATCATCGATGCATAAAGAAACGTTTTAGAAGAAATGTGTAATGCGTTTAGTTTTTAGACCTCGGATTTGGATTCCCCTTCACCATTTTCTGGCCGTATTTGCGCCATCTGTATCCATCTCCGGAGATCCCAACATCACCAGCTGCGTGTACTACGAACTTATGTTTCTTTCCAGGTTTGGAGACAGAATCTGAACTTTGTGAGTTATCCTTTTTCAGTCTGAAACACACGATAAAAGAGAGAAGTACGTTAACTTTATCTCCCAACGTGAAGAGTAAGCACCAAATTCAACAAAACTTGCCTTCGTTTTGGCTCTGGTTCCTCCATAGCTTCGTTTTCACAATGTCTCTTCATCGTTAGCGACTGACAGATGTTTTCTTTAGCTGAATAGCTAGGTACTACTATAGCTAGCTCTTGTACTACTGTATTGTCCTCTGAAACAGGCGGCATAGCTGATGCAGCTCTAATCTCTCTAGGGGAGAAGCTAATCTTCCGGGGCGGTTCATGACTATGCGAACCTTTGTTAACAATCTCTATCACGTTTCCTGAATCACTGGAGCATTCGATTTTCTTAGCGCAACAATCAGAATACGTACACCTGTAGTAGCTCCGTGAGCCCTTGGGACTCTTAACCTGCTTCTGTCCATATTTCCTCCAATTGTAACCATCACGAGGCGGTGTCCTCAGGACCGGCGAAACCGACAAGTTGTTGTTAACCACCCGAGAATCAGATCTTTGCTCTTGTTTAGTTGGAGCTGAGACCAGTGATAGACCTTGTGCAGCTGAAGGATCCAAAGATAGAGATGGCTCCACCATTGATGGATCAAGCTCACGGTTTTCTACTGAAACTTCGTCAACCGGTACACTTGCTCTAACAACATTTTCCTTGCCGCTCTCACTCTCCTGCCAAATGCCACAGAACAAGATGTCAAAATGTCACGCCTTTGCTTGTTCTTAAAATTTGCCTAACTGTGACTGATACAGATTGATCTTGGCCACAAAAGTTAACCTACTATTAGTACTAGTAACATCACTAAACGGGTACCGATCTACTTCTTGAAAGATAAAAACTTTAGTTGTTAAAGGTTAATGAGAAATCAATCATCTCAATTCCTAGCAGCTTTACCTAGTAACAAGTCATACAATAGAGAAAAGCTAACCAGTTTTTGATAAATCAATTTGATCCCACTTATTTACGACGCATAGGCCATAACATCGAGTACACTGAAGTGAGTTCGTAGATTTCACAACTTGGATTTTTACAATTTCCCCGAAAATCAGCTAAGAAATGAACAAAAAATCTACAGTCTCCAGCAACTCACCTTCACCTCTCGTACATCTTCACCATTTGATTCCACAGCTGAATTTTCTCGAACACCTGGTAAACACAAACATCATTTCGTCAAAATTAAACAGACGAATATAATCTAAAAAGGAATTTTCGGAGATAAATCGTTACCTTCAACCTGATCCTTAGCTAGGGTATCTCGCACCTCCTCATCATGTAAATTTTCCATATCCGCATCAAGTGATTCTTGGTGTCTGAGTTGACTCAATCCGTCGTCGTCACCGCTATACAGCTCCTTCTCCGGTTCCACTTTCTCGCTCTTTTCTGTCTCCGGCGTGCTCTTCTCCACCGCGTACACCTCAGCTTCGTCCCTCCCATTCTCCTTCATGACTCTCTCTCTCTCTCTCTCTCTTTCTCGTGGTTTTTGTCGGAGAGAGTAAAAGAAAGAAAGGAACAAATTCTGTAGGCAACAAAAGTTAGCCGCTTTCCGACCGATCTCCTCACCCAAACGCTGCGTTTTAATCCCTTAATGCTTGTAGCTTTTAAAGCAAAAAAAAAATTTAATATTTTTTCGTTGCGTTGTATCTTGTATGTGGTTTAGTTTAGGTTTAGTTTTATAATTTTATTCATGCATTATTATTATTTTTGATTTTCATATAAGAATTTGATTTATTTGTTGTGATTTGTATTTTTTCTCTTTGAATCTGTTACGAATCTAATTTTCTTTTTTTGAGATGGTGGAAAACAAAATAGCCAAACGAAGGGAGTAAGTAGCAATAAAAGTCAAAACAGAAAAAATTGGCACTTGGCAAGTCATTCAATAATCTTTTTCTTTTAAAGTGTTTGCTTACTAAATATTTGATAACGCTAATCTTATAAAAAATCTGCATGCTCTCTCATGTTTCAAATTTTCGTCATATGTGATAAACGAAATCATCACCTTCTTTTTGTTTGTCATCTGCGTTTTAGCTTGATTAGCAATTAGCATTTCTTTTTTATAACATTTTAGCTAGATTTTGATTGTTTTCAATATTTTTAATTAACAAACATTTTTTCCCGCGGGAAAATCACATAATATCTCTTAATCGTGTTGTCAGTTTTGATTATTTAATGTTTTCATTGTTCACCAAAAATACAACCTAAATGTATTAAGACTAAAACACCAAATCAAATTCATTATCTAATGTATATTTCTTTTGTTTCATTTTAATGTATATATTTTTTGTTTCATTTTCGGTTTTTCTAATTTCATTTTTTTTTCCTTTTTTAGCATCTTACAACTTCATTTTTGTAGTGGAAACATACCACATTAAACTGGACCATAGGTAGATCAAAAAACCTAGTTAACCATAGGTCTAACAAAAATCATATTCGTTTTCCCTCCATTGCGATTTCCCCTCCAATTTCAGTTGTTTCTTTCAAATTACATGAAACATGCGTCATTCTTGCTTTTAACATGTACATTGAACTCTACATAATTGGATTTCGCGATGTTATCCTCCGTTTCTCGAAACATTTGTTTGTAAATCGTTAAGGGGTTGGATTTTCGTCAAAACTTCATTCGAAAAGGATACCAAATCTTTTTACGCTTCTTTCTTATATGAGGATGAAGATGGTACATATTCACTCAATTCCGACTTTTATATTGAATCTTGTCATTCAGCATAAAAAATTGGGGGAATTGTGAATATACCCCAAAAAATGAGACATCTTGTCCTCTTACACCTTTTTTGAAAATTCCCAAATTTGGACTATAATACCCTTGCATATACTAACAATATAAAATAAATAGTTTTACAATTTAAAATTTTTACAAAAATATTTAATAAATTCAATAATATTATATGAAGATTTTAGAGAATTTTTTCACAATTGTTTTTTGAAATGTGAAGTTCAGAACATTAAATGAAGTTTGGTTCTACCAAGTTTGGTTTTCAAAGTAGAATATGTCTTCTACTAGATGCTCTAACATCTATCCGTAGTAGAACATAAATTCTACCATCTGTTCAGTTATCTACCGTCGTAGAATTTGCCTTCTGCTAAATATCATACGTTCTACGAGTTGGTAGAATGGTTCGTCAATTCTTCTACGTGTTACACCGTTTTCTACCACCGGTAGAATATATATTCTACCATAGACACTGTTTCCTACCAATCGTAGAATCTGTATTCTACCGTAAACACTCTCTTCTACATTTTTTAGATTGCATGTTCTGCCGAAAATACTGTCTTCTACTACTCGTAGATTATGTCTTCTACTCAAAACAAGGTCTTCTACCATATGTAGAAACACCATTCTTCCATTGACACTTATTTCTACGGAAGGTAGAATTCATCTTCTACGAAAATCTGAGAAAATATAGCAAAAATAGTAACTGAATATTTAAAAATATTTTGAAAAATATATTTCCTTTTATTTCTTTTCTCAGCAAAAAAAAAAAAAAACCTACACCTCTTTTTACTTTTTCTTATCTTTTACTCTAGTTTTCTCCTAGATTTTGTGTTTCAATTTCTTTCTTGTCTTGGTTATTATGTTGCATATCTATGTAACCAGTGGCGATGATTGGCGAGGAGCGGCGACTTAAATTTTTTCTTTTCTTCTGTTTTTTTTTCTTTGTGTCGACTTTATGTCGACTTTTTTTTTCTTGTTTTTTTTAAATATTTATTAATTATTTAATAATTTAATTATTTATTAATTATTTAATTTCCTTAAACATGATTTGAAGGTTAAAAATGGGATTAAATTTTAATAAAGTGTATATGGACAACATTTGAAAAAAAAAGGGTATAAGGACAAGAGCTTTCATTTTTTGGTGTGTTTTGCCAAATTTCCCCAAAAAATTGTAAAAAAAGTGATAAAAAGAAATCTACGAGGTCACGAAATTGATTAAAAAATACAATATTTAAGTCAAGTTTTTCATATGAACTAACTAACGAAATATAATTTCATCAGTTTTTCTTTGATAATCACGTTTTCATTATACGCATTTGATTCACTCTGCTTGTTCTTCCAGGAATTTGCTATGTCAATGGAGAAACTCTCTATATATCATGAATTGATTGTTCTTCTAGATCAAGTTCGCAAAAACTGCTTAAAATCCTACAAGATCAATAGTTCCATGAGCTTAGGTTTTTGTTGTTGACATAAAAATATCCATTTCCATGTTTTCGGATACAACCCATATAGGCTTCGTCCGTTGTTTGTACATAAACTCTTATGATGATTTCACGAATCTTTATTAGTTTTCTGCTTTCAAATAAATTCTCGTGTTTGTGTGTTTGTGCCTCAAAGAACGAATTTGCGGATTGATGGATCATTAATGATATCTCATGAATTGATAATTTTCTTCGCATTCCTAATAGTCTTATACTATTTTTTCCAAACATTTTTATTATAATTAAAAAAACAAAATGACTTGGAACGACTTCGTTTTGTTAGATGCAACTGTTTTGGTCTGCATCATAACTACTAACGGTGCACTATAATTTTTCTTAAAGATTCAAAGAATTTTAGATATATCCAAGGTGGAACTGAATATGGAGCTGAGTGACACGTAAACAAAAAATCTGAAAATGGAGCTGACAGACACGTAAAACAAAAATCACTGATTTCATTTCTCGAATAATATCAAGAATATATATTGATTTAGAATAGGACATTCAGTAACAATATCCTAATATATACTAGGAAATTTTGATGTTCCAACAAAGGCGGATCCACTTGGAAGGAAGGTGTTTCACTTGACACCCCATAAGTACTATAAATTTTTGATTTGTAAAAAAAATGCATAAGAATTTCATAGCTTGATTGGTTAGATAACCCCTTATGACCCCCCAAACCTGATATAAGAAAAAATTCAGCAGGACCTTGAAAAGCGCAAAGTTGTACGATCTTTAGAAAGCATACACTACAAGAAAACAGGCATTTTGCGACGAATTTTTACGTCGATTAAATGTCGTCGCAAAATAACGTCGAAATACAATCGGATTTACGACGAAACACAATGACGTCGTAAATCCGTCGTTAAATGAGACGAAATAAAATAGTAGTAAACTCGTCGTTAAATACCGTTGAATATACGACGATTTAACATTGTTTAGACATTTCGTCGTACCTTCGTAGTAAATTTACGACGATTTAACGACGGCACGGATTCGTATGTAAATAACGTCGAATTAACAACGAAATAGAGAGTATTCGTTTTTTGTTGTTAAATCGTAGGTAAATGGCGACGTATTTACAACGGCGGTGTTAGGTAACGTTGTTAATTTGTCGCTATACAAAGACATTTAGGAGAGTGTTGTGAAATCGATGTAAATTCGTTGGTACATGTTTTTTTATTTTCAAAAAACTGGCCAACGACCGGATTCGCGGAAAATAAAAAACTTATGCAACATATTTTCCACGAAACGGTCGGTGGGCCAGATTGATGTAAATAATTGTAAAATTTTTTTGGAAAGATTGTAGAATAAATGTATAGGTTTTGGGGTGGAATGAAATGGTGAATGAGGTGTGGGGTGGAGTGAAAGGGTGGTGGTCCTTTTATAAGGAAATTAAGAGTTTCAACTTGCTTGCAAATCCCTTGGTAGATTGTTGATGATTACGTCGAATTTCCAACGATTTAGTCGTTAAATCGTCGCAATTAACGACGATTTAGCGACACTTACGAACTGGTTGTCGTTAAATCGTCGTTAATAGCGACGTGTTAACGACGACAGTTACAAAAGCAGCTGGTGTGTCGTTAATTCGTAGCTAAACAAAACCCTAAACCCTAAAACAGCTTGTTACAGAAAGTTTTTCAAGAACCAAACTTACCAATCGACAAACGAATAGATTTGCTTATGTTTAATCCAAGAAAACATAAGTTTAGAGGAATATAAAGAACATCAACCACAGTTTCTCATAGTAAGAGGTTTACTACATGTAATCGTAGAAGAATTCTTGTAATGTTCGATTTTTTCCAAATGTTTTGTTTTACTTTTGTCTTTACAACTTCTTTTGTAGCTTTTATTTCACTTATTTCACTAATATATTAACGTCTAACTGTTTGGGGCAAATATAGGGTTTAGGGTTGATATTAACGACGTTTTTCCGACGTTTTTCCGACGTTTTCTCGTAATTCCGACGTGAAATCGTGTTATAAAAACGGTTACCTCGTACAAAGGAGGTTTATCTTTATTTTCTAAATCTCTTTATAAACCATTTAGCGACGATTTAGCGACAATACTTACGTGCGGGAACTAAATATTTTATCGAAAACATTTACCGACGATTTAGCGACAATACTTACGTGTCGTCGCCAAATCGTCGCTAATTAGCGACGATTTAGGGACGATACTTACGTGTCGTCGCTAAATCGTCGCAAATTAACGACGAATTAACAACTCCAAAATTATAAAGCTTTATTTTCCGCGTGCGGGAACTAAATATTTTATCGAAAACATTTACCGACGATTTAGCGACAATACTTACGTGTCGTCGCTAAATCGTCGCTAATTAGCGACGATTTGGCGACGTTTACACATATATATCGTTTCCCTTCTCCTTCCTTTTCACTTGCTCGCAAAATCCTTTTCTCCTCTTACCGGTTGCAGATCTCTCTCGCCCGCCGACCAATCTCTCCCGACAGTGTCTCCCGCCGGCCGTCTCTCCCCCGCCGCCCGCCGCCCGTCTCTCCCCCTCCGTCCGTCTCTCTCCCGCCGGCGGTCTCTCTCCATTGATCTCGGGCGCCCTAGTTTTCTCCGCCGGCCGTCTCTCCCCCGCCGGCCGTCTCTCCCCCGCCGGCCGTCACACTCCCGCCGACCACTCTCTCCCGCCCACTCTCCCGCCCACTCTCTCCCGACCACTCTCTCCCGCCCACTCTCTCCCGCCCACTCTCTCCCGCCGGCCATCTCTTTCCAGCCGCCCGGGTCTCTCCCTCCGGCCGTCTATCTCCCGCCGCCGTCAATCTCCCGCCGACCGGTTCCTCCATCTCGCTATCCACTCCACATTTCATAAGGTTAATTATAATTAACCTTAATTATTTTGATTATGTTATTTTGGGATGTAGGGAATAAATTATGTGGAATTTTGTTTATTAAAATTGTTAGTTAGGGATTAATGAAAATTAATTTAGATTGTTTAGTTAGTAAAATTTATACTAAATTTGTTTGATTTTAGTATGAAATCGATCTTATTGTTTGTAACAGTGATAATGAGGCCTTCACGTCAAAACCAATACCACCACTTTTTGAAGCGAAGGCTTCGAGGCGTTTAATCAACACTGATGCTGATTGGAAAAAGAAGTGGAAGATACGTGGCAGTGACGCCAAACCGATCTTCATCGCCCAAGGAGTTTGGGATGGTTTAGTTCGGTTCTGGATTCAACCGCATTCCATCAACCTCTCCACGAAGTGCTCTGCTTCCCGGTTGACGGTTGCTGCAGATGGCAGACGGCTTTTGCAGCTACAACGGCTCAGGCAGCACGCAGAGACCTCCCGGATTTTGATTAAATGTAAAATATAATATATTGTAAAACATTTCCGAATTTCTTTTTAATATTATTTATTATTTAATATTTTTTCATTTTTTTTTAAAACAATAATACCATTCGTCGTAAATTTGAGGTGAATAATAAACGATTAACGTCGTTAAATCGACGCAAAATACCAACGAATTAACAACGAATTACCGACGAAATAAAACTATACATATTTATACAACCCGTTATTAATCTAACGGCAAATCGTCGGTAATGTACCATCGAATTACCGACGTATTTTCATAGGCGTCGCATATTCGTCGTAAATGTTATGACGCGTTTATGGTCCTCGTAATTTCGTCGTTAATTTTGCGACATTTTAACGACGAATTTTTGCGTCGAATTAACGACAATTTTTTTTTCATCGCTGTTTAACATCGAATTTACGACGATTTCTAATTAACATCGATCGCTTACCGACGATTTGAAATTCGATGCAAATCCGACGTAAATGCACATTACCAACGATTTAACAACGTTTTTCGTCGTCGCAAAATGCCTGTTTTCTTGTAGTGATATGATCTAATATCCTTACTTATGCGTCTGTTAAAAGTCTAATGTTTCATCTTACGAAGTCTTACCTACAACTTTACATTGTCAAGTTGATCTTGAGGGATCTCGTGCTAAAAATCTCCGATCTTGCAATGATGGATACACCTTAGAATCATGTTCATCCGGTTCGAGTCATGCTTTGAAAGCCTGCTCCTCATCTGCATGTATGTAACCATTTGCGTTCAGTAGATTATTTGCTTAATCTTTTACCATCAGCAGCAACTAGATTGCCAATCAGCATTGTTTGTTCTTTGTTGTTTCATGGCTACAAAAAGTTACCTTCGGATGGAACCATGCATAGGAGCTTCGAAGCGTTTGAGGAAGCATATGAGGTGATTAATTGATAATGGATGACCGAGAACACTTGCCCCATCTTTCGTTGATGGTTGTTTCGCATGTTCTGAAATTGGTACTTGTAAATAGATATCGGGATTCAAGAAGCTGATATATATACATCATTGAAGGGGATTAAAACCATTGTGATGCAGCAGGAACTAGGAAGCATTAAGAATTAGTTTGATCGGTTTGTGCCTTGTTCGTTGACATTAACCTTATTCTCATATAAAACATATATATGCTTCACAACGGAGATTCTGGAGGGATTCGATGTGATAATTAAGGACAAACGGACTGGGTGAGACAAGCTAAGAAAGTAGAGGGTTGTCTCACAAAATCAATACACCCCCAATATCTCTATTATGACGTGGTAGTGGACTACATAACAGTTAATTCTCATAATGAATTAACTAATTCTTTATGATTGGACCTCACCTCTACGATGACAAAAGCTTCTACAACAATCAGCTTCATCTTCCTCTTGCTTTTGATGAAACCTCAAACAATATCTTGCTTCGGGAGTGTTGTTTTGTGAATTCTCTGTATCGGATTAAAGAATCTGAGATCATACTTGTCAGTGGGAATTATGCTTGGTCAATAGATTGCATGCTGTTTTTGCATTAGATAAGAATAAGAATACGGCTGCTTATTTCTCTGAATGTTTTTAGCTCACTTTGGGAACCGAATTTTGCATCACTTCTTCTAGACGCAGATGAATCTCATACCAACCTCTCTTTGAAAGGGTTTGAGGTGATCGACGCCATTCTTGCCTTGGCCACTAGAGAAGCCGTCATACTAGCTAATTCTTGCAAGGTTTGCATCTAGAGGATTTAACCAGCGAGAAACCCTCAGTTTATTGGATTTAGCCACTTTTGGAACACGCTATTTCACAAGACTGTTGGAGAACAAAGGCGTCATGTTTGCTGATCAGCAGCTAACGAGCCGTGAAGAGACTGAGAAGTGAGTTCCATCGAGATTTCGCAATAATCATTTTTTTTTTATCTTTAGTTGATAAATGAGAGAGATTTGTTTTTTTTTTGCTTTTTATCCGTATATTTAGTAGAAAGTAAACCAGATCTGAATTTTTTATAATTTAAAAAAAAAAACAAAAATTGAGCATAATGGATTTCAGTCGAGTCTTAAAAAACACGAATACAGAGAGAGAGAGAGAGAGAGGCCACGGCAAATCAAGCAGCATAGTCAGGCATTGCTTTCTTGAGGAAGGTTATAGGCTGAGATTCTTCGGGGGCTAACCGGTCAAAAGGAATGTAGTTCTCGTCTTTGTCATACACATGACACACTGTCATTATCGTCTTCATCAAGCGCCAGTTCCATGTAGCCAAGTTTGTATACTGCAACAACAATAATCTTTTTAGTGCCTTCCGAAACCAAACTGTCATTTACAGGGATAAGAAAGTGGCTATTTACCTTTCCCCAGTTCTCTTGTATAGCCTCGTGAGCTGCACGGAGGTTGTAGCTTGGTATTCTTGGGCTTATATGATGCGGGATGTGGACGTTAATATCATGGCAGAGAATCTCAATCCTGAGTAGAAACAAATCGATTCATCTGAATATCAAACTAAACCTCTCAAAACCCAGGACAAATACCAACTTAACCAGGTGGAGATGCCATTACCAGCTAGGATAATCACAATGAACCGTTCCGTTAAGCTGAGCCTGAGCTGCGTTCCATTCATCCGCAGGTTTGAAAGGAATGTGTGGAGCTGTATGATGAACCATCGTGAACGTGCTCATCTATAGAAGAAACAACAATATGCGTTACCATTTATATGGGAACACAGAAAAGCTTAAGAGAGAAGCATTTACCCAGAAGTGATAGCCTAACCACGGCATCAACCAGAATTTCACCCATCCCAATATACCAACTTTGGATATGATCAGTGGCCACCCAACCGCCATGAAGGCGAAAACACAAGCCAAACTTATCTTCACTCTGTTCACTTCGCTCGCTCTGAACTTTCTCAGATTGAAATGCCAGTTTACCCTATTAGAACCACTTACTATCGTTAAGCAAACAAGTATATACAGAAGAAATGGAACAAACCGATTACAGCGTCAGAGTAAAAGCTTAATGTATACCAGTGAGCTATGGACAACCAAGGCCGAATTGGGCCATATCCAAAAATGATTGCCTTTCGCAGAACGGGTGATGAATCAAACTCCTCTGGTGGAACTGGTTGCCAAGCTGTGTCATGAACCAACCTATAGAGAACAAAGGGGAATCAAGAATTCTCATCTCTTTATCTATAAGTGTCTATGTCAGTAAACAAGTGTGTAAGACTTACATGTTGGTTTTGGCGTGATGACGGTCGTGCTTAAACCGCCATGGCTCATACGGGTATACAAGTGGTAGGAAGGCTAGAGTACCCACAATGTCTTCCACCAATTTGTTCTTTGAGAATGATTTATGAGCACAGTCATGACCTATCACAAAGAACTAGAGAAACAAAAAGGCACTTAGAACAACAAGGTGACATCAAGAGAAGACAGTAGATGGGATGAGAGAAGTTACCCCTGTAATTGCAGTTCCTGTCCACGCCCAAGCCAACGGAAGCAGATACCACGGCGCTTTCGCAACCATGAAGAGCCCCAAAGCGTAGGAAGTCACAGATATCAATACAGTCTTCCAAGCTTTCACATCATCAATCTCAAACACCTGAAGAAGAATCATCATCATATTCATAAGTATCAACAAAAAGAAGAAGTTCCAAGGCAATGAAAAATGAAAAAGCTTATACCTCTTTTGGAAGTGTATCCATGATATCTTTTAAGGAGACGTTATCCGGAAGATCTTCTCCAATTTGTTTGAATCCATAGCTTTCTGCTAATTGTTCCCTCTCTTGTGCACTGTCAGCTGAAGGCGGTGCCACTGGAACAGCCACGGCTTTTATACATCCGATCCTCCTTTTCACAGGAACTATGCATCTTCTTGTTCGATACGCACTTCCTTTTAGAAGAAGATCAATCGGCCTCGCAGCATAGGCACCTGTAGGCATCCACCAACACAATCGCAATAGAATGATTCAACCCTCTGCATTCGTAATCGTATAAGAAAAAGCCCACAGGAACTAACAGCCATTTATCCTAATTGCAATCCAAACAACACAAGCGAACCACTAAAATCTGCAAAGCAGAAAACATATAAAACCCCGAATTCACTCATTGATTTGTATCTGTTGAAACTCTATAAGCATTGGAACTCCATAAGTGTACACTCGAAGCTTTAGGAAACAAGAGAGGATTTTGAGGAGAGTACCAGGAGAAACGCGAGCAGAAGCAACTTTAGGAGCCCTGAGAAGACATTGCTGTGGGCCCTGAAAAAACCAATAGCAAAGAAACAAATTGATGATGGGAAGCTCAAGTTGGAGAGATGGGCAATAGAGAAGAGTGCGAAAAATGAGGCCTTTTGTGTTTAAAAAGAGTACCGTGAAGGCGAAGAGAGAATCAGCAATTCTGGAAGCCATGGGCGGACAAATTGAAGAAGAAGAAGCGAGCGGAGTCGGAGTTACTCTGCAAGTGTTTTATGGGATTGAATGGTTGTCCCTCACCTCTTCAAGTTCATAGCGCAATCTTCCACAATTTAAGTTGGCTTTTTCTTTTCCTTCTCAGAAATAACGAAAATTTACCAATATTATTTGTATTTTAGTTATTTCGCACACACACAAATTATATTGAGTTATTGACCAACCTAAGACAAAGGAAAAAGTACTCTTCAGTCATTGACAATTCAACAACGATGACAAAATATTAGTATATATAATTATCAATTTTAATTTTAAACGATAATTTTAAACGATAATTTTTTTTTGACAACGTTTTAAACGATAATTAATGCCAAAATTAAAATCAAATATCAACCAAAAATCTCAACTAAACCAAAAATTTCAGGTTGGCAAGTGGAGCTAAAACTTAATTTTGTCCTAAATATAAGAGTTTATTAAAGAATCATATTAATTTGTTTGACAGCTTTTGAATATGGCAATAATAAAAATCATAAACGCAGTCTGTTTTTTTTTTTTTTTGCTAAGAGTGACAATTCTAGTTTTTTTTTTTTTTTTTTTTTAAAGGCCTGACAATTAATCTAGCTTGTTCACTAATTCACTAATACAATTAGAGTTTCTTTAAAACAATGTCTACTAATTTCAATTCCAACTTTCAAGTTCATATATAAACAATCTATAGTGGAAACTCTATAAATTAATAATGTCGGGACCAGGGGCGGATGTAGCACTACGGCACCGGGGTCACGTGCCCCCTACTGAATTTTTTAAAAAAAAATTTATAGCTTAGACAAATTTTATTAAATATTTTTAGTTACATATGTAAAAAGATAAAGTGCCCCCAGTTCATTAGAAATTTCATTTCAATAAGTTAATAAAAGCCCAATCTGTAAAAGCCCACTCAAACAAATCACAAGGGATTTGTAGGTTTTGTTTTATCATTTGATTTCTTTTCTTATATGTTAGTACTATGGTTTTGTTTTGGTTTGAATACTTTATTTTATTTGATGAATTTTTTTGAATATTTATAATTTTGTGCCCCCAATTAAAAATGTTTCTAGATCCGCCACTGGTCGGGACTTTGATATTTTATTAATTTATAAAGTTATTAATATATAGATTTTTACTAAAAATATTTTTCAAAACAAAAAAAATCCAATATTGATAATCTTTTAAATTTTTATTCAAATTAAATAAGAATTTTTCTTTATACGTATATTTTCTTTAAATTTTATTTTTGATGTTTCTATATTCACTTTATTGTCATACTTGCTATATTGTTTTAAATTCATTTTTTCTTTTAATTTTCATATATGTTTGGTGTGTGAGAGATTTATATTTTAGTAGTTATATATCTTTGTATATATATATATAAGTTTTTATATTATAATTACTAATTTATGATATTATTGGGACCATATTTTACATAGGAGTTTAAAAAATTATTATCTTATTATTTTATCGAATTATGTTATATTTTACACTAGTCCAACTCGGGACCGGAAAAATTTATTAATTTATTGTGTTTATTAATTTATTGAATATTAATTTATAAAGTTTCTACCGTAACTTGGACGTGAATAAAAAAAACAATGTTCGTGTTCTGGTACAAAAACGGAATGGGGAGAATAAAATACCTCTTTTCTTGTCAACACATACGTTACAAACTTACAAGTTACAAATGCCGTGTAATTTTTTTATGTCATCAAATTGACGTGTTTTTGGCTCACTAATTTGTTCTGAGATTTATAGAAAACATGCTTTACGAGTGAGACGTGTATACATATTATACAACAAATTCTTGTTGACAAGAAAAGTACACAACAAATTGTTCTTTTAATCAAATTATCATATACCAAAGAGTATAAACACTCTTTTAAGACTTTATGGGCTGAACCCAACTATATTTATAAAAGATCTAGTCCAGTAGTTAACAGAGAGCGATCCACATGACCCTGATCCCCTAAATGCACGAAAAGTCCATATAAGATGTGATCCAAACTGATAGGAAATTAGCTTCACACGAAGTCGCTTCATGTCTTAAAATCATGTTTTACCCCTAATTTGGTAGATTAGTTTCGTGTTGAGTCAGGCATAACAACAATATTGTAAATGAAATATTTGGTCTGCGAAGAAGTTATGTAAAAAATAAAAAGAGTAGCCAATAATATTTGGTCTTCTTTTTCCACACCAATATACATTTACGGAATCGCCGTGGATAAAAAAAAACAATAATAATAAAGATAACGCACCAGAATATAACTCAGATCAAAATGATACTGATTCGTATATTCTTATCGCATGAACTAACTTTTAACCGACACATAATTGTTAGTTAAGTTAGTTGAAAATTATTTTCGTTTGTTTGATGTCTTATCACAATCAATGTTCTATCTTAATAATAATAAAACAAATGCATTTAGAACCAAACACACACCATTATTGATTTTATGCAGAGGTTCCATGTGAAACCCTCTTGTCCGCTAGTTACCAATGTTATTGCCATTGCAATCAATCAATTTTTCTCCAATACATATCGTCCACCAAAAAATAAATAAATGTAATTTTTTTTTAACTTTGCCACCTCCCACCTCGGTTCAAAACTCCTTCATCCATTCGGCATTTTCCTTCCAAAAGATAACTGAAATAAAGGAAACCCATCCAAACCGTTTTTTTGTGTGCCAGCATTCAAATCAAAAGTGAATGAATGATATGCATGATTCATCGTATTATATATGTGTACATTTTTTTTTTTTTTTGATAAAGGTGTACATATCAATATGAATGTTTTGTTTATGAATTACTTTTCAAATAATATATTACGAGTATTTGAAAGCACATATTAGTCAAAACGGAGATATAATATGGTCTGTCAGGAAAGGAAATTAAATAGTTTTCCTATATAGTTTGGTGCTAAATATACGAAACAAACCGATATCATAGTATTGAATTTCTACGGGTTTGTCGTTGTCAAGTGACAGTCGAAACGTCTTTGTTCGTCACAGGCGAGAAAGAAAAAAAGAAAGAAGGTATTATAGAGCAGACAATGACAAACATGTTACTGGTTATGAAGGTCTTGGTGTTGATAATGGTTTGAAAATGAAATAAAATATCAATTGTTTTGTGTAAACTATTGATAATTCATATTGCAAGTAATGCCTGCATGCAGAGTACATATTATTGATTTTGGCTTTGACGTGCAATTATGTCACACTTGTTTACTTTTTGCTGGCTCTCTACAAACAAAGGATTTGATTCCTAATGATAATAATATGATGATGATAACAATAGAAATGACCTCTTACAATAATACTAGCTAGTATTATAGATCCCACTCTTATAATACAACAGAATCAACAAATTAAAGTGTGATATATAAAACCCAAAAAAGTTTTTGGTATATTAATATTTCTTTTTTCTTTTGCCTGGATGACAGTATATACTGTTTATTTTTAAAAGAGTATAAGTAATGTAAAATTGTCCAGAGTCTTTAACAACAACAAAAATGTAACTGTCACTATATATACACGTGGGTCTCACGTGCACCACCCGATGATTTCAATAAATGAATGTTTTTTTGAGAGAGATATTGCCTAATATATTAAAAGAGAATATATTATCAAAACAATATTTTTTCATGTGTTATTAACAACTTTACCATTGCTGATGTGTTATCACTAGGTTCATTCTCAATAGATTTTTTAACTAAGCCAAATATTACTAGAGAATTTACATAAAATATCATTGCATATTATGTCTAAAGAATCAAATATGTATTATTAAACTAATCATATATATATATAACTATTAATAAAAAATTATCATTCTCCTTCTTGGCAATTACGAAAATAAGTAAATAAGGAATATATGGGATTCAATTTAATTCTATCATAATTTTTTTAAAAAATTATTATATATCTCCTATCATCTTTGTTTAACTTTATTTTATAAAATAATTTGAATCACAATTTAAAAAATCTAATGAAGAAAATCTAAAACTTTTTCTGTATATGCTATGATTTGAATTTTTAAAAACAATAATAATCACTAAAACTGTTAAAATTCTCATATTAGATATGCTATTAACTTATTGTGTGGAGGTGTAGAAATATATTATAAAAAATAGATGATATGCAACCATATGAGTAGGAAACCTCATTTAGTAGGTATCCAAATGTAAATTGTTTTTTTTATATTCGATTTAATATGATTTTTAATTAAACTATATAATTAAATCGAATAAAACAATTTTTTATAAATATTTTATTTAAATCAAAATTTTGAATATTACTCTATCCGTTTCAACTTTCAATATAAAATTAATTATATTTTTGTTATTTTGACAATTTGGATTTTGCATATTGTTTTCTTATTGGTTAGATTGTTTTGGAATTATAATAAAACGTGTTTAAGTTTTCAAAGAAAAAAAATAGTTTTAATCCGAACATAAAACTTCTTATCTTATTATATTGTAGTCATTTGAGTTTTATGTATCTTGATTAAATCTATCATATTAAATCTATGGCTACGGTTAAATTTTAAATTTGTTTACCTTTTTAAAAAAAATGGTTTAAGATACTTAATTTTCATACTATAAACGAACACAATAACCAAACTAAGGTAAAAATCCGTCGCATAAAATTTCAAAATAGATAAATATACATTTTTTAATAAAATATAAATTCAAAAACTATCACTCTGTGTAAGACGCGGGTCCAACTCTGGTTAATTAGTACTTAAGGGACATAGCAACGCGCCAATGCGTAGTATATATGGAAACGTCATCTCGAGTCGGAACACACTCGATTTCAACATTCTCTTCGCTTGCCTATATATGAGACTTTAGAAAACTACAACAGTAATCACGTCTATTATTTCGTGTAATTATTTTTTAGTAGACGATTTTCTGTAGTTTAATATTTGAACCTCCAAACTTGAGTTATAAAAGTATATAACCTGAAACTTGATAAATTGTATTGCAAGCAGCAGCCGAAACTGACATAAAATTTCATTAAATAATGTTAAAGAAAATGAGAATAGCGTGTGCTTCTTTTTTGTTTACTGTTACCACCAAGTAAGTAACATGTGTTGTTTTGTACGAGTCTAAACAAACGATTTGCTCTGTTCGAGGAAAGTTCTTATTTCATTTTCTTAACTAACTTCTATTAGTTTTTAGCAAAACCTAAGTTTATTAGGAGGTGTTATTGGATTCTGTGTTTTATTAGATTTTAATGTATTTGGATTTGGATGTATTTGGTTTGGTTTTGATTAATTCACACAATCCATGATGAGATTTTATTGTATTGTTGTAACATGTTTTGATTTATTTCTAGGTATTTCCAAAACGTTTTCAATAAAAAAATTCAAACTCTGGATAGTTTAGGGTTCTTCAATTTTTTTGATGGAAGTCAAAATTGGGTTTAATATCCCAAGTCTATATGCCCATACTATATTTCAACATCAAATATATTGTAATCAAGGAGGATTTGTGTTTTCTTAGAGAAACGAGAAAACAAAGAGTGAGATAAAAATGGAGGAATAAAAGAGAAATTCAGACTTGGATGGGCAACTTGCTGTTTCGTCAAATCATGGTTTCGTCATTAAACGAGGCCATTACATGAAGAATCAAAAAGGGAAGAGGGAAGAGGGAAGAAAATACGAGGAAGAAGGGGATTTCAATTTTTATTGAAGAGGAAGAGAGTAGAAATTTGGGTTTTATTTATTTTGTGGTTAATAATACCCACGTAATCTCAAATCAGGAGTACAAATGATTGTATTTGTTTTGTACATGATTAACTTAAACAAATACATCGAAATCAAAATGTAATGAAATCTGATGGATATTGAATAACAGCTGTTTTCATGTATTTTAAACTACATCAATAAAATACTCAATCCAATAACAACAGTTTTTATTGTATTTTGTCAATTACACTATTGAATAACACTTGTTTTTGGAATACATTCAATTACAATAAAATACAAGATCGAATAACACCACCTTAGTTACAACGTCTAACAGAGTTGTTATTATCCCATTGGTTAATATATATAATATATAATCTCATCGGCAATCATCTCAAAGCGGACTATCAGCTAAATACGACCGGAAAATTCATATTTATGTTTGATTAGAGCTCAAATGTGTCTTAACGATCATAATATTCGAAAATAGTTTTCATACTCGAAGATTGTGATCCTTAAAAAAGTTATTGGCGATGAAATAGGCCCACCATGGGAGACAATAAAACAAGACATTGCCTACCAAATTGTGAGAGAATATCCCATGCGGGCCCCATGATTACGTCATCATGTAATGTAACCTGAACGAGAAAACGCCTGCCCATCTTTTGTTTCTTTGTGATTGTTTTTGTTTTTGCTTCCTTTTAAATACTACGAGGACATGCAACGCAATTATTTCATGATACTACAGAATTATTTAGGTTTACTCCAGCTGCTTTAACATTGATTGATCTATCAACCAAAATACAAACAGACATTGTTGCACAACAATCTAATGATAGAAACTCCTATGAATGATATCGCTTTTCTTCTGTGATTAGCCTTAATTATGTTGTTTTTTATGTTGTTTCAGTAATCGATACGACGTGATATGAAGATTTTTACACATTTGGTGTTATACCATAACATCAACTACGTATTAATCGATAGCAACTAGCTTAATTACCAGCACTATACAAGAAGAAATATTATATACTCAACCTCGTATACAATACTTTTTTATTAATAGTCGTTCTATATAGATATATTTAACTCAAAATATATCCATATACATTTTTAAAACGACAAATAATAAAAAATGGAGGGAGTATTAACTAGTGCACTCACTAAAATAACACATTTTCATCATAAAAATAAAATAAAATCGCTTTACATATATAGATTTCATAGTTTTTTTTTGGTTTTATTTATAGTATATCATTATTAGTAGAAGATTAATCTTTACGGGATTTAACCCAATTTATGTGGTTATTTTATTGAATCATCCCTTGATAATTAATATGTATAAGGAGTTAAGGACCACATTTATTTAAACTGATAGCTAAAGATTAAAATAAGTCAATAATGTCTAGGAGACAATTAGGACATCATACCGACGGTGTTAGTTATTCGTCTAAAACAATCAAGCAATGTTATGACTAATTAATATCAATTATTTAAGGTTACATGGTTTTCTTGGGTATATTTTGTCTTATTCAGAATTGTTTAATTATTATTCCAAACAAAGTTGATGTGTTTCTTTATATTTTATCAAACTCAGATTGGTTTAGAGATAACAAATAAGATGTAAAATTAAGCTGTTCTTTTTTTTCTTTCTTTAGCAACTAAAACAAGTTCCTCTTTGAAAGGATTGTGATATTTGTTTTTCTTTCAGATTGTTCTCTTAATCCTAATTTGATTAACACGGCTCTATTTATCTATTTGTATGTCCTTCTATATTATACGATAATATTTTGTCTCCATAATATCATATACATCATTTGACATTCAATTAATAATGACATACTCATATTGGCATCATTGAAAGCGCTATGGTCGATTCGAAAACATCAAAAATTGTTTCCAAGGAATATAAAATTATATTCAATATAGTTGTTTTCCCATGCATGTCAGCAATAATTGTGTCATTTTTTATACATCCTCTTTTCGTGTGTTTGTGCAATTGTCTGTGTATCTCAGATAAATTATTAACGAGAAGCAACAGAGAAGGCAGAACATAAGGCAATGAAGTGAGTCTCGTGAATGCGAATACTCACAAGCAAGTTGCTGCCTAAACAGAGAAAGCGGTTTGAGTGCGATCGACTTTCCAAACTGCTCTCAGCCTCTAATTGCACATTGTTTTGCGGTGAATGAGAAATGCGGTTAGAGTGTAGTTTATTGACTGAGTCATTGCAACCGCTTGACGATGTATATGCATTTAGACCGCTTCAAACATCATTACTGCAACAAAATTGTTCGCATTTAGTTTTTAATGACAAGTAGGTTTAAAGAAAACTATATATGTATAACGAAATTTGGGTGGTTCATGTAGTTTTCTAATAGACTTTTAGTGCTATATTTGTAACAAGTTTTCACTAGAGATTCAATTTCCGTTCTATAAACGGAATCGTGTTTGGAAGTATGACGGAAGCTGGTCATTTATTAGGATTTCAAAACATTATCTGGTAGATAAAACAGAATTGCAACTTTACCTTTTTAGTATTTTTTTGAATCGAAATTATAAATTGTAAAACATTTTTTTTTTCGAAAACACTATAATATATAAGGAGGAGAATGACCACATGAGCAAAGGTAGGGGGTCGCTGACGCTGAGAGCCGCCCAATGTTTCTGGTGGCTGAGGAGGAAAGAGCATCGTGTTGGCTTGTTGGGTCATTGAATGCAGTTTCGGTTCTTTACTTTCCTTTCAGAAAATCTACTTATATTTTACGGTCAATTTGTTACCAAAAAATTAAAACGAGACATATTTCCTGATTGAAAACCAATATGAGTACAGATTAATCCATCCCTACATTATGCTCAGCCCTCGTGCGCTGATTAATCGCTAGTTATAACTCGTGACACTTGTCGATTGGTATATATTGGAATTTTGTTGATGCATATGCTCATTTATACATCCATATATTTAGAACGAGAAATTTTGCTATGTTATTAAAATATAAATCATATGCATAAAAAAATTGCTATCTTTTGCTACGTTATTAAAATCGAGGGTTCAATATATATTTAAATAATTTGCTATGTTCTTTTGTTCTTTTCTAATATTAGTTACACAAAAATAAAATTTATCAATTATTCTGCTATAGTCTCGACATAAACTAGAGAAAAGAACTTCACATTTTATACATCTACTGTCTTCGTGTACAAAAAACAAAGGGATGAGAAAACCCTAGAATCAACACGTAGTGGTCCACAAAGGACCACAACTACTGTAAACGAATCAACAAAAACTAAAGCAAAATTTGAAGAAATCTATGGAAATTTATCAGGTCCTACATTATGAGTTATATGACACCAAAAAAATTAAATGAAATTTACATCTTTGAAGATAGAGAAACTTAATCAAAATGATATAATTAGAGTACATGCATTGGAGAGCTCCATGTGGAACTCTTTAATAATAAAATATTAGTATTTTAGTTTAACAGTTTTTGTAACAATTTCAAAATTTTGAGCTATGCATTGCAGAGACTGTAAAAAATTCTTAAAATCGAAAAATAATTTATTTTTAGATGAAGAGGATTAGCTGATGAAGCAGCAACAAGATAAGATCCCATCTTCAATTCTTTACATTGTTCTTCGTTCAACATGTTTGCTGCCTACTCAGCTAGTACAGCTGAAGTAATACATAAAAACCATAGCAGATTAGGCTAACACATGAAATTCAATTCACACTACACAAACACGAAAAATATCCAGAAAAATAATATATTCTAAATCCAATGATATCCATAAATTTCAAAGATGGTTTCTTTGATTCAGACTTACACTTGTTATCTTCGAACAATCCAAACACTTTGCATATACACATATAAACAATCAAACCCCAAATTAGTTTCAAAAATACTCGAACTTTTGTCAAACAAATTGATGAATATGAAGTTTGTACTATGTTCTGCGTCAGAAATATTGCTGCATCAATCTCTAACCCAAGGAATAACAAGAACTTGCTGTGTCAACAAATGGTTTTCGACAAAGACATGTGGACTTTTCACATACTGATACACTTCTCTAGTCTAGATAAAACATTATTTGAACATAACAAAGAAATTCTCATAACTATACAATTTGTTCAAAACAAATACAACCGATACCAAACTACCAATCGAAATTGATTGTATAAATCTCTTATAATCTCTTATACAAGAATAGAGTGTCAAAACGAAAAGAAAGTGAAAGAAAGGAATGGGTTTTTGATTTAGTACTTGTTAAAGAGTTTCCCACCATACTCCATCTCCGTTTGTGTCATACTAAACGCCTGATTCAATCCAAAAACAAGCAAGATGAGAAAATCATTAATCCATTAAAACTATCTCAAATTAATAATTTGGCAGCGTGAATTTCTCAATGATTCTTCTAAGTACAAAGATCGGAATAAAGATGTAGATTTAACACTATATGTCGACACAGAGAGACAGCTAAAAACTACTCATCAGCTCTTATTTTTGCAGCAATTGTGCTTAATCATGGAGCAAACTTAAGAGGAATATCAGATTCAAATATCATATTTGAAAATTAATTAATGGTTAAGTTTACAGAGCAATACATAGCAATCTGAGTGAATGGGAACCGAGAAACCAACCTGGATAAAGGAATCAGAGTCCTTGAGAATCGGACCATTGAAAAGCCCAGCTTCAGAGATCGCTGAAAGGTCCAGCACGGAATCACCGATAGCGACGCCAGGACGTCGAATTAGGGTTCAATTCGTCGTCACAAAGTGAAAACAGCCGAAGGAGAAAGAAATGAAAAAGAACGTCGAACAAGAACTAATCGGAGATTTAAGAGGAAAGATTTGGAGCAGAAGTTCAAATCAGAGAATAAACTGAGAAAACGAAGAAAAAAAATTTTGAAGAAAAAAAAGAAAAAAAATTGTGGGGCTTTCTCCACGCGACATGTGGCAAGTATCTTTTGAAAGGGATGTTTCTGGACTTTAGACTTACCACAAGTAAATATTTTCCTTTTTTTATTTTTTTTGGGGCTAAAACACTCTCCAAAAATCTCCGAAAAGTCTCCGACCTGCTATTATGATATTTCCCTAAATTATCACATGCATTGAATTTGTATTATGCAATGCAAATGGTAAGCAGCAGTAGGCAGTCAACGAGAGCCCCCTATCTACACCAAAAGACTAGAGGATTGTTGGTAGAATAATAAACTCTCATCGCAACCGGTATCATAAGGGCACGTGTCGTCATCGCTCTCTCATAATTGACAATCCCGAAGCCGCCACAAGAAATCTGTCGACACCTGTCGGTCAGTGAAGGGAGATTAGACGGTGTAATTATCACTCAATAATAAGGGCATTCACGTAATTTTAAAGCCGTTAAGATCTATATAAACACTACTCTTTTTCTGCTCTTATCCGGTGAAAAAGTGAGAAAAAAACGAGTGTCGTGTTTTACTCAGACTTTTGTTCCTCAAATCTTTCTCTTTCTCGCTTCAGCTGATTTTAAGAAAAAAGGAGAAATAACACCCTTTGAAGGGAATGCAGAGAGATGGTAGGAGTATCGTCGCCGGTGAAGACTAAGCTCTGTGATCGGTTTAACCGATCTGTCGGCGGCAGGAATTGCCACCGGAAACACGTCGAGGACGGGTGATCCAATTCAAAATTCTCGAATTCTCCGAAAATCAAAACCGTAAATCTTTTTTTTTTTTTTTTTTACTTTTGAAAATTTTCAAATCATCGTTGTAAAAAAACTATGGTCGGAGCTAAACCGGTGAAAATGGTAGAGAATGAATCTGCCGGTGGCGTAAGTACGGGGCTGCTTCACGGCCGTTACGAGCTAGGCCGGCTTCTAGGTCACGGAACATTCGCGAAGGTGTACCACGCTCGCAACGTAGCGACGGGGAAAAGCGTGGCGATGAAAGTCGTCGGGAAAGAGAAAGTGGTGAAAGTCGGGATGGTGGAGCAGATCAAGCGAGAGATCTCAGTGATGAGGATGGTGAAGCATCCAAACATCGTCGAGCTTCACGAGGTCATGGCGAGCAAATCGAAGATCTATTTCGCCATGGAGCTTGTACGTGGCGGCGAATTATTCGCCAAGGTCGCTAAAGGAAGGCTACGCGAGGACGTGGCGCGAGTTTACTTCCAGCAATTGATCTCCGCCGTCGATTTCTGCCACAGCCGGGGAGTTTATCACCGGGATCTGAAACCGGAGAATCTGTTGTTGGACGAGGAAGGGAATCTCAAGGTGACTGATTTCGGTCTCTCTGCTTTCACTGAGCATTTGAAGCAAGACGGGCTTCTCCACACAACTTGTGGAACTCCGGCGTATGTTGCGCCGGAGGTTATTCTGAAGAAAGGATACGACGGAGCGAAGGCGGATCTGTGGTCTTGCGGCGTTATCCTCTTTGTGCTGCTCGCTGGGTATTTGCCGTTTCAGGATGATAATTTGGTGAACATGTATCGGAAGATCTACAGAGGAGATTTCAAATGTCCTGGATGGCTTTCCTCCGACGCGAGAAGGCTCGTGACGAAGCTTCTGGATCCGAATCCGAATACCCGAATCACCATCGATAAGGTCATGGATTCGACCTGGTTTAAGAGAACCGCAGCGAGATCCAAAAACGAACCAATCACGACGACAACCGCTGAAGTTGCGGCTGAGGATCCTGATTTCTCCGTGCACAAGTCGAAGGAAGAGACGGAGACGCTAAACGCGTTTCATATAATCGCGTTATCTGAAGGGTTTGATCTGTCGCCGCTGTTCGAGGAGAAGAAGAAAGAGGAGAAGAGAGAGATGAGATTCGCGACTTCACGTCCGGCGAGCAGCGTGATCTCGAGCTTGGAAGAGGCGGCGAAAGTTGGGAACAAGTTCGATGTTAGGAAGAGCGAGAGTAGAGTGAGGATCGAAGGGAAACAGAATGGGCGGAAAGGGAAATTGGCGGTGGAGGCGGAGATATTCGCGGTGGCTCCGTCGTTCGTCGTGGTGGAGGTGAAGAAAGATCACGGAGACACTCTTGAGTACAACAACTTTTGCAGTACTGCTCTTAGACCAGCTCTCAAGGACATTCTCTGGACGTCTACTCCTGCTTGATTTGAATAATCAATTTGAATTCTTCTTTGCGTTTTTAATTCCTGTCTGTAATATATTACTGGATTCTAGATTCGATTCGTGATTCTTGTTCTTAATTCTCGTTGGAATCGTCGTCGTTAAAAAAATTGTAGTCTTTTTATCATTTGTGTTTGGTCGTTGTTGCCGATTTGTTGCGTCACGAAGCAGTCTCTTTTGTGTGGTGTTTGTGAGAGAGTGTCCGTGTGGTTAAGAATGTTGTCTTAAAGATTTCATATCAATAAATGATATTTATGACTCTCTTTTAAGAATGTTCAAGGGTCAATTCTAGTGCAAACTCAAATGTCTTTTAAATTTTCTTTTGCACGTCTCTTACATTGGAATGATTAGGACATCTATCTTTTAAATCTCTCTCTGTTGGGGTTGGTCCAATTTTTAGTGTCATTGATTCATATACTCTTTTAATATTCATGTGTATATTGATGGGGTGTCGACCTATGTTGCATGGAAACTCCGTCCGAGTCACGTTTCCCGTTTCGGAAACTCCGTCCGAGTCACGTTTCCCGTTTCGGAAACGTTTCCAAAACGGAAACTTTCGGAAACTTGTCGGAAACTCGTTTTTTCACGTTTCCTAAAATTTGCAATTTGGAAACTTGTTGGAAATTCGTTTCCATTTTGGAAACTTGCGTTTCTAAAATTGACGAAAACTTAGTTCTTAGTTTTTGAAAATATAATAGCTAAATAATTACATAACAAATAATAATATTAATATTAATTAATTAATATAATTATTTAAGATAAATAAATGATTAATTTGATTCATTAGATTATATGAAATTAGTCTTAACATTATATATAGAGTTTTAAGATCTTTATATCGATGAAGATAGTTGAAAATAGTTTCCATTGATAAAGCGCATAACAATAATAATAATAAATATTTTAAATATTTTAAAATTAAACATTATGATATTTATCTTTAGTTAAGCTATTTAATATTTAATATAATATATATAGTATTTTTTATTTATATATATACACGTTTCCAAAACGTTTCCAAACTTAAATTTTCCAAAATGTACGTTTCGCTTCCGCGTTTCCGTTTCCGTTTCCATGCAACATAGGTGTCGACACCTTTTAAATTTGTTTGCGTTTTAACTTTTTTGAGTTTTCTCCAGATATATGTACACATTAGAACTATTAATGCATAACCAATTTTAAGATGATTAATAAAATCATAAGAAAATGAATCAAACAATATTAGCGATTGGAGAAAGCTTGTGACGTAATTTAGTCAAATTAGTGAATTCGGTCTTAAAGACTTTCACGAGTGGATTAGCTCAAATGTGGTGTCGATTGTATGATTAGGGATAAGATTTTGTTTTCCCGTCATGTATGTATGATTGGGGTCTTGGGGATAACTATTACTTGATTTGTTAAAGATAGAAAATAATAGTGGAGCAGAGAAAATAAATGGATCCAGATAAATCTTAAAAGAGAAAGGAGGATGTGATGAGGTGTGCAGCAAAACAAAAGTGGAAGTTGCGTGATTGGGATGGATGTTTCATGAATTATATTTTCTTTCCTGTTATTACATTTTATTAATGGAAATTCATTATCATATTTGACATGTGATCAATTACAGAGATGCTGCTAATTGTATAAGTTTCACTTTTTTGGATTCTTTAAACGTTCGTTTCACTTGTTTGACCTGTATTTGAGTATGACTACTTCAAGCAAGTATCTAAAATTGTAACCATCATTTGTATAACTTTATGTATTTAAAGTTGTGGTTCACCCAAGTTCTTCTTCCTTTAGCAAACTGCGGTGAATGGGTAGTCTAGTTATTTTCTACAGCTTTATTTTTACAATATTTTTTTGGCATTTAACATCATTGTAACTAATAATTGAAACGCATTGATGTATTATTCTTTAACATATATATATACAATCAGCGAGACTTCTTTACGTCTTCATCAAGTGCAAGTCGGATTTATAATGACCTTTGAACAGAAAAACGGAATGATAGGTTTATTTTTTGAACTTTAGGGGAGAAATCACAGGTCATAAAGTCGAATAGGGTTGATATTGATCGATTGGCACATCCAATTCCACATGGGTTCTAATTATATGTTATATACTTTTAGTTATTTTTATTAAGATGAGAAATGATCACGAATATATTGGCTTTGATCCTGTCCACAGGAACTCGAAAAGCTAGGACATGCATGTGACTACCGTTGATCTTAATTTGTCCATGTGGTTTCTTATCCGATCTTCTTGGAGTTGAGATGATCTTTATATAGTGTTCGAATAATATCAGCATTCAGCAAAACGGATGGTGCAGATAAAATGAATCAAAATGATAAAATGAATCACATGGAATGAACGAGGTAAATGTAGTTGATGCAGAACAAGTAATCGGTAAAACAAATGTAGTACGGAATTAAAACTGAATAGTGCTTCAACGATATTTTCTCTGATAAATTTAATGGAGAATAATAAATTAATGATATAAACAAATTTTTAAAAATTAGATTGAAATAAATAAATTATCCTACTTATTTCTTTTACACTTACGTTGTTGCCTTGTGGGATGTTTTATAAAGAGGTTATTTTCTTCTCGTGGTTCTGAAGCTTTTTAAAATGTTTTTTTCAATTTAATTAGTGAGATAAAGTGACCCATATCATCTATTACAGCGTCAGCCGTCAATGAATCCGATATGTGAATAAATATATTGTATGTTGTTCATCAGCGGTTGTCACAGTTCAAGTTGCATGTTGGTAAGGGTAGAAAGGGAAGACTTGGAGTAAGACCAGATTTTATAATACATAGAAGATAGAACAAATGGTGTTCTTTGTTTCTGTGATTGTGCTTCGGTTTAACATTTGCGCAACTTGCCAAATTTATTAACGTTTACATAAATATCTTTGGAAATATTATAAGGAAAACAATAGAGAGGACATTCATCTAATTTGTCAGTGGTCGATATCTCTTTATTTTTTTTAAGCTATATTGGTGTTAGTAGTATTAACAGTATTAAACTTATGCATGTGGGATCTGTTGGACTAAGTCACGACCCTGTTATATGATTTAATATAGTGAGCAATTCACTAGAAACAAGAATCATTTACGAACATATATGATAAATGCAAAAAGTTATAATACTTCTTCACCTTTGCTTCTAAAATGGGTTTTCAAACATAACCACACGTATATGGCTTCTCTTTTTCGATACGATTTGCTCCTGTCTTACTTTCTTCGATATTAATTATCAAATACTAAAAAGTTTCTACGTGAAAAAGAGGAACGGAATACAGCTTACAAAGTATATTTTCGCAAGTTTTAAGTGCTTTCTGTAGTGGGTTTTCAACATGGATAGTGTTTTATAAAAAGAACTAAAGTCCAATTTGTTGCAAGTAGAGATATAATAAGAGATTAAGAAGTATTTTTGTCATGTGAAAAAGTTTCAAAACGACGTTTAGACAGAGGAACTATAAATTATTAATGTTTATTCATTGTGTGGTATAAATTATTAGAGCTTCAATTAATTCGTTTGGTGGTAGATATTTATGAGCACACAAACATGGTTTCGTGTTAATTTCATTTAGTAAGTACTTGAAAGTTGGAATAGTCAAGTACTACCTCGGTTGGGTTTACCGGTTTCGGCCTCTTGTGGTCAACGTCCAATAATGATATTTGTCTAAGTTTCCAAAGATCAAAAGAAACGCAACTTCAATTGTGAATTCTACGAATAATCTACGACGTGTCTCATACATGGTCTTATAATTGGGCCTGGACTAGTGAGACTGGTCTTATGATTGGGCCTATAGAAGATGTGATGACATATCCATAGCTGAGCCCATATATTGGGCTAGAATCTAATTGGCTCAACTGAGCCGAATTCAGATGCCTTTAGAAAAAAAAATTGGGTCGTTCATCGTTTTAACGTCTGAAATTACCAAAAAGCAACAAGGGTACACAACATACAATTCACAGAATAATTGATGTCATGGGTTTTGAGCCCTACATTTTATTTTGTTTCATATATTAATCTACAAAATGGGTTGATCTGGTGTACCGTTGAAACGAGCATGTTACGAGACACATGTGATATTTCTATACTCGCATTAGAAACTATATATAGCAAGAGTCAGTACGAAAGGAGAAGTGGTACAACATGTTTGTGAAAGAAAAAAGGATAAAATAAAAAAACGTGGACAAATGAGATGTAGATAAGTGTTGTCTAAAGCTATGGAAAAAATAAAGTGAAATAGCTTTTGAGTTTTCATAGGTTTTGGAACTCGAGATGTCCCAAACTAGTTTTCTTCTTTCCCATCCATCATCATCCTTCATTTTCTCCAAGTTGCGTTCCTTTAATTTCTTTTTGGTTTTAGATGTTATATTTTAACTTCCCTTACATAATGTAGTATGTAGTATGTACAACGCCAAATTTTATCACGTGTGAAAGAATCCAAGGAGTACTTACTTGTGATATTAAATCACTCTGCACACTGTATATAGAAACATCTCCAAATAGTCACGAGGTAAGTGTTTTTAGTAACTAATGATTTTCAAGAATCGTCATTTTCGTAAAACGATTATAATTGTAATCTTTTATTAGTTTATCATGTGACAATATAGTATACATGATCATCGCTCATGCGATATGGTTTTTAATTAAAACTTGAAGCTTCAAACTAATTTTTGTTTTCTTCGTACTCTTTTGTCAGGTACTTCCCTGTTTGTCTTTGTGAGTAAATAGACTGTTCAAGTTAATTTGTTGTCCTCTTTCTATCATCAGCTCTTCTCAAAGTACACTTAGTTTTAAAAGAGAGGAGCCATCTTCAGGGAGTAAATATGATCAAACTAACTTTTCTATTCCCTCTTCGGACTGTATTTTGTCTAAACAGACGCAGTTATAATTTTAAATATTTTTTACTAATGCAAATTTAGCTAGTGTTTTCGATTTTCTACCTACTATATTATAGATATAATCTGTTTAGATTAATGATCAAACTGATTTGAAACCAAAATTATAACTTAATCTTCGGTTTTCAAATTTAGCACTTAAAAATATGCCTCAGTGAAACTTAGCATTTAGAAGACGCTGAGAAAGCAGGAACTAATAGAAAAACACGTGGTTGGTGAACATAATAAAGGCCATCAAACGTCGTAGACAAAGGTACAAAACCAATAAACAGACACCAAACCGAAAGCACAAAAAAGGAAGAGTCTCCCAGTGGTGGAAATTCGATCCCCTTTAGTCTCCAAATTCAGACTCAAGACACAAATAATAATAATTCATTACTGATAAACCCAATTAATTAATGGTACAAATCATCTCACGATGAGACTATACAAACCTATATAGGTAACTTTCTTATCTTCTCCTACCACATAACAATTATTTTGCTTAATTTTACTCCAAAAAAAAATGCGTAATACATCGCTTAATATGAAACATAGAGAATATTTACTTATTTTATTTGGTTTTATGGCTGGGTGAATCAAATAATATAATATTGAAGTTTGCATAGCTAACCACAGGTCGTGCAGTGTACCACGTACTAGTAGTATGTACTGGGCTCATCAAACCTATTATTGTTTCCAGTCGACAAAATGATTAATTAAGCTTCGTTATCGAAATATATATTTTAAGCAGTGGTTAGTACAAGGCTTTTGTCACTTGATTTGATGGTGTAGTTATTGATTTCCAACGATTTTAACCTTTACTACTTTTAACTACTCTACATTCAAAATAGGGAAAAGAATAAAAGTTATAAATTCTGATGATCGATTTTTGTATTGATCAATAGTACTATGAAACAGAATATATTATTTTGAACATTAAAATATGTGTAAAATACTTTGAAAACTGTTGTTTTTAACAACAAAGTCCTCTGCGGCGGCAATGATCTCAAGCCTCGACTTTGTAAAAGATTGTAAAATGGAGTAGTGAAATACCATAAGTTGTTTAAATTATTTGTTTCTTTATCTTTCAGAATGATAGAATCGTTGACTGTAACATTACAAATATGTATAAATCTTGTATTTGTAAGTATATGATGAATCGCATTATGAAGTTACCCTTCCGCTATTCAGTAATTTACCAATAGATCTACCATAGAAGAAAGTACAAGAAATGGGGATCTGAAAAAACTAAAAGGATGAAAAACATGGATCTGATTAGATAGATGGTCAACTTACTCTTTTTCATTAGCCATTCTTCAAGCCAATACAATGTACCAATGCCATTCATGATTTCAGTTTTTTATCCATTTTTTAGTTCCGAGATAGTGGAAGTGTTTTTCACTAGCATCAATTTTCCTGACGTGACTATATTAATTAATAGACAATAAAACCGACTCATCATGATTAGCCTCTAAAAAGGAAATTCCAAACCTGACCCAATTAAGAAAGAACAAAACTCTAAAATTACTCTATGTATTCACATTATGTACTTTTTGGGTGATATTTTTCCCCAGTAATCCACTTAGATATTTAAACCAAGATGGCCTCTAACTGATAAAACGAGGGAAGTGGCTAACAAGCTGAATCAAAAATATTACATGTAGTTTGAATTACTGGGGAAAAAAAATAACAACCAATCAAACAAGCGGTTGGAAAAGCTGATTGTTGGATATTTGAAATCAGAATCAGACAAAACATGACCTAATAACCAGAATGAGAATTTGAATATTTTCATATTCATGAACATAGGCTTTTGGTAGATGCACAATCATTACAAATCCCTAGCACAAACTCCATCTTTTAAATCTCAATAACTTTAACAAGAGAAATCTTGAATTATCTAATATTGTTTCATGATTAGGGTTTAGTTTATCGGAAATTATATTTCTCAAAAGGGTCGACATATGGTTGAAATTTCTTTTTGACTCGATAGTTGTTGTAACTTGGAAGCTAACCGATTTTTGAGACTGAAAAACGTTTTATTTTTATGCGAATCGGATTAATAATTTAAAAATAGTGTGTTAAACATATGCTTCAGCGTTCTTTCAAATATCCGACAAACAAATGTTAACTCTTTGCCGCATACTCACCAATAAAATCTGTAACAGATTGGATCTTCAATTTGAAATCATTTTCAAGAGTGGTTTATAGAATGGATGTTTAACTCAATTTAATAGAAAAGAAAAGTAGGTCTGACTGAATTCATTGGACAAAAACCGTGAGCACAATTAAAGACTTTTTCGTCAGCTGTGTTACACACGCGCCACCCTTTGAAAACCCGATTAAAATTGAAGACCCCAGTCTCTTACAGATTTGACCCTCTGGTTTGCTCTTCTATCCAATCAGTACGAAACACGTGTCAGAGATCCTCCTAAAACTCTCTATCAAAAAGATTAGAAAGCAAAAGAAACAAAACACAACAAATTACAAGAAAAGTGAAACTAAAAACCACAATCTCCGCTGTCTTCGAACCCTTTCTCTCTCCTTTATATACCGGCTGGGAAATTTCGCCATTACAGACTATGCGAACCAGAAGAAATAAAAACTTATCAAATAACGAGATCTCTGATAATTAAAAGACAAGTTAAGTGAGGAGGGTTCTCGAGTATTCGTTAGGGTTCCGAGAGATCTGTGAGAAGTAGGAGGTAAAAAAAGAGAGAATAAGAAAAGTTGAGTCCTTTGCACAGATAATCAATCTAGGGTTTTTCAATTATGTTGTTCGATGACAGAGTAGAGAGAAGGAGGAGAGTGAAGAAATGCAACAGAGAAAACTGACAGAAGAGAGTGAGCACATGCAGGCACTGTTATGTGTCCATAACTTTGCGTGTGCGTGCTCACCCTCTTTCTGCCAGTTGCCTATTTCTCGCTTTCTCTCTCTCTCTCTTCTCTCTCTCATTTGTTTACACAGTTACCTTCTTATCTTCTACTGTTCTACATATCACTTACCTTCTTATCACCTCTTTTGTTGTGCATTGTGGCTGGTGATGTGGATAAGACTGATCCCCTTTCACTTTCACAATCAATTCGTTATGTTTTTTTTTTCTGTATTGTTTTGAAGTGGGTGCTTGCTTATACGCATAAGCATGTTTGTTCTCAAGCAGTTTGGTGGAGCAAATCTCGGATTTTTATATTTGGGTTTATGATTAAATATAAATTTTAAGTGTGGTAGTGGAATGGTTGATTTCTTCTAGTAGATCTAGGAAAAGCGCGAGTTTTGATGATCATGAACCCCCACCGGTACAGATTCTTCTCTAAGATTAATTTAACTATTGATTGTCTCTTTGTCTTTTTTTTTTTGTTTTCTGTTATGCAATTTAAGTGTATTTTTAAAAAAAAGTTTTTGCATGTTGGAATTCTCAAATGATCTAAAACAGCAACATGCAATGCTAGCTGCTGTAAGTATGTTTTCTTCTTCTATCTTCCTTTGCTTTTCAGAAACTGGATGTGGCTTTCAGGTTTCACCAGAAGCCTGATCTTTCTTTGTTTCAGTTCGATTTTCATGTTTCCACTAGTTCTGTGTCGTTTTGATGGAAATAGGAACTTTTCTATGAGGAAGTTGGTAATGAAGCACTGAATCCAGCTGTTTGTTCTTAAAAAGTCTTTCATCTATAATTTCCTTTTCTGTGTTAGGATTGTACGGATTAATGCTGGTTGGTGCATTAAAGTCTATCTTGGAATGTGATCCGGTAGTAGGTGGAGCGAGATTCACTTATGACTTAACTTGATTTCTTTGCAACTTGTGATCCAAAAGAAAAAGGTTGAACCCTATACCTAAATGCTTTTTACTATCCTTTTCTCCTTCCAAGATTTTCTTCTGAATTTCTGGTGCCAAAGGAGCTTAAAACTCCTATTTTCTAATGAAATGATTGATGTAATTAAGTTTTGGAATTGATAATATTTCATCTAACTAATGTTATATTTGTTGGTTATTGATCTTTGTTGTGCTGGCCAAGCTCGTAACTGTATGCTTAGTTTGCAGTGATATTGTCTAGTCTGCTTTGATAACTAAATGCATTTTAAGGTGCTAAGAAAAGGCATGAGTTGGTGTTTTTTTCTTCAGAATGTTTGACTTTATGTTCTCTCCATGAATGAGTTAGAAAAGTAAGAAGCTTTTGCTAATTTTGTGTTAACCATTCAAGTAAGAAAAATCTTTGTATTGTTTTTGATGAAATCAAATTGTGAATTGGTTTACCGATACTAGTGTCTAATGTTCTTCACCTAGATATCCATAATTGAAGTCACTGCCTAATTGACAATATCTCATCTGATGGTTTTCCTTTTTCATTTGATCCTTAGCTTTGTTGCCTAATCATTCTGGTCTCAAATAAGTTTTGTAAATATCAAGTGTTGGATGCCAAATGATATTGTCTAGTCTGCTTTGATTTCAGAATGTGATATGATTTAAACGGGTTTAAAAAGGCAGTGTTGTTTTTTTTTCTTTCCAAGAATGAGTAACCGGAGTTCTTTCGATTATAAATCTGAAAGACAGTAGGATATTCTATTTTTGTGTCAAATTATGACGTCCTGTTGTGTCTTATGAAATAAAATAGCATTGGTTAATTACCAGTTCAAGTGTATAAACTATAAAGTGCTTCACTTTGAAATCAATAAATGAAGTCATAAAACAGATAACATTTGGAGACGCATAGACTAAGTGTTATCCCAGCTTATTTTCCTTAGCATGTATAAAATGTCTAGTTATATATATAAGAGATGGGAAATTTCATGTACTTATAATGTTGGTTTAGGTTATTGTGATGGTGTTGTTTCTGCAGTACTTCATGGGCTATTCAAATATCAGTTTTTTAAAGTAATTTAAACGTTGAGTTGAAACGAGCATGAAATTTCAGATTCTGTGAGGGCATAGATAGATGATTTTGTTCGTAAACCCTCTGAAAGAGCATCATGTTTTCAGAACCAGGGATTGAATTTGGATGCAGATTTAATCATAACTCTGATTTAATTTTGATGCATTACTATCTGATGTGTTAGGCTGTCTATGTTGACCTTTTGTTGCATGTCCAGTTGACTAAAACAAAACAAAAGATACATTAGGATTAAGGGCATTTGTAGGATTTTAGGTAACTCTAAGACAATACTATGAAACCATGATAGAAAAACTGTCGTCGATTGCCTTGTTTAATCCTTATAGTTGTTGAACAGGATCATGTATTGTGGATTTGCACATTGTCATCACTTTAAGACCTATGCAAGAGAACATTCCAATAAAGCAATAACAACAACCCGATTTTGTGTGTTTCTTGCTTTTGCAGAAGGATGAGGTCAATATCAACTAGTGGAAGACAATTCAGGATATATATACTTCAAGGTTAAAAATGTAGCAATCAATTAAGTAAGCATAGAGAAGTACTGGCCAGTTTAACAAATATTTATAGCTCGATGATCAGCTCACTTTGCCTTCATTTTGCATTGTGTTTGCCATTGTTCCAATCGCCTTATTATTGAACTTGGCAGTTGAAGAGCTTATGGTGGTTATTAAATTATAGAGACTTGTGCGTTCTCAAACATGGTGGATTCTCAGTTGGTTTGTTAACGTGAAGCTAAAGATAGGAAAAATCACTTGTTGGTTATTCTATTCTGTGATCACAGATCCGTCAGCCTTCCTTCCTCTTGTCTCTCTGCGTAGGATACAAATAGAGAACATTTCAGAGGTATTATTCGACTTCTTCTCTAATTAGTTTTCTTGTAGTCACGAGCTTGATATTATGTACATGGTGTCAATCACGAAGGTGTATCATGTTCTTTACTTGATTTGTCTCCCATTTTGCTTCACAAGCATATTAACAAATAGGAAATTATCCGCATTATATGCTAGCTAGAACCTTGAGTTGAACTTATGACTGTCATTTTTGATAAAAGAATATTATTTTGACTGTCTTTGCTAACTCACTATGTAGAACTCAAATAAATCATCTTGAATTGTGAGTTGCATTGCAGAAATAGCCCGTTGTTCTAAGGCATATATTAGCTAGCATCTACTGGTTTCATGTATTGCTATTTGGTTTATTTGGATTTGCCAATTTGACTGGACTCATACAGGATCAAGAAAAGTGGCTTCTTGCCTTCTTCTACTTATCATAGATTCTTCACTGCTATAATTTTTTGCCCTAGGTTCAGAAGGCTAAACCATTTCATGCTCTTGCTCTAATTAATTCCTTTGAAACAACAGATTCAAAGGGGTAACTAAATTGTTATATGACTCTATGTTCTTGTTTGCATATCAATATTTGTCATCTTTTAATTAAAACAATTGATGTGGGTTTTAGCTAAGAGATGAAACTGCAAAATCCGTTTTGAGGATGCTTCATCAGCGATCCATTCCCCGGATACAGCAAAAAGGTTTGATCCTGTGCCAGTCTTCTCAAATCATATATTCATATTTCTTGATGTTAATGTTTCAAATGGAAGCAAATCATATGGATACAAAAGAAGCAAGACGTATAGATCCTAGCAAACAACATCTATAGAAATGATGAGTATATAACTTACTTTCCTTGGTAATAATTTAGGGGGTCAAGGTGATTATTTACTTTGAATCACTGGACATGATTCCGTTTTGAATCAGTGCTCGAAAGGTACATTGTCACCCAGTACTTATTAATTAGTTTCAATTGTTTTTGTGTTATAAACATAGTTATATTGTATTCGGAGAAACTAATACTGATTTAAGATCACTGAGAAATTAGGATATTGATTTTTAGACTATAGATTTGATTGTCTCGCTTATAATTCTAAATTCTTACACCACTTTTTGATTATTGAGAAAATGGATGAGGACCTTATTTAAGAGTGCGGTATTTTGAAGCTCTGGATACATTGGTCACACTGTAACATGTTCATTTTGTTTTAGAAAATCACGAAAATGATCTGGTGTAGTGTGGAGTTAGTAGCCACCCACTCGCTGAGTCAAACTGTGTCCCACACTCCAATTCCAAACCTCGCCGTGATTCCTTTTCCCATTTGCATGTGGCCCAAAATACATTTTATATCAAACTTGAAGTCAAAACTCATACCAAATAAAGAAAGAAGATTTTTTAATTTTTTCTTCAGACTTATTTGTTTTAGAGCAAATACAATAACTTACCTCTTACTAAACAAAGATTGTTAGTTTTTGCTCATTGAGGGGATTGAATAATCGAAATGAGGTCTTACCAATTTAATGTAATAATCGTATGTTCTAGTCTGCATTGCTACTGACTATAAACCTGCTCAAATATCTATGCTAATTTTTCATACTTGTGTGGTCCGATCTTCAATCTCTTTGGTCTAAAATGATCATGATTGACATTTGTTAGACGGTACTGTTTTATTTGATAGAAATACCCGTGCAATTTGTTAATTTCAATGGATTAGAGTGTAGTTTTTACATCACATCGATTGAATTTGTAACTTTCCGTTCGATCGGCGATGTTACATGATTAGAGGATGCAATATAAAAACAATGCAAATATTTGATTATTACAAGAAAAGAAAACAAGAGTGTGGCATTTGAGTGGTTTGTAGTAGGTAAAAGACAGAACCAAAGTCTACGCAAATACGGTATCGTATCCGCAAAACGCAACCTTTTATGCTTTCTAGAATTTGACCAAAACCACACCATATCCCACTTTTCGCTGTCTCTGTTTTTTTTTCCCCACTCAGCCTAACCCTCCAAAAACGGAAAAGTTTAAATCCAAACGGCTATTATCACGGCTTGGAAACGGAGGGAGCGTCTTTAACGGTGACCAACGAGGAAACGTTACCGTTAGCAGTTGCTTTAGTGGCTGTGTTCGATGAATGTACCGAGAGATTGGGAGACAAAGGAACACCGGCATCTTTAACGGAGGAGATCAAGGGAGTGCGAGAAGGACACGTGGCGGTGGAGATGGTGGTGGCTAAAGAGATAGGCATGAGGCAAAGACCTTTGCCTTGTAGGTACTGCATAGCTGATCCCATGTCCTCTTCCATTAGCTTTGCCACTTGGTGCTCCGTCATCTTCGCTGCCGTCTGATTCTCGGCGGCGGAGGAGGAAGTGTTTTCTTGGGACCCCCCGGCATCCTGAAAAAGTAATAAAATCAAAAACATGAAAAACAAAACCCTAAAGCGATGATGTATAAATTGTTGGTTTTGCTTTGTTGAAGTGAAAATCAGCACGCGTGACCTGCCTTTATTAAGACAAAAGTTGCAAATCTAGTTTGTCGTTTTGTTTCCTGCTCTTTTTAGAAAATTTCATTTGTTTTAGAAAGTCGAAACCAGAACTACTTTTAATTTGTCTTCTTCCTTAGCCAAATTCTTTTCCATAATCTATAAATCTATCTCAATTAGTTGTAACATTAAAAAAATGATAAATCTCATTCTATGTTTGTATTGATTACGTAATCCTAACATCATGTATGAAAATGATTGGAACGTGTGAATGATATGACAACCTAAATGTTAATCTATGTGATTCATTACATCCATTAATTAGCCGAGATAATTAGAATCAAGAAGAATAAAAAAGAAGGGGAATAATTGAAATTACCTCAGAGATTTGAGAAGAAACAGAAGCAGCACCTCCCAATCTACTCATGCTTAGTACCTACATACATAAATTTTAAAAGGGTTACTAAGTTCATCGTTCTCATATTATTTAACTTAACTATACATTTACGAGGTGACTATGTATTACCACTCGAAACATAAATAATTACCAATAAAAAACGGTGAGGGAGCATAGGGAATTTTAGTTGCAGAGGCCCATATTCGATTACATATTATTGTAATGTCAAGGTAACGAAGCTTCCATTATATCAATAATTATTACGTATATAAATTTTAAATTCGTATATTAAAAAAAACATTTCAGAGAGAGAGAGAGTCACCTTGACTTGGAGCTGTAAGAACTTGACATAATCGATAATCTCATCGAGCATTGATGCTTTGTCGGTCTGTTAATTATTATTTTTAACAATAAAAAACTTTGTTAGCGATCCTACATCTGTTTTCATTAATTTAATCTATTAGTTAGTAAACAAATTGCTAATCAGTGTTTAATCATTTGATTGTATAAATTACAAAAGTCCAAAGCTCTAGATCACCTACTAAACTAGTAGCATTTGTGGTCCAAAATTATGAACTCCAAGACAAAAACACATCAGCGTGATTCATATGATCAACACATTAACTAACTTGGAGGAGCATATTGATAAAAATTTAAAGTACAAACTGGATTTGAGTCTATTCTTTTAATCAATTTTTACTATCCATAATCACACGTTTGGATGACGTATGATTCAACTAATATCAGTGAATAGACGGTTATTTAACTGAGAAAGTAACAAAATTAATTTTACCTTGTTGCCATTAGGGACAAGTTCTTGAAGAGATTTCATTCTTTCCGCTATTCTCTCTCTCCGTAACTGTTCCATAATTTCAAAAATATTATACGATTTTCTCGGTAACTGAAGAAACGCGAATAACGAGGGGAAAAAAGAGAAAAAGATGGAACCCGTTCGGCGATACTGTGAGGATCAGTGGCTTGACCTCTCCTAGCTCGGACTTTAGGCTTAGTCTGAGGCGGCGCCGCCGTACCACCAGTGGTGGTTGACGCCGTCGCCTGCGATTGCGTTTGTGTCTGAGTTTGTCCTTGGTTCATTAATCCTCCTCCCGATCCCTGATTTTCCATCACAAATCACATTTTAGCACATGTTCTTCTTTTGTTGTGTTCGAAAAAATCAAACAGAGGAAATGAGATTATGCCTGTGGGAGGTGGAAAGGTAGAGATCCGGCGGAGAAGCCGTTGAAGAGAGCGTGGACAGAGCCATCGACGGCGTCGTTTTGATGGTGATGAGACGACAAAGGAATCATCGTGATCTGGTTTCTGGAATCGAGGTCGTGATGGTGGAATCCAGCGACGGCGGAATCGGAGGTGTGTGGAGGAGCGTCGTCGAGGACGGAGGAAGGCCAAGGAGTGGAGGAGAAGATTTGGTGGAGGAAGTCGTCGTGGTCGAATGTTGCAGGAGATTGGAGATGATGAGGAGAAGAAGAAGAAGAGGAAGGGGTTAAAAGAGAGGAGTTCATGGCTTTTGCTTCTTCTTGCGATTTTGAGTGAGAAAATGAATGCTTGCTGTTGGAAAATGTTTTGAGGTTTAAGGCTTTAAAGGTGTTTTAAGGAGGGATGAGGATGATATTATTTGAAATTCATAGGGTTGTAAAAGTAAATTAGATTAACTTTTTTGTTACTATTTCTTTACTTTTATTTAAAAAAAAAAGAATTCGATAATTGAACTCAGGATTTCTTCGGTTTTATAATTCGTTGTTGATAATACTTATGACAACTTTGCAGTAACTACAATAGTAAGTAAAACATGATTGTTTTTATAGTCTACTCAAATTGAAAGTTGAAAGGAATCAAAGTAATTAGTTTATAATTGGTTGAACACTTGAACTAACTTCACTTTAACTATTTATGATTTTTTTAGTTAAATTTGTTTTTTCTGTAAGGCATGTATATTTTAAAAAGGTTTATTATAATATTTTCAGAACAGATTTAGAATCTCCTTTTTTGGCCTTAAACCACTTTGAAAACTTAAGTTTTCAATAAATTATTAAAACTTATAATGAACTTTTCGATTTTGATTAGTCAAAAAAAAAAAAAAGAGAAAATACTTTTGGTTATGTTCAACCCAAAAATCTAAACTAAATTTTAAGTTTTAAAATTGTAACAAATACTGTTGCGAAAAATCTGAAAGTGTGACTACCTTCCAATATAATCTGAGCTAAAGGAATGGTAGTGATGATATTTTTGTGCGGTGAATTTTTTTTTTGTGTGTTTAAATTTAAATCTGTATTATGATTTTAAAAATTATTGTAATCGTTTTAGATGACGATATATTGTGGTATAAGAACTACCACGAGTACCAAAATTAATAAAATAATTCTTGTTACTTCAAAAATGCTTACAAGATAACCTGGAACCAATACTTTTTGCATTGACAACCATTTAAACATATAAAATGTAGACGTGTAGCATAAATGCATGAGATTATATAATTATATTCCTTTGGGTGGATTCATCAATGATGCTAGCTCTTTGGTTTATCTCGATATTCTACTGTTTACGAATTGTCCCCAATATCACAAACATGCTATCCTCTCAGACGAGATACTCGTGTTTCAAAGTATCCACAAAATATCACTTTTTAATAGATGTCACTGTTGTTTTCCATCGATCCGATTATCTTTTTTTTAGTTTTTTTTTTGTAGGATTCTCTTAAACAAGAATAAAACGGAATTCTATCATCATTATGAAAACAGGATATTACTACACTTCAATAGCTTTAATTGTGATAATCGTGATAATCTAATAAGACGACAAGAAGGTTAGACAAACAAACAAAAAAATGAAAAAGTAAAATTTCTCATGCTATTATTAAATTATACAAGAATATTTCACGATTTAATTGTAAAAGCTAAGTAAATATAAGAATTATGCATGATTAAGCTAGCACATGGGACATTCTGCAAGTTTGCACAAACTCACAAGAGGTAAAGATGGGCTTTAATACACTTCCCATTTATTAATTGCATATATTGGTAAGCATTGATGTACTACACAACACAACAGAGAGAGGGAGATCTATCATCTCATTCTCATGAACGTAAAACTAATGCAATAATCATTTTTGTTTGTGCTTAATTAATAAGGACAATTATTAAAAATGTCACAAAACATTTTTTTTGTTCCAATCTCCTCAATAGGTTTTGCCACGAGGCCCACGAGATACAGTATTTGCGAACTGGGCCGCCTTGAAATCATATAAGACCTCTTAACTCGGTTTATAGCTAAATCAGAGCGGTTAAGACAAGAGTGTCGGTTAAACATAAACCATAACAAAACCTAACCGCCTCCTTAAACCCAACCTAACTCAGAACAAAAAAGCAGCTTAAACCCTTCTTCCTCCTCCTTCCTCCTTCTTCCTCAGCCGCGTTCTTACTCTTCTCTCCATCTTACAAGACCAATCAACCTGCTTACAGATTTCCAAGGTTTGTGCCGAAACTCAAAGTGCAGCTCTTTGGTCTTTTTTTTTTTTGTTGTTGTTGTTGCAGAAACTAATTAAATTGATTGATTAACCGAATTGCTACAGCTGCTCGCAGAAGCTTTACTTTGTTTATTCTGGATTGAATTATAAAGTTTTGGAATTTGATGTTTAGGAAAGGCAGCACCTTGAAATCGTTGCCTCGAGCTTGATCGTGGAGAGGTAGAATCCTTAACAGTTTGCACACACTCTCTGAGTCATGGCGACTCCAGCTGATGCTCGGGCCGTAAAGTCTCTCAACGATTCCGGGGGACATAAGAAATTCAAAGTGCGTATTCTCGTTCTGCTTCTTGTTTTCACTGCTTCAGTTCTAAAGGAATTATCTTAGATAGTTTTGGCTGTAAGGGAAGATAGTTTCTGAGGAATTTGAGTTAGAATTCAAAGAAGCGTGTGATGGATGAGTTGATACATTCAGATAATCTTGGTTGTAGTAGGTCCATGGAACTGAGTCCCGGTTAGCCTAGTGTTTCTTTGAGGGGTAAATGCAGAGGACTTGTTAAATGTCAAATGTATTCTGGAATGAATAGTCTCTTTCAGGCTTTAATTATTTTGGGTATTGGTATCCATGCTAATACTTGAGAATATGTGTTAGGACATGTCTTTTCTTTTCCCTTCTAAAACTTCCTCTAGAACTTTCTTGCTGGTTTTGTTGTTTTTAGATTACCTGTCACAGTGTTCATTGTTCCACTGCATCAATTAAGCTAATTATCTGTTTCCTCTGTGCTCTCTAATATGGCCGTATGGTTTATTACTTCTGGATGCAGTTCAAGACTATCTCTCAGAAAATCAATGACATTGACGTGTTTAGGAGCCTGGATAAGGTGAAGGATGAGCCTTCAGAGGGATCCTCATTTTTCAGAGACTGCCTCGTAGAATGGAGGGTATGTTCGATTTTGTTGCCTTAGACCTCTTTCTAAAGTTACTCCGTTTTCTCGTTGATTTTTTCTGTAGGCATCTAGGGTGACTAGAAAATCATTAATTTTGAATATATTGTTGATGCCCAGCACAAAAACTATAATGTATGTGATGATCTATCCGGTTGTTGGTGCTTTTGGTTTGTATATATTTAAGTCTTCTTGGTGCTCGATCACACTTACACATATGTATCAGGGAGAGATTAAATTTGGTTCATTTGGCTGGTTTAATGCAGGAACTGAATACAGCACAAGATTTCATTTTATTTTATGAAGAAATGTTGCCATTTGTTCAGACTTTGCCTCTGGTTATTTTACAAAAAGAATTAATCTTCTCAAAACTCGTGTCTCGACTACAAATGAAAGCAAGATTGTCTCTGGAACCCATTCTCAGGTATTCTAATTTGTTAATATTGTCAGAGGAGCTAAGAAAATGGTCGCTAAATTTCATCATTTTTTTTTTCCATTCCGGGGAGCATCCACTTTTGTAATTTTCTTCTGTATATAAGTTAAATAATTTGTTTTTGCAGGTTGATTGCTGCTTTATCAAGAGATCTCTTGGAGGACTTTATTCCGTGAGTGTTCTTAAACTCTTTATCCTTTGCAGCTGCAGGATATTCTTAATAGTTTCTAACTGCTTGGGATTAATTTTTTATGACTGTCAATACGGCTGCACCCTTCTATTGCTAGAGTAATCTAAACATCGTGCGTCGTATACTCTCATTACACATACTCTCATAACACGGTACTCCCTTATATGGCTTACTGGAAGTAAGTGCTTTGGAAAAGCTGAAGAATTACTTTAAGATGCGTACAGAGTACTCCTTAATGTCGTGGAACTCTGGAAATCTAGTTATCCTTAAATATCCGATTCCTTGTCAATGTTGTAAACTGAGAACTTATTTAGTTGTTGTTGTACGATTTAGCTATCAACATGCTAAACACATTTTTTTCCTTCCTTTCCTTGCATACAGTGGCCTGAAATAGTTGCTATCTTGAATTTTTTTATATTATTGTCGTCTCACATGTATACACGACCACTAGCAAACAAAATGTCTTCTAAGGGTCTCGAGCTTCACTTGCAATTTCATTGATCAATCCTTGTCAATGTTCTAACCATTTTATTTTGTATTTTTCTTGGCTAGCTTCCTTCCACGGATTGTGAACTCCTTAGTATCTCTCCTGAAAACTGGTGCCCAGAAAGAGCCGGAGATTATTGAGCAGGTTATTGGTGTTTTCTGGTATATTGTACACTCAGGACAATACTTAATTTTGTATGTTCTTTTTGCTAAAATTTGGTCCTTCGTGCAGATATTTTCATCATGGTTTGACATACTGGAGAACCTGAAGAAGTATCTCATATGCGACATCGAATGTATTCTCAGGTAAGTAAAGTAAAGAATACCAATTAAATCTAGGATGACTTACTGTGATGGATTTGATGATTGCACGTGACTCTCTTTTATCACTGGGTTTAGGGAGGCTGCCAGAAAAATTGATTAATTTGTTCTCATCATCCTTGAAAGACAAACATGGTTATCACATGCTGCAAACGTTGTTAAATCCATATATTTAGGTTTTGTTCATCTGTTTAACATTTATTTGCTATGCTGAAGGGACACGTTGGAATTGAGGTATCACCCGAAAGATGATATCAATGAACTTATGTCAAAGTCCATGTCATTTTTGTTGAGGAATGCACAGGATGAGCAACTTGAAAAAGGTGACAAATTGCTTGTCATTTATTGTCCATGTCTATGTTAGGGACAGTCCAGTTGATTTATCTCTCCTAAACATTACAGGGATCAAGTGGATCCTTTCCGAAGCTGCAGATCCACCAAAAAGAGATGGAGGAGTTGGTTTACTATATTATGTTATGATGAGGGGTAACTCTAAAAGTTTCCATTCAAAAGCCAGGAGAGTTTTGAAGTTCTTGCTGAAGGATTCAACACTATCTTTTTGTGATAATTCTCCTCAAGGCAAGTTCCCTTTCTAAAGAGATGTTAAGAGTATTTCATTTAGAAGTCTTGTGTTGTTGATTTAGCTTCCTCTTGGTTTTAGTTCTTAGTTTAGTGGGGTAAAATTTTAGAGAATTGGAAGTAGTACCAGAGTTTTCTTGTTTTTGCGTATCCATTTCTATTAAGGTCGCCTGTAATGAATTTAGGAGTTAATGGTTTAAGACGTGTTTTATACTGTTTGGAGCCAATACTTATAAACTTCTTTCGTTTCTTTATAAAAAATGATTCTAATATGTTGGTGGGAGGTGGGAATCTTTGTTAACTGCTTTTCTTTTCTTGCTAGAGGAGATAAATTCGTCTTCTTCGTTTAGGCTGTTAATTATTTATACTAAAAATCTTGAATAGTATTCCCTGAACCTGCTTTACACGGTTAAGAATCTTATTTACTTCCTTCTTATCATGGTTGGATCTTGAATCTCTTTGCAGGCCCTGGTACAGTCGTGGAAGTTGTGAGTTCGACTTTGGAGAGATTATGCGAGGATTTGGAAGCAGAAGAATTAAGTGTTATGTGGAAATGCTTGGATGAGGAGATAAATGAATCAATCTCAAACAAAAACTCAGTTCATCTAAGCCGACTGTTGAGTGTGCTTACTGCAGCTGTTAGGATTGACAAAGGTCGTAAGGTTAATGGTGAGTGATTGAATTGGTGACTTGCTTCTCTCTCACCCTACCTTCTTATTGTACTCTCTTTTGGCTGCACATGACAACACATATTTTCATGACTCGAGTGCCAATTTGAGTTACCTTCACTGTGTAACAGATTACCCATCTTTGATTCAACTCGTGAGCCTCATTGTGTCAACTTTTGTGACTTCCCCTGAGACCGTTGTAGAAGGGGATAACTTATCTGCTGTCCTTGATGAAGTTCTGCAACTGATATTATGCACAATAAACAGAGTCACTAAAATGGAAACTGTTGTTTCGCAATGGGCTCCCATTTTTGCCTTGAAAAGTACAAGGTATTTTTTTTGCTGTTTATCTGTTTTATACTTTTCGACCTTCTTTTTCTTTCTTGACATTGATCATGCTTATTTTCAGTTTGCTGACTTTTTTGCGGGAGCTCCTCCAGAAGGATGAATCAGTAGTAAAAGCCTTTACAAACAATATATTAAGGTGAGGTCACATAATGATTTTTCATTAACTCTTTGATTTTCCCATCCCCATCGCTTAGCAGCTAAATTCTGTTCTGCAGTGCAATCAACAATATGATTTGGGAGCATTCTGAGGAAGTTATTCCTGTGTTACTGACATTGTGCGAGAAACAACAAACAAGTGACGACAGGGTGAACATTATAGATCAAACATTTGAGAGTAGATACGAGAGAATTCATGAGTTCTTGGAAGAAAATATTAAGAAGGTTCTACAGAATATAGAGAATACTGGATTATCTCAAATTGAGGAGGCGGAGTTGCCTGTCGTCTGGGGAGTTGTCAAATGTTATCCTTATTTTAAAGTGGATTCATCATTACTGATTTGCTTTAAGAACACTCTAAGACAGCATTTGGCAGTGTGGGATGGTAAGTATAACTGCATTATTCACTCTTTTTTGCATGGTACTTTATTTTTGTTTTTTGCTGTTTTTTCCTCGAAGATGCCACTGGAGTTATGTGCTTAACCAGTGTCATCTGATGATCAAACACATGAAGATTCATGGTCTTCCACTATACATTATCTTAAATAATTCTCATATACTATTTTTCAGTGTCCGTGCGGTGATATTTTCTTCATTGACCTGTGCTGTTCATTTTTTTTATGACCTGGAGTTTATCGTAACATCTTATATATGCGACGTTCTTTTCAGTAGACACTTTTAGTGCCCCAAAATTGATGTGGCAGTGCTTGCTTGGCACTGCTTTGAGGTCATGTCACAAACTGCCGAGAAGTATCAACCACCGTGATCTAGAGGAAGCTTTATCTTTTGCTAAAGATTACAAGTCATGTGTACAAGTGTTGTCCCCCGTGGCCGATTTTTTTGATGTAATGCACAGGTGAGTTTGTCTGTTTTGGTTGTTTATTCAGTTAATTCTCCATGTTGGGTGACTCTGTGGCGGTAGGCTGATCCATTTAGCTTATGATGACAGGTCCAATGCCTATCCAGAACTTCAAGCAAACAAGGCTGAAGATGCTTTTGGCATTTTTTCGGAAAATCTGCGTCACCCAAACAAAGACATCCGTCTTATGACTCTAAGGATTTTGTGCCATTTCGAAACTTTTCCGTCTGGCCCTTCTTTTGAAGAGCATCCTCCTAAGAAGAAAATGAAAACTGAAGAGACTACAAAATCTCTTCCTAAAGGGAATGTGAGTAATCTTTGTTCTGTATTTTAAAATCTTCTTATACCCTCTGGTAGATTCTTTACTAGCAATTGTGACTATATAACTGTCGTGTCTGCGCTCTATCATGTTACCACTACTTTCTTAAAATTTTCCTTCCAACTATCAGGTTCTTCTATTATTACGCTCAGTCGAAGAGACTTCTCACTCAGTGGATACGGGTCGGATGTTGGAAAGTTTGATTTCTGAAATACAAAAGGATCTCTCTGCTGGCAGGATACATGCGAGATATTTGCAGCTAGTATTGAATGGGCTGATGGGACTGTTTCATAATAAATTTAATTTGGGGGATCCAGTATCTAAGTGCCTTGCAGTTCTTCTGAGGAATCACACAGGAGCTGTGTGGAGTGATTTTGTTTGTAATTTGGGCCAGTGCCAATTAAAATTTGAAGCACTCCACAATCATAGTGAGAATGCGAACCACAGCATGTCAGAGAGGCATACTGGTAGGTTCTCACCATTTAAGCAAATATCTATTTTATCCGCTCAAATAATGAGTTAGTTGGTTCTTTCCGTTTCAAATATCATTTCCCAATGCTTCTGCTCCTGTTTTAATAAGTTAGACTAAATATATGTCTGTAACTACATCTATATCTTATTCTTTCATCTAACCATTTTCTCTTCCTTATAGTCTGATGAATATATGCTATTTTTTTTCAATCTACAGATCTGATTGGCCGCTTTAATAAATTTGTCTTTCCGCCGTCTGATAGCACACCTACTGCAAAGGTGGTATCTCTGTTGCTCCAGACCTTACAAAAAGTTCCCACTGTTGCTCACTCTCGTGCTTCTGAAATTCTCCCTTTGTTATTGAAATTTCTGGGATACGACAGTGAAAATCCTATGAGGTAACCATGTCTCTATATTTGTTGTTCTTGAGACTAATTTTATATAACTGTTTCATTTCTTTCTTCTATGTTGCAGGGTCGGATTATTTAATGCCCAAGTTTGTAAAGGAGAGGACTGGAAGGAGGTTCTTAAACAATGGTTGACTTTAGTGAAATTGATGAAGAATCCTAGGTCGTTTTGCTTTAGCCAATTTTTAAACGACGTTCTGCAGAATAGGTTGGTGTGACTACTCAATTAGATAATCGATCGTTCTTTTGAATTCCTGGAGTTTGAACTTTTCTGATCATTGTGGAGTAAAATTTTCCTCCCTGTTACAGAATTGAATTATTTCGTTGACTTCTGCATGTGGTTTGTGTGTGCTTTGGGAAAATTTCAGGTTCCTGGATGATAATGATGCTGACGTACAAACCATTGTTCTAGAGTGCCTTCTGTTGTCAAATGAATTCTTAGTCCCACACCGCCAACATTTGTTGAATCTGATCAAACCAAAGGAACTGAGAGAAGAACTCACGACCTGGAACTTGTCCGAAGACATTGAAGAAGCTCACAGATCTCATGTTTATTCTCATGTAATTCGCATCCTTATGCCCAAAGTTAGGACATTAAAGAATTTGGCTTCACGGAAGGTACATATTTTACTTACTTTTATTTCACTATGTCAGTGCAGCTTTCATATGGATTTTAAATGGTTCTCTTTGTTTTTTTTTGTTAGCACACAAGTATCAGTCACCGGAAGGCAGTTCTTCGCTTTATATCTCAGCTGGATGTTAATGAACTTGCCTTGTTCTTTGCATTGCTGATAAAGCCTTTGAACATCATATCAGAGGAAACAATGGACTTGTTCTGGAATTCAGGCAAAAGTTCTCTGGATTATTTCCAAAAGTCGAATTTCCCGAAACATTTCACCGTTGATACTCTTTCGACATTATCCAGGAATCAGAAATCTGGGTTTCTTCACGTCATCCAAGATATCCTTGAAGTCTTTGATGAACTCCGTGTCCGACCTTTTCTAGACTTTTTGATGGGATGTGTTGTCCGGCTATTGGTAAGCTATGCTCCAAATATTGATGAAGAAAGGAACATTGAATCATTGGCACTAAGAAATCCCACTGCCGCCTCATCAACTCCAGATGATAAAGAGAATGTTTCAATAAATCACGACCAGGTAAAGTGGCTATTGGTTTTTTTTTTTTTTCTCTTTCCCTAAAGTTTGATGAGGTTATCCCTGCACACCAACCCTTAATTTTATCCCCTTTCCTTTCTTTTTAGAATCTTTGTCTTCTTTGACATATTTTTCCGGTTTTTGTGTAGGCTGGCACTGCTTTGAAGCAGTTTAAAGAGTTAAGAACCTTATGTCTGAAAATTATTGCACATATTCTTGATAAATATGATGATTTTGATCTTGGCTCCGAGTTCTGGGACCTCTTCTTTTCGGCCGTGAATCCTTTAATCAAGAATTTTAAGAAGGAGGGTTCTAGTAGTGAGAAACCAAGTTCCTTGTTCTCATGCTTCTTGTCAATGAGTAAAAGCCGCAATCTCGTGACTCTCTTATGTCGGGAAGAGTCCCTTGTTCCAGATATTTTTTCGATTCTAACAGTCACCACAGCTTCAGAAGCTATAAAGTCTTCTGCCTTGAAGTTCATAGAGAATCTGCTTTTTCTTGACAATGAGTTGGATGAGGATGACAATATGAACAAAGGATTCTTAGATCCTTACATAGAAGCACTGATTAACAGCTTGCATACTCTTTTCATTGGGGGTATTAAGAAAAGGTCAGGACTCTTGTAAATTGACAGACTCAGGTTAATTCCTCTTGATTTTCTATTTTCTTAATGTGTTGTTTATGTCCAGGAAATCCGTCAAGTATCATGGGGAAAGAGAGATTAAGATTCTTCAGTTATTGTCAAAGCACATGCGAGATCGCTCCCGCGCTATGAAGTATTTGGATGTCTTGCTTTCTTTCTTGGATAAAAGTGTGAAAGATTCTGGTATGGTTACTTTCATTGCTTTTCTTTGGTAAAACTTACAATATCATGTATTCATGTCTCTTGTATATGATCGTCTTATTGCTTTAACAGATATCCGTCGTGAGGCTTTGCTAGCCATTCGGGACATCATACCGTTGCTTGGGACGGAGAATACCACCAAAATTATAGATATAGTCTCTCCTCTACTTGTTGATGCTGAACTTGACACTAGATTATGCATTTGTGATCTTCTTGAATCTCTTGCAAAAAACGACTTCTCTCTGGATGATGTGGTAAGTTTCATGTCTCTGTTTGAGGTTGACTCATTTTCTTCTCTTGCTTTTGCTTTTGCAATTGTAACAAACAATTGGTTTTCGATCGACAGGCAAAGCGTATCCGCGATATGAATGCCATCTCAGCCATGGAAGTTGATGACATTGACTATGAAAAGATAGTTAATGCTTATGTGGAGATTAATGCTGATTTCTTTAATAGATCCTCGGAGCAGCACACAATGATCATACTCTCACAAAGTATATACAACCTTTCATCAGAATCCATTATGTTAAGGGGAAGCGCACAGAAGCTCTTGTCTTCTTTCATTGATTTTTCAGCCTCAAGACTTTGCCAAGAGGCTTCAGCTCACTCGGGCTTTGGCAAAGAGGTCAAATTCATTTTGACCCACATTGGTGATGCAATAAGTAGAGGAGGCGTTATAATGAAGGTACAGTGACCCTTCTAAATTATGTAGAAAAGATGCTCAGAAGGGAGAAAATGTATTTATTCTTGGACACTAGCTTTGGGGGAAGTTTCGTAGCTTAACAAATTTTTGATGTTTCTTATTGTTAGCTTACTGTCATGTTTATACTTTGATGATAAGTCTCTTGACCAGGGGGATATTGAATTGTACTTCCATTTGTAAGATGGATACCCGTGGCTCTCTTCTTTGCACTGATGATTACCTTGAATGAATCATTCTGTCACAGGAGTGGTTTCTTTTGATACGTGAAATGGTGATAAAACTCTCAGATGCTGGAAATCTTGCTGAATTCAGACCTTTATGCTCTGAAGATGAGAATGTAGATTTTTTTAAATCCATAGTTCACATTCAGGTAAGTCATTTTATCGTATAGTTCCTTCAGTCAACAATTTGTATTCCTTCTATGGGGAGAATCAAAGTCGATTTGATAACCACACCCATCCCGCATCAGTTTTTGTTTTGTTCTTCCTTTTCCCTCTTTGAATTCAATTTGATAGTTTTGCTGAGACCATATTATACTAATAGAAGATGAAGCAGCGTATGATTAATGTAGATGGTAGAAATCTTACGAGAATTGATTTCCTTTCAATATCTTGCAGGCACACCGTAGAGCAAAGGCAATTTCACGTTTCACAAATGTGGTCAAAGATCGCAGTCTGCCTGAGGTTATCTCTTTTGAATATTTTACATTTTTAAATGCAACTGCTGTACTGTCTTGAGACTCACGACCAAATTTTGGTGTTGCAGGGAGTAGTGAGAAAACTTTTGGTCTCTGTCTTTTTCAACATTGTTCTCGATGGACAAGATGGAAAAGACAATAATGTCCGCAATGCATGCTTAGAGGCCCTTGCATCTATATCTGCACATATGTGTTGGAAGTCGTACTATGCTCTATTAAATCGGTGTTTCCGTGAGATGAACAAGCATACCAGAAAGGAAAAACTTCTGCTGCGGCTTATTTGCTTAATTTTGGATAACTTTCATTTTACAGAAGATGGTTATACGAAGGAGGTTGAGGAATGCCTTAAGAAAAAGATGGAGAAGCTGATGAATTCTGATTCTGATAGTGTTAATGTTCACAGTAGTGTGGCTGCGCTGAAGGTTCTAAAGCTGCTCCCCAAAGAAGCAATGGACTCAAATCTGTCATCTGTAATTCATAGAATTGCCAAATTTTTGAAGAACCGGTTGGAAAGCACACGTGAAGAAGCGAGATTGGCTCTGGTTGCTTGTTTGAAGGAACTAGGGCTGGAGTACTTGCAAGTTGTCGTCAATAGTTTACGTGCTATCTTAAAACAAGGATCTGAGGTGCATGTGCTTGGTTACTCTGTCTATTTCATATTATCAAAGTGCCTATCCAATTCTACTTGTGGGAAGTTAGATCATTGTTTAGGAGATCTCCTTGCTGTGGTGGAGAAAGATATTTTTGGAGAGGTGGCTGAACAGAAAGACGTGGAAAAATTCTCATCCAAAATGAAAGAAACGAAAAAACGCAAGTCATTGGAGACTCTTAAATTGATTGCTGAAAATGTGACGTTCAGAAGCCAGGCATTGAAATTACTTTTCCCGGTCACTGCTAAGCTGGAGCGGCATTTGACTCCTAAGATAAAATCAAGCCTGGAGGACATGTTAAAACAAATTGCAGCTGGTATTGAAGGCAATCCATCTGTCGACCAAAGAGAACTTTTTGTTTTTATATATGAGCGTGTTGATGATGGTATTAACAAAAGGGGTGGTCTTGGAGATCAACTGGCTTCTCCACCATCCAAAAAGAAGAGGAAATCAGGAGATCTGCATGAGACATCTGGGTTCATATCTGGTGCTAAGTCAACTCCACATCTTATAACCGTGTTTGCTCTGGACTTATTGCATAACCGAATGAAGAAAACTAAACTCGACAACACTGATAAAGAGCTGCTGGGTATGTTAGATCCATTTGTCAAACTACTTACTGGATGCTTGAGTTCTAAGTATGAAGATATTGTATCTTCAGCTCTTAAATGCTTCATTTCCTTAATAAGGTTTCCACTGCCTTCCCTCATGCGTGAAGCAGATGAAGTGAAAACAGCATTGTTAACCATTGCTCAGACTGCAGTGAATTCCAGCAGTCCTCTTGTGCAGTCATGCCTTAAGCTGTTAACAACGCTTCTTGGTAATGAAAATTTAACTTTATCATCGGAGCAGTTGAAAATAGTGATTCAGTTCCCCATGTTTGTTGATCTGGAGTCCAATCCATCCTTTGTTGCTCTTTCACTCCTAAAGGCCATCGTGAAACGGAAGCTTGTGGTTCCAGAGATTTATGACATTGCAATTCAGGTTTCAGAGTTGATGGTAAAAAGCCACCTGGATCCAATCCGCAAGAAATGTAAACAGATACTGTTGCAGTTTTTGGTCCATTATACACTTTCTGAGAAACGTTTAGAGCAACATGTGAACTCTCTACTGGCCAATCTGAGGTATGTATGCGCACTAGCTCTGGATTGAATTTGGTTTTTATTTTTCCAATAATAATTGAATTTGTCATACAGGTATGAACATCCAACTGGAAGAGAAGCAGTCCTTGACATGCTTAAGGCGCTAATCTTGAAATTTTCAGAGCCTAATCGCGGCAAGCCGTCAATTCTTGACCGGCAGTCGAGAAAATTGTTTCTTCGGCTTGTTCATTGTTTGGCCAATGATGATGATAAAAACGTGCGGTTCAAGATTGGTGGTGTGATAGAGCTTCTGATAGAGCGCATCGGTAAAGATCTAGTTGGTCACAGTCTCTCGTACTGTCTGTTGTGGTATAAGCAACAGAACTTGCAGGCTGCCGCAGCACAGGTAAATTTTCTGAGGGTGGATTTTCTTATTTGAACTCGTATCCTGATAGTACTTAGTTGTCAGACAGTAGGAAGTGGGAACTTATATTTTTAAATATGGAAGAATCAGGAGTAACAGGTTGTGTTACGTTTTTTCTTCAAATGACAGGATTCGACAACTTCACTTGTTTCTTACGAGTTTATGGCTTGTAACATGTTCACAAAGATTGATTTCGTTCATGTAGGCACCTTTTGTATTATTTTTATTGCTTCTTCCGGAGTATTAACTTACTCGTTGGATGCCATGCAGGTTCTAGGATTTATTATTGACGCCATGAAGAAGACATTTCGGAAGCATATCAACAATACATTGCAGGATGCTAAAACGATAATGGAGTCTGCTGTCCATGCTTGCAGCCTGCAGTTGCAAGATGCTGTTGAGGAAGCCGGTGTTCCTTTCTGGAAGGAAGCATACTACTCACTGGTTATGATAGAGAAGATGCTCAAACAGTTTCCTGATTTAAATTTCGGAAAAGATTTCGAGGTATGCACTCACTTATATGATGCTAACTTTACTTGCATCTTTAACCTTTGCATTTTGAAGCTCTAATGTATATTTGCTGTTGATAGTCATAATTTTTGTCCGGTTGTCTAGAATATAGGACCATTGGTAAGCAAGAAAAATTACAGCTTTAGCTTTATCAGTTCACAGTGGCCGCATTCATTTTTCCGTCTTTGATGTTTCGATGTTGACTTTTTTTCTCTTTCTCTTTTGTAAGAACTGACATAATTTCATTCTTATTAGACCTCATTTTTTTCCTGACATATTTTTCAGGATATTTGGAAAATGGTGTTTAAGTTCTTGTTGCACCCACACGCATGGTTGCGGAAAATTTCCTGCAGGCTCCTGAATCATTATTTTGAGGCATTGGCTGGGAGGAAAAGAGCAGAATCTCAGAGATTAGTAGCTAATTCTCTTCTCGAGAAGCCAAGTAGCCTGTTCATGGTGGCTGTTTCTCTTTGCTTCCAATTAAAAGAGCAACCCACCACAGACGACGTTGATGTTGATCTCCTCACAGCTAATATTGTTTTTGCGGTCTCTAGTCTTCATTTCCTGATTGGACAATCTGATCAAGCAACACAGAACGGGTTCTGGTCCAGTCTTGGCGAGGATGAGCAAGTAGTGTTCCTCAAAGCCTTTGAAGTGCTTGATTCAAGGAAAGGAAGGTCTACTTTTCTGGCTCTTACCTCAGGCAATCGTACCGAGAATGATGAAAATGATGCTAACGATGTAAGAAATGTATTGATCGGAAGTTTGCTCAAAAGAATGGGGAAGATTGCTCTTGAAATGGCGTCTGTTCAGGTTTGCTTATTTGCCTCTTCTGATCAAACCTTCTTTTTGCAGGCTTTAAATTAACTTGACTGTTTGTGTATGTTTGGGATATGCAGATGAGAGTTGTGTTCAACGTCTATAAAGCCTTTGCCTCACTAATGAATCAGGAAGAATGTCGCTTATATGCCTACAAAATTCTGCTTCCATTGTACAAAGTTTCCGAAGGATTTGCCGGAAAAATCATCTCAGGTATCAATAAGTTTTTGTGTCTTCCCTCTTCATATTCGGTTTCTCTCTGTCAGGAATCTAACAAAGAATTTGAAACACACCGTCGGTTTTATCAGATGAGTTGAAACAACTAGCAGAAGAGGTGCGAGACGGTATAAGAGACGAGACTTTAGGCAACCAAATCTTTGTGGAGATTTACAATGAAATAAGGAAACATATGAAAACGAAAAGGGAGAAGAGAAAGCGAGAAGATAAGCTAATGGCAGTAGTAAATCCGGAGAGAAACGCCAAGAGGAAACTGAGATTATCTTCAAAGAATAAAGCAAACAAGAAACGGAGAATGACGAGCATGAAATTGTCTAGATGGGCTCGCTCTTGAAAATTTGAAACCAACCTTGTTTTGTGTGTAATCCAGCCATTTTTGTCACGCTTATAGAAACCTGAGACTTTTGAATCTATGTTTCAGTCATAGAAATAGTCTATTGAAGTTTCTCAACAGATTTTCACTTCTTATCATCGTGTAAGAATCTATCATTCCTATGTCCTACTTTATCGTCCAACAACTTAATTTGCCAGTTGTTTTTGAATGCTATGGTATGTATTAAAATTAAAAATGCTGTGACAAAAAAAAAAGAGATTTTAAAAGCGAAAAGCAACTGCAAAATTATCGTGACAGTTTTGGGATATAGCACACTACTAATGTTTATCAACGAATCTTTCGTGTCTGATGTGATCTCATTTTTTTTTTAATTTGAAATATGAGTCAGTGACAATGACATGTTCATCATCATGCTCATTTTGCTCCCAGTCACTCATTACAACCACAAAATAAAGAACCTTAAAAAAAACTATTCAATTTCATATGAGAGTAGTAGTAATCTAGCCAAAATTTTAAAACTCAGAAAGAGAGACATGATGAGGCAATCGTCATGGGGTTGCACAATCTTTATCCAGTTATCTCTCTGTCTCGTCGTCTATGTGTCTCTGCATTTGGGTCACCCATTCTTGTTCTCTAGTGACGACGGTGACAATGCAGGAGCTCTAGATCTCCATTTCATTTCCGTCGCCGGCGGTTTCAGGCCTCTGCGCCGGCAAACTCGCCTTCTCCGATTGGTCTGTTTCCCTTCTACTTAAAGGGATGTTATGATTTCAACATGAAATTTGTTTTCATCTCTGCAATTTCTACTGTTATCGAATCCACTGGTCTCGGATAAAAAAGTTTGGTTCTTTATAGAAAAAGTTGATTCTTTGATTTAGTAAAGTTATTCAAGGACAAAAGATGAGATTTTTCCTCGGTAGATATACCTTTATTGTACTTATTTTGTTATTGTTTGATCAGTGCAGATGGAGAGAGTTGCAGAAACTTACAAGGCAAAATTTGTGGTGAGCACAAGTGAACATGGTGAAGAAGATCCACTCTTGCAAAATGTCAGCTCTCAAGCTTAATCTTCGATCTGGTGTTAAATTGTTATGCTTCGTTGTAATAGATTGATAAAACAGTTCTGATCTCTGTTGTTCAGAGACTTGGCATTAGTAATCATTTTAGTGATCTTTTTGCAGGCTACTCGAGTCTCCTCTTCACTGAAACTTCCATGGTAATTTGATCTAGTTGAACAGACCCTTTTACCTAACTTTCTTCAACGAGAAGACTGATCAATGTGATCCAATTCAGGTACAGTAAGAAGAAAGGATCTGGAAATTTCAGAGAGCACATCAAATTGCCTTTTGGTGGATTCTTGGATGTTATTTTCGTAGAAACTGGCTCGTTGCAGCAGGTAGAATCACTTTGCTTATTTGAATTTGAAGGGACTAATGTTAGACTTTTCCTTCTGATTTCATTGTTTCTTTGTCTGATTACTGCAACTGAAGGAAATTCTCGGTGGAGCATTGAATGGCTCGATGATCAGTCAACTAAAAGGACTTACAAGGATTCTAAAAGCAGCAGATGGAGACTGGTAAGTCTGCTATTCAGCTCATAGACGCTCTTGATCTCTCAAGAACTTGCAGAAATAACCGCAACACCTTCTTAAAAATGGAACTGTCTATAATCATTCTTGATACAGGCGCATTTTGGTTGGATCTTCTACAGTGAATAAGCGTCCAGATGAAGCCAAGGGGGTTTCAAGGACATTTCTTCAAATCATGACCAAATACGGAGTGGTAAGACACTGAATATCCTTCCCATCGCATTCCGGAGAAATCTTATCGCTGCATATAGTCCAACAAGATGGAAAACATCAACTTGTTTATGATTGATCTGAAAGTTTAAACTTTGATCATACAAGAACTTATACATAAGCGAGAAAGCCCGCACCAGCGGAGCCAGCGACAACAGCTTCTCTTGCATTACTGTTCCTAATCAATCAGAGAACCGAGGTTCATTGAATGATAGTAAGAGGTATTAAGATATTTTATGAAAATATGATCATAAACTATGGCATCTCAATCTCAATGTCTGAGAAAAAATGCAATTTTTTTTTATGTCAGAGAAATGGAAGATGGGTTTCTTCTGCATAGAGTTAGCTTCTCAGAGTTTGTAAGTAGTTTCTTCTACAAATTCTCTCTTTTGTAAAGATATGTTTCCAAGACAAAAGTGAAACAAATGTGTTCTTTGTTTATTATAAACAGGTTACTTACACTATCAGCTTATCAGGACAAGTCATAGACACAAGATTAGTTAAGCAGAAAGGCAAAGAGGCCATCTAAGATTTCATTCTTGCGTGGCTCTTCTCCATCGTTGTAAAATGTAAAGTACAATTCTTTTTTATTCTTCATTGATGACCGAAATGCCCTTTAGTCTCAGTTCAATCGTCGGAGGGTGAAACTGGAAATTGCATGCTCGTAAAAATGGGTACTATAAAAATGGGTGCTTTAGGGTTTTGGTTACTGATTGACTCTCATTAGTTTAAGTATGAGGTTCTGCTCCCGGAGGGGTTCGATGCGGCGGCTGTATGTGGCCTTGTCGTCGTTTTCTTCCGGTGGAAGCGGATGCCGATGATTTCAAATATTTTGTTGAGGAACCACTTTTTTTGAGTGGTGATGAATCACTCAAAGTTCTTCTCCATCTTCACCACCACCAATCTCCATCTTCCTCGCTTACTACTTGCTGTCTTCTTCTTCTTCTTCGTCTTCTTTTTATAGGTTTATCTCTCTCTTCTTTCTTCTTCGGAGACTATGATGATTCATAAGAAGTCAATAGACCAGACATTGTTGTAACGCTCCCTTATATGGCGGGGCTATAAGAAAAAAGGCTTTTTTTTTTCTTATTAGCAGCCATGAGGGGAAGAGTTTATACTCTAATCTGTCTGAGATAAGGCGAATCTGAGTCCTCCCCTGTAACATTCAAAGTTTTGTTTTTATCAAAAATCTCAAATGCTTATTGGCTACTGTTTTAAACTTAGCTGCGTCGTTTAGAGTCGAAGTTTGCAGTACTAAAGTTTTCTCATTTCATCATCAATAATGGACTGAGTTGCTTTGAAAATGTTTTTTTTTTTTTTTTTTTGTTGTTGTTGTTGTTGATTTTTATAAGAGATTTTTTTTTTTTTGAAATCTCAGAAATTTTCGATATCTATCGTATTCACATGGATGTGTGCAATAGGCATACTTTTTTTCGGATGTGTTGCCAAGAAAGGATTTCAGATTCTAAACCCAAAAGATCAGAGAAAGGAAAGAGAGAGATTATCTAATAAGCAACTGTGAAAGCTCTCACTCACAGTCACAGCATTACTTTAGTTGATTATGAATATAACAATAAATTGAAGAACTTAACTTCGAAAAATTTTGTGATGCCGAATGCAAATTATAATGAAACAACAAATGGAAGAACTTAAACTTTGAAAAAAGTTTGTGATAACGAATGCAAATTATAATTTTATGACAGCTCAACGACTGATGCGAGTGGAATACTGTTTTGATAAAGAATCTGACTTTTGTGGGCAAATTATTCAATTTTTCAAGCTTGCTAGTTTAGGTTAACTTCTTGTGTTTATAATGTTTTACAATTATTATTGCTGACTGAGAACTTGTCCCTTATTACTCAAAGTTTCAGACTAATCTAAGAAAAAGGAAGAATAGCCTGTTGATTTCTATTTTGGTAATGAACTAGCTTAGAGCCATGTGCGTTCCTAATGTAGATCCTGGAAAATCTAATGGTCCAGTGTCTTCCTGAGCGTGTGTATACAAATTATTGTTCTTCCTAATCACATGACCTCATTGGTATTCTTAGTCGAAGCGACCAGAGATTGGATACTATTGTTCTTCACTATCACATGCAACAACCTTGTTTTTCAGAACTCAAAATGTGTATACCTTTGGATTTTAGAAAGGAAAACTACAATATTTGACAGATGTAATCAGGTGTTTTTGGAAATGGGAAATTGGCTCTGTTTGGTTCATACGTCCACTTGTTTGACGTTACAGGTCGTTGTTATATCAGCATCATTCTTGAGGAGGAAAGAGATAGAATCATGAAAAGTTATGGCAAAAAGACAAAAACGTTTTCCTACAATATTCTCACTTTTTTCCTCAACAAGACCAAAGAGACTGAGAGAGAGATGACTGCTTTTTAAATCCTATTTGTTGTCTATGTGTTCGAGTTGTTCTTCTCACTTGTGCTTACAGAGAAAGAGAGAGAGACATGGAGAGAAAGCTTGCTTGTTTATTATGTCTTGTGTTTCTCTTCTTAGCTGTTGTTGCAGAAGCAACGTATCTTCCACGAGGTTCCCACAATCTTTTCTCTTTGAGACAAAACATGAAGACAGAGTTACCTTTTCACTTTCAGACTCGTTACTTCCCTCAGAATCTTGACCACTTTAGTTACCAACCAGAGAGTTACGAAATCTTCCCCCAAAAGTACCTCATCAGCAGTCATTTCTGGCGCAAAGGTGGCCCCATCTTCGTCTACACAGGCAATGAAGGTGATATCGAATGGTTTGCATCCAACACCGGTTTCATGTTCGACATTGCTCCCAAGTTCCAGGCTCTTCTTGTGTTCATCGAAGTAAAAGCTTTTTCAAAAAATTCATAATGCAATCCAACTTAAAATGCTAATGCTGATGTGTTTTGTTCTCTGGTGTTCCTAAATCCTTGCAGCATAGATTCTATGGAGAGTCCAAGCCGCACAAGTTGGCCAAGAAATGGGGATACATAAACTCACAGCAAGCGTTAGCTGATTACGCAATCTTGATAAGAAGCTTGAAGCAGAATCTATCCTCTGAAGCTTCTCCTGTCGTAGTCTTTGGTGGCTCCTATGGTGGAAGTAGGATCACAAATTTCCAGTGAATTGTTCACTTTTTATTACTACACTTTCGGTTCTTATAAACTATCTTCTTTTGTACTCTATTTCCTGAGACAGCGCTTGCAGCGTGGTTCAGGCTAAAGTATCCGCATATAGCGATTGGCGCATTAGCATCCTCTGCTCCGATTCTTAACTTCGATAACATTGTTCCATCTACAAGCTTCTACGACATCGTTTCTCAGGACTTCAAGGTCTGCTGTATATATATATATATTATCATGGTTGTTAGTTTGTTAAAAAAAAAAAAAAGTGTATTCATTGATGAGCTTCCTCATTACGAGCAGGACGTGAGTGTTAATTGTTTTGAAGTCATAAAGAGAACCTGGGGAGAAGTGTTCTCTTTCTCCACCATGAAAGATGGCTTACAAAAACTCAGCAAAATGTTCAGAACTTGCAAGTAAAAACTCTGTTTACTCTCACTGTTGACAATGCTAAAATCTTTCGCAATCTAAGAAAACTTTTCAAATCACAGGGATCTTCAGTCTGTCTTTTCAGCCTCATATTGGCTCGAGACAGCCTTTGTTAAGACAACCATGGTTAATTATCCAACAGAAGCAAATTTCATGGCTCCATTGCCTGCTTATCCAGTGGAGAAGGTAACACTTGTGAGAGAGTCAAGTATTTGATTTCTTGTAAAGAGGTTAATTCACAAGGAGACATATCTTTATTGCATCAGATGTGCAAGATCATCGACGAGTTACCTCAAGGAGCTAGCAATCTTGAGCGTGCGTTTGCAGCTGATACTACAACTATACAGGTGCAGAGAGTTGCTTCGATGTAGAAAACTACACTGATCCTCATGATATCGACGACGGTTGGGGATGACAGGTATTCATGAGTCTATCCTTCACAAGGAAACAAAGAATCTGTTATTGAGCTTACTAATGGATCAATGTGCTTACCGAATTTTAAAAAAAAGGCGTGCACAGAGATGGTGATGCCAGTGAGCTGCTCGAACCAGACCATGTTTCCACCATTTGGAAATGATGATAACAAAGCAGACCAAGAATCTTGTCTAGAGGGTTACGATGTCAAGCCTAGACCACACTGGATCACCACTGAATTTGGCGGACAGGTTAGTTTCATTCATTCTCATTTGTGTTCCAGATAACATACTTAAAGCTCAGATTTTGATCAGAGTCCAAATATTGCAGAGAATAGAGTTGGTGTTGAAGAGATTTGGTAGCAACATTATTCTCCAATGGAATGCAGGATCCATGGAGCGGAGGAGGGTGAGTCTCTAATCCCATCTTTCATGTCAATAGAAAATCTCTAGAACACAGATTTGATGTTAATGGATTTTTCAGGGTTCTGAAGAACATATATAGCAGCACCGTTGCGCTTGTGACCAAGAAAGGTTAATGTTTGTGAAATTTAAGAGTGAATACACACACCCTTATGTTATAAAGCAAGAAATCTGAACATTGTCTGTTTGAAACAGGAGCTCACCATACTGATCTCAGGGCTGCTACAAAAGAGGACCCTGATTGGCTGAAAGAACCGAGGAGGCAAGAAGTTGCTATTATAGAGAAATGGGTCACTAAGTATTTACAGTGATTTGAGACAAGAAGGACAAATACACCATTAAACATTGTATGATTCTGTAATCAGGTCCTAGAGTTAAAAACTATTAATCGATTAATAGAAGACTTTAGGGGAGGGTTATTGCTTATTGGAAGTAGAATTTACGAGGATTGTTAAAAATTTCAAAATCCATTGTTATTGGTTAATGGATTTTGACATTCTTGTTATTAGTTTGATAAGTTTACAATTTGAATGATTCTATGAATTGTTAAAATCTTTGTTATTAGGAGATAAATTTTAAACAAATTAACTCATGAAACTACAAAACTATCAAAATACTATCTATAATTCTTAGATTTTCAAAGTTCATTACAATAAAATATTTTGATTGATTTTCTAAATTTACGTACTTTTTCAAAATCTAACAAAATCTCTTTATAAATTTAACAATTTTTTTGACTTTTAAAATTTTTAAAATCCACATAAATTCTACTCCCAATAACCAACATAAGCTACAGTAAGGGGTGATTTCTGAATTAAATGCCCATATGAGAAGATTATCGAATTCAAAAGGGTACAAGCATAAATTAGTTAAAAGAAAGTAGAGCGCCTTTTCTGAAAGATTTGGGAATTCAAAAGGTGAAACAGTAAATAAAGTGAAAAGAAAATACCGCGAGAAATGCACCACCGACATCTAGACCGGACACATTAAAAACGCCGTCGTTTTCACACTTTCCATGTCTAGTTTCTCCGCGTTTGGCCGATTCACACTTTGGCTAGCTGTGTTTCGCCCGTGTTTGTAACTAATTCTGCCTTTTTCGCTGACAGTCTTTTCCACACTAAACCGCCATTGCTGCCAAACTTCCACTCCGATTGAGCTTTTGTGTTATCCGGAGCTATGGCGCGTCGGTCTGGAGATTGCATGAGATGTCTGGTGATTTTCGCGGTTGTATCAGCATTAGTAGTGTGTGGGCCTGCTCTTTACTGGAAATTCAACAAAGGATTCGTTGGATCTACTCGTAGCAACTCTGTTTGTCCTCCTTGCGCCTGTGATTGTCCACCTCCTTTGTCTCTCCTCGAGATTGCTCCTGGTATAACTACCATTTTTTTTTTGAATTGGATCTAGATTTCCGTTGGATTCGTGATGACAAAATTGTGTTCACAGATTCTTCTGAAATTTAGTTCCTTTCAGAGTAATGATCTGAATTTCGATCTTGCTCAGAAGCACTGGTTTCATTATTGGATCTTTCGGATCAAGCTTTCTCTTTTAAGATATTTACCTTTTCTTGTTTAAGAACTAATAAAGAATCTCGACTTCTATACTGATTAACAACAAGCTGCATCTTTTATTTTGCAGGGCTTGCAAATCTCTCTATTACAGGTTAGATCTCGATTCTGAGCTTGCTTTTGTTTAGCTGCTATGCCTCTTTTGTTTCCTTTACTACCTTTTTCTGTCAAGTTGCAAATATGGTTTGATAGTAATTGAGGAGCCTTCATTTCTGTCTATGGAAGTAATTTTAATGATTGATTTTTTTATGCCTATTCTAATGTTATTCCAACTTCTTTATCTTTCTGATGTTTTCTGAGTCTAGGCTTTCACGAGTTATTTGGAGAACTGAATCAGTAGACATTAATTATCCCAATTGAGCCTTGATTGCAGAACAGGCTTCTCATTTTGTCAATGTTACTCTGATAGTTATCTATGATCAGACTCGTTTACCGTTGCCCTCTCTGTATCTTGTTTTCATGACCTTTTTTGGATATGTGACATATAGTTATATTAAAGATCATTCTCTTTGTGAACAGATTGTGGAAGTGACGATCCAGAGCTCAAACAGGAGATGGAGAAGCAGTTTGTGGATCTTCTAACCGAGGAGCTGAAGCTGCAAGAAGCAGTTGCAGATGAGCATAGCCGTCATATGAACGTTACTCTCGCAGAAGCTAAAAGAGTTGCGTCTCAGTACCAAAAGGAAGCTGAAAAATGCAATGCCGCCACTGAGATTTGTGAATCAGCTAGAGAGAGAGCTGAAGCTTTGTTGATCAGGGAGAGGAAGATCACTTCTTTGTGGGAGAAGAGAGCTCGGCTATCAGGTTGGGAAGGTGAGTAAACTGATTTCACTTCTCCGTCTTCCCTGAAGTGTTAGTGTTTCTATCTGAGAAACCGAATTTTCACAACTCAACTCAAGAAAAGAGAATTATTTTTTAATTGCCGAGGAAATGTCATGTATCTTCCACGTTTCTCCATATATGTAGTCTTTTGTTTTGCCTTTGGATCCAATTGTAGCTAAGGAAAGACTTGGCCTTGTATTGACTTCTCTTCATATATATATAATTGTCCATCTCACTACCACTACGTTTCTCTTTGCTTTGGTTTGTTGAATGTACATCTCACTGAGACAGAAATGCCTGTGAACCGATTCGATTGCATTGCCGCTTGATTTGATGTTTGTCTGTGATATATCATGGCTTAAGCTAAGCACAAGCGGAACAAGACTCTGGTTTCTTCTTTGCTTAAAGAATTTTCAATATGGCTTACAAGAGACAAAATAGTGGAGAAGTCAAACGCACTTAGGTTGACATAATTATGATCACGCGGTTTCGGTTTTTCAATATTCCTTCATCTACAAAAACAGCTGTATTTTTTAGCGTCAGCCATTTAAAGTTCTCTGTTTGCATTATTCTAATATTCAGAATTTCAGAGGGACATAATCCATAAAAGCTTTACTCTTTAGATCTACCATTAAAAAGAAACAGATCTCGGTTCGTACACTCCATGTGGGCTGTATAAAAAGATCCATAAAGAAAAGATCGCTTTATGACTTTAGTTCCAGATTCAACTAATCTCTGTTTCTTTTCTTCTGTGTTCTTCTCTGAAGCTTCCATAGTGTAGGACTTATGCTCTTTTCTATAACTTAGGCAATTGCATTAAATTCGTACCTCTGCAGGCACAAAGATCGATAACTTATTTTACTTAAAATGGAAAGTTCGATGAACAAGAGAGGACAAGGACACAATCAAGAAGAGTATACAGATAACTTGCCAGAATCAAAGAGACGGAAGCTTCCTGCTTTGGCAAGGTAAATCATATTTTACATGTGTTAAATGTGTCGTACATTCAACTGTTTTGGCTGTGACTGAACTCATATTGGATTGGAGATGTTTAATAGTTACACTGCTCAAAAAGCATAGTTCTGTAATAGTCTTGCAATGTCATCAAATTTTCTTAGACAATGATGCATGCAAAAGAAAACTGTTTTACAGTGTCATCGTAGAAGCTGTCAAGGTAGATAGTCTTCAGAGGCTATGCTCATCTTTGGAACCATTGTTCCGCAGAATTGTGAGTTTGTTTTATCTTATTTTTTAGTTTATTTTCTCATAGACCAAAAACTGAGGTGTTTTTGGAGTTGTAAACTTGGTTATGGTGTGTATTATGGACAGGTCAGTGAAGAAGTGGAACGAGCCTTCTCGAGGTTGGAGAATTCGAAACCAACTTCAAGGTAATTTCTCTATTTATATTCTATCTTTCTTAGAATGGTTCCATGATCTTTACTCTTTACATAAATTTGAGTTTTCAGATCTTTGGAACCGAAGAAGATTCAAGGCCCTGATGGAAGAAAACTGCAAATTCGCTTTAGAACACGAATGCCTCCTCATTTGTTCACAGGTGGGAAAGTTGAAGGAGAGCAAGGGTCAGCCATTCACGTGGTTCTTGTAGATGCAAACACCGGAAATGTAATCCAAACGGGAGAACAATCAGTGGCAAGACTTAATGTGGTCGTATTAGATGGAGACTTCAAGGATGAAGATTGGACGAGAGAACATTTTGAGAGCTTGGAAGTGAAAGAGCGCGAAGGAAAACGTCCCATCTTGAATGGTGCCACACATGTGATACTTAAGGAAGGTGTAGGAACTCTTGGAGAACTTACTTTCACCGACAATTCGAGCTGGATTAGGAGCAGAAAGTTTAGGCTCGGTGTTAAGGCAGCTTCGGGTCTTCATATCCGCGAAGCTAAAACAGAGCCGTTTGCTGTTAAAGATCACAGAGGAGAATGTGAGTTTCTTTATTCTTTGGGTTTCATTGAGAAGCAGAAAGCGAGAGGGAGAGAGAGTTTCTTAGATTGTTTTATCTGAATCTTGGTTTTTCTTTTGGCGATGTTCTTTCTGCAGTATACAAGAAACATTATCCACCAGCTTTACATGATGAAGTCTGGAGACTGGATAGAATAGCAAAAGATGGAGCGCTACACAAGAAGCTCTTAAAATCTAACGTCACGACTGTTGAAGACTTCCTTCGAATTCTCGTTAAGGATCCGCAGAAGCTTAGAAGCGTATGTGCATCTCTTATATGTACATGGAAAACATCTACACAAAAAAAGTTATTGTTTCTTGCTTTGCTTTACATTATTGGTGTGTGTTTGCAGTTACTTGGAAGTGGAATGTCAAATAGAATGTGGGAAAACACAGTGGAACATGCAAAGACTTGTGTGTTGGGTGGGAAGCTTTATGTCTATTACACAGAGCAAACGCAAGCGACAGGCGTTGTCTTTAATTATATATATGAGTTCCAAGGCCTAATTGCCAATGGTCACTTCTTATCTCTGGAATCTCTCAACCATGACCAAAAGGTAAGACATGTACTTATTTCTTCTTCTTCCCTGAAGAATCTGCAGTCTCAAGTGTTGAAGATTTGAGATTTTCTTTTGCAATTCAACAGATTTTGGCAGACATGTTGGTGAAGACAGCTTACGAAAACTGGCATAAAGTGGTTGAGTATGACGGTAAGATGTTGGATTGTTTACCAGTCGCTAAACAGGGAATAAAAAGCTTACCGGAGCCAAACATGGCTCAGGACCGTCAAATGCAGCAGAAGACTGTGCAATGCAATCAGAATGAGAATTGCTACTCACCTCCGCAACCGATAGAGTATCCTTTAGTGCAACAACCTTGCAATCAACTACGAGACTACACATCGATGGAGAGTACTTCGGTTTCCGGATCATACAATGGAGGCCTTGGAGATATTTTCACAGAGGAAATCCGGGTGAGGAGTTCAGAGATGCTTGAGACTGATGACATGCAGAGATTTCTCAAGACATTTGGGATATCGGGTGGGCTTGGTCGTACCGGTGAGTCCTGTTACGGTTTCAGTGATCGGTATGAAGGTCAGATCGATAAGGGTTATGGAAGAGAACGAGCTAGAGGCTCAGGAAAAGCTGTGGTGGGATGGCTTAAGCTTAAAGCTGCATTGAGATGGGGTATCTTTATACGCAAGAAAGCTGCTGAGAGGAGGCCTCAAATCGTGGAGATCGACTAAAAGGAACTGTAAATGTTCCGGGAGATTTTTGTGAAAACTTGAAGCAATTACTTACTATAAACGCGAGAGGTCTCTTCTGGATGAGCAAAGGAGAAGGAAGAAACACAATCTAAGGTTTAGAGTAAGAGAACTTTTACATTGCAATAATTTTAATTTGTTTTCCTTTCTGTATTATGTTGATTATATAACTAAATCCAAGTAACTTACGTAATGTACTTATTTGTGTCGCTAAGGAACATCGGTTAGCTAGAGGAAAATGCTGATTACATCTTTTCTCTGTTACATCTCCTACAAGTAATGATTTGTTACAAAATCCCCAAACACGGTGCTACATTACATCTTTTTGTATACAGGAGATCGAACAGGGCTACAAATACCTCCCTAGATCATCTTTGTTCCGCCATTAACTGAGACCCTGTGTTTAGCATTGGTTTTGATCACCTTGAGGAAATGACTCTGCACACGCTTTTCGTGGGTGTTCTGAGTTGAAAGCACATGCGATGCAGAGGAAGGAATCTACTCAAATGTCTTCTGATTCTGCTAGTACCTCCATAAAACCCATCCTACCTTTTCCCAAGTCTCAAGCACCGATGGTGCTTAGGTTCAGTGATACTAGGCTCATTGGTTAGTTGTTTTGGTGGTGGATTTGTTAAAGAGAGTTTCTCCATTGCGTTTATGAACTTGCGCAGGTGCTTAATGTACTCGGGATAAGTCTCTAGATTGCAATGCCCTCCTCCTTTCACCCATAACGGATCATACTTCTCCTTAGCCAGCTCCCACAATCTCTTCCCATGAGACAAATCCACAATCTCATCATTTGTTCCCTGCAAGTCATCACAAATCAATAAGCACTAATCTATGAGAAGAATCTTTTTTGTTTTTTTGCTTCAGCTCTAAAGCTTACATACATGTATGACAAGAACTTGAGAGCTGACATGGCGTATCTTGTCTATGTTCTGCAGTAAGAAGACATTCAAACAAAGATATGAGACAAGACCAAAGTGTTGTCTATGTTCCCCAAAAAGACATCTCTTACTTTGAAAATGTCGAACCAGAGTGTCATTTTGACAGGATACAGGACTCTAATGCCAGAGAGAATGGCGCTGTGAAGAACAACTCCTCTCAGCCTCTTCAACCGAGAAGCCATGTGCAGCGTAGGTCCGCTTCCTACAGACTGTCCGTACAAAATCAGCTCCTCTTGCTTGATTCCATAATCGCTTCTCAAGCAATTGTACACTGCCTCAATGTCATAATATGTGTTGAACTCAGACGGCTATACCACCAAAGAACAAGAATTTAAGTCAGAAAACAAACAAACATATGAAAGTTTTGAAATAGAATGATTTCTCTTTGTTTACCTTTCCTGTTGAAGCTCCATAGCCTGAATAATCATAACTGTTTCAATGACATCAGGAAGAAAAAAGAAGACATTTTTAATGAAGAATCAAACAAAACCCATGAAAGCTTTTAGAATTTCTGATGTGTATTAATCACCTCATGATGTTGACGCGGAGGTGAGCACGGAGCTCGATGAAGAGCTCAACCATTTGGCCAAGATCAGCTGCGTTGCCATGGGAATAGAGAAGCGTGAATCTCGCAAAAGGGTGTCGCCAGAACGTGGCGACGACTTTGTTACCGGACTTTGTGGTGAGCTGGTGGACTTCCATGTTCTTGTCCGGCGACACTCCGGCGAAGACCAGCTTCCCGGTCTCCTCATCATTTGTTATGCCGTATGTTGCCGGGTCCGGTGGGAAGAAGGCGAACTTGGCCGCCACATTTGACGTCACATTACCCATCTAATCAGAATTCTCAGAAGAAAAAAGTAAAAAGCAGAGAACTTTCAATGAAGCGAAGGAGAAAACACACAAACCCAAAATCTCTCCTCTCTCTCTGTCTAAGAAAAGAAATAAATTAAACAAAAATGTATTTTTTTGTTATTTGTTATTAGTTTGTTTGGTGGGTTTGTGTTAACTTCTTGGGAGGTAAATTGGAGGGAAGAAAATGGAGAGAAGGTGGTGGTGGTGGTGGAGAGAAGATTGGATCCGAACTTGGCGGGGGAAGGAAGAAGATGAGCTGTGTTTATTCATATGAAACCAACTTCTTCTATATACCTCTTCGTTTCTGTAAGAGGGTTTTATAGAATTGTTATAAATATATATGCATTAATCTTAGCTAGATTCTTAGGATTTAACAAATTAGTCTATAAGAAATTCAAATTATAAATAGTAACGACACACAATTTTTGAACCTCGTGCATAGTTTGATAATTCTGATGGCGTAATAAAAGAAACTCTTTTCAGTCAAAATAGAATTCCTTTTTCTTTGGTTAAAGAAATAAAATTCTATTTGATGTAACCAAAATATTGCGTAGGTTCATCTTTAGGTGCAACTTGAATGTTCATGTGTGATATCTACTTTTGGTTGTAGACAAAGTTTTAGACTAGGAACTAGGAAGTTAAGAGGTAAACAAGAGTCCAAGATGTTTCAAAATCACAGTACAACCAAAAGTCATCCGAACCAACCGAATAAACTTTACTTTAGAAAAACTAAGCTAAAATTAAACTAATGATATCAACGGATCATTTCCATTTTCCACATTTGTTACAAGTTCCAACAAACCTCTTTCGCATTGAATTTTTAGTCAAAGAAATTGGACTCATTTTTAATTTTAGACATATTTCTATATTATTCTTATTATATTCTGCTTGCGTCTGGAAATTAGATTTACACCCTTTAAAATGATTTTTTGTTCTTACTAGATTTAAAACAAATTTAACACATGCTTAATTTAATTTTCTTTTTTTTTTGAACATAACATGTTTAATTTGTTGCTTCTCGATATTAGAGTTACTCACAAGAATGAAGGGCTAGGATTTGGTCAAAGGCTGCAAGTGTTGGCTTTTTAATGGAACTGCTGTCAGAGTGTCAGACATTCCTCAATCTATGTCTATTTTTCTCTTGCCCCCTTCTTTCATTTTTTTTTTATCTTTATTACTACTAGTACTTTTTTTTATTCGCGTTTCACTTTACAATTTCTTGTCCCAGTTTTGTTTTTTGGTTAAAAAACAAAGGAGACATTTTCAGTTTTGACAGGTATGCTTTTAATTTCTGACACTATTCTGTGTGCTTTGGACTTTGTCGGCTTCAGATTTTGACCAAAATTTATTAGCAAATGGTGTAAAACTAATGATACAACTTATTCATTGATTTACTTACAAAATGGAGATGATTTGAGGTTTTAACTTTTAATTGTGCAATGGTCCGTGAAACCTGCTAAATGAAATAAATATATATTGCAGACTGTTCGTTGCAGATAATTCTTTCATGAAAATTGCATTTTAAACCTTCAACATGATAAATGCTAGCACTTTAAAATTCAAAAATATTTCACTCATATTTTAAACCTTCAATGAATTATTCTCGCAGTGGGAACTCGACAGCTAATTTGTAGGTCTAATGTGTGAAAATAATTCACTTGGAGGTTTAAAGTGTGAGTGAAATTGAGGTTTAAAGTGTTAGCTAATTTTTTATAGTAAAGGAATCTTACATACTATATGTACGTGAGTTGATCCAAATCCGAGATTGTGTAAATCTGTTGTTTGGTTGGTAACTATCTATCTATTGACGATCTAAAAGAGAACTATATTTCGATGAGATCTCTAATTAGCTTACACATTGCATCATTTGCCTGGCACTATCTTCTTTTGGTTTTTTTTTCCATATCATTTTTTGAAGTGAAAGCATTACTTCATAAACCTTCAGCCCAGGCTACCTGACTAGTTTTTAAATTCTGTGACTTTCAACAAAAGATTTGTTTTCCAATTTTGTAATACTCAATGATTAAAAACATACAAACTCTGGATAAGTGGGAGATACAATCTTAGCTTTTTGTTAATCAAAATTCAAAACCTTATACATTTGCATGGTCAGCTTTTAAGACATTGTGCTTGGTCCAAAGGAGAGAAAAGCGTCTTGAGTCAACAAAGGCATGAGAGTTTTGTGTGGAAGTTTGAGCTCTTAATTCTTAAATCTTAAGCATCAAATCAACCATCAAAAAGAAAAAAAGCCAAAGGCAAGTAAAAAAGCGACAAGACTTGCAATTCCTGCACTACTCTTTTTTTTGTTTTTATATTTGATAAAAGATTAAGCATAACATATTGAAGATTACAACTTCACAAGTAAGCATAAACCCAAAGCCCAAAGGGCTTCATTTGTAGGTTTGTTTATTGTGTACATGACAACGTGCTGTTGAGAGAGCCAACAAAAACAGATTATAACTTCGGCCAAAAATTCAAAAAAAAAAAAAAAAAGCCCAGATGAAGGACTAAAAATAGCCTATTTTTCTCTTATGCGTATAAATAAAAGCAAATCAAGCTGAAGAATGGTTTGTATGACAGAAACAGAGAATTCACGCAGAGGGTTTCAATGGTGGATACTACTTAATGACGTTTCATCTCCTGGAAAATGTTGGAAACTCTCGGAGACAGTCTTGGAAGAAACTTAAACAGCTGCACAAGAGAACAAGAAATGCAGAAGAGACAATGAACAAAGGAGAAGAAACGAAAGAGAGACACATAAAGCAAAAAAGAGGAAATAAAAGGAGAAAAGAAGATACCCAGAGCTTAACACAAGCGTCGATAATAACGGGAACCAAGCAGATAAAAATGGTAATAGTAGATTGCTCAACTTCAAGACCATAATGTTCCATTAATATCTCTAACAATGTCTCCCATCCAGATTCAGAATGGTACCTACAAAAAGAAGCATTAAGTTATATACCTTCTTTGCACATTGTTGGGACTGTAAGAGCTTTCATTTCAACATTTGCTATGAGCTTACCCCAAGAAAATGTCGGTGATTAGGATTATGAGAAACGCCTTTCCAGTGTCAGAAATGTTGTTCAGAATTTTATATCCCGTAAATTTCAACAATGCTACCTGAAAAGTTCATGAAACAACCGAAAACGGCACATTTTAGGTTGGTTAATTTCCCGGTTGGTAGTAACAGACTAACAGTGATCAAGATGCCTTAACTATTAGTATTCAGAACATAGGAAACAGAAACTTACTTTACCCTGATTGGCGTACAAAAGAACGAACAACGAGATTCCAAACACCATATCAGACCATATGTTGGCAAATGCTTTCCGGTTCTCTAATCTCCACTCATCTCTCAGCTCCAAGCTGTTGAAGAAACCAATGTGAGGCAGAGTTAGGCTATCCGTGGAGATTAACCATCTGGTATAAGAAACTAAACATTGTGGTGTTGAATCTTACGCTTTACCACGCAACTCCCACCATAACTCATCATCAGAAAGAGGTGGAGATTTGCCAATCTCGACTTCAAGACGGTACCTAGCTTTTTCTCTATTCAGATCCTTTACCATTTCTAGCTTCTGATTTCGTCTCACATCAAGAGTCTGTGCAGCAAGTGGTACAGTCTTCACATATCTGTGTGTAAAGGCACAGACTATATATTCAAACTAGGGACTTACACAATGTATATAGACACAGACTAGGAAAATTAACAGTAGACATCAAGAAATCACCTGTCTAAAAAGGGCATAAGTACATAATCATGAGCTAAAAAGTCCAATGCCCATGGTATAAGGATCAATACCGCCAAAAACTTTGCCTGTTAAGGGTTACAATGACAATGAGCATTGATCAGTCTTGTGGAATCACACATATCAAGCAAGGAACAAGATCAATATAAAGAGCTATGTAGCGTAGTGCAACAATCTTATAACTCACCGATTTTGAAGATGCATAACGAAAAACACGGTCTTCGTAAAGAATGTCTTCCTCTTCTACTCCTAAAACCATATCCCTCACCGTCTTAACCAATCCTCTCTCTGGAACCGAAAATTCATCGAGCTCTGATATGTCGCCACTTCCCTCACCACCAGCAGAGTCTCGGCTCCAAGACTCGATTAAACTATCATCCGAATCCACAATCCAATCCTCCCATTTCTTCTTGCTCACATCACCATCATCATTACCTCCAATCTCCTCCTTACCTTCCCGTAGCTCCACAATGGCCTCTGCTCGTCTCTTCCAAGTCTCGAATTTCTCTTCATCAGACATCTCCTCATCCTTTTCAAGCTCAGATGTCTCATCAACAATGTCGTCGTCCCTCAAACCAAGCCAATTCCCATCATCGTCAAAGAAAAACCTCTGCCACCAGCTTCTTCTCCTCCTATTATTACCCGTATGACTGTCCTTCTTCTCCGCACTGGGAACAAATCTCCAGAGCCCCTTTCTCCTCTTACCCCGCAGCGAAATCGAGTAACAGGGATTGTAACCGAGTGAGTACGATGACGATGATTCAGGAACTGGGTTTTGGCTAGTGAATGATAAGCAGTGGCATAAGACCATTGACGAGCTCATCAAGGACATGAATCAAACCCAACATTGTTTGGACTGTAATTTCAAGGCAACAAAACAGATTCTTCAACGAAACCCAGACAAACCAGCATATTTCTTTGTAAATTCAACAACTTTACAATCTCTAAACACGGAATTCAGCGAAGAAGAAGAAGCTCCGAACGGATAAGAATTAGGGTTTTCCCCAGAAATCTACCGAGAGAGAGAAGCAGACCCCAATTGCGAGAGGAAATGGATGATGAAGGACCAGGTGATAGATAAAGCCACTCTCTTTTTTTGTTATCTTCTTCTTCTTCTTCAGATTAGCATGTAAAATATCTGTTATCCATAAGATTGCTATTTCGTTTCAAATATTTACGAAAAACAAAAAAAGTTGGTCAAAAAAATTGTGGTTTCAGTCGTTCTGATTGGCTAGAATTAAACAACTGTAGATTCTAAATAATAAATTTATATTTATATCCCACAGTTCCACTTCTTCCAAAATCCGTGTTATGGAGTCGTTGCTTCGAGTAGAAACACTACTTCCTGGGCTCCATCATCACCATCGTACTAACGCCAACAGAAACAGAGTATCCAGATCTGTCAAGATATTGAACTCGGGGATTCATGCAAATCCCAGAAAGAAAGTTTCGCTCTTAGTAACTCACTTTATTTTGCTCTCTTGTTTTTTTGTTTAAGTCATTTTAACGAACACCTTCCGTGCAATAACCATCATTTTGCAGGTGCCAGTGTTTTGATCTCTACGACCAATTGGTCCCATACAAGAAAGCTTGGTCATGGCAGAAAAGCATTGTCGAGGAGAAAAAGGCATTGATGGATAAAAACCAAGACTGCCCAGATACAGTGATTTTATTACAGCACACTCCTGTCTACACAATGGGAACTGGCAGTTCAGAGGCCTATCTCAATTTCGACATAAAGAATGCTCCTTTCGATGTGTATCGAACTGAACGTGGTGGTGAAGTCACTTACCATGGCCCTGGTCAGGTAATAACATCAGCAATGCATTGAAAGTTTATTTTGTTTTCATATGAGTGCTTCAAACATGTTCTACATTGTTTGAAAATGTAGCTAGTTATGTATCCTATAATCAATCTCCGAAATCACGAGATGGATCTTCATTGGTACCTCAGGACGCTTGAAGAGATTGTCATCCGTGTTCTTTCCTCGAGTTTCTCCATCAAAGCTTCCCGTCTTGATGGTCTAACTGGAGTTTGGGTCGGTATGTCTCAACTCTCAGCTATGTTTTTAAGTGAGTTTTGATCTCGTTTGGATGATTTTGTTAGTGAACTTAGAATAGGTTTCGATATTCATCTCTTTCTGTTTGCAAATGTTTATATAGGCAACCAAAAAGTGGCGGCGATAGGTATTCGTGTGTCGAAATGGATAACATATCATGGTCTGGCTCTTAATGTCACGACAGATCTAACACCATTCAACTCGATAGTTCCATGTGGGATTAGAGACCGACAAGTTGGAAGCATAAAGGGCTTGCTTGAGAATGGAGATCACGTAAAGGTCGACGATTTGAGGTTGATAGATATAGCTCACGAGTCTTTACTAAAGGAATTCTCTGAGGCTTTCCAGCTTCAAATCGAAAAGGAAACAGTTTCAGATCCTAACACTCTGAAAGCTGAGCCTTTCAAATGATTGGAGTGACTTGAAATCTCTATAGCATTCTTGTAAAAGTCTATCAACATAAAAGATATTATCTACGTAAAAAATTGATTGGCCGTTTGTGACATTGTCTGCTTTTTGTAGATGTTTGTGTGAGTTTGGTCTCTCTACTTCTCATTACAATGCTTCTAGATTTTAGAAAAAAATTAGACTACATACAGCAAAATGTTTTAGTGATTTCCAAACAACATCTCCATTCCTCTCCTTGGTAGTTGTTGTCTCGCCATGTCTTCAACCGTTTCTCTCCCGCCAACTAAAATAAACAGAGATCTGAAAAAACGCACCGTATCAAAAACAGAGAGAAATTTGTTCGCGTTTCGTCTATTAGGACACCAGTGATGCTAGGCTTGGTTCCACAGATCATAGGAATACAACAAAGTAGATCAGGTTCCAGAAAACGGTTTCACCTGAGGGACCAAATGTTTCCATCAAGGGATATCGGTCTAAACTAATGCATTTACCGATATTCTGGCTGACACATGGAACAAAACTGAAACTTAAGCTAGCTTTGGACTGATCGGATAATATCTCCAGAAACCGCGGTGATCCTTACGCGTGTCTCAACTTGGAAAAAAACGGACAACTTACTTATAACAACCCGCAGCTTCTTTCCTCTCCTTTTTAACTTTCTTTTTGGCTGTGTCTCTCTTATTATAAGAAACGTATGCTTTACATATAAACTGGCTTTTACCTTGTCAGTCGATCCCCCAATATGGAAACTCTACTATGCTGGCACAATCGCAGTTTCTTAATCGCCACGTGTTGTTGATAACACCCCCGTGCCTCTCCATTTCATCTCCATCTGCTCCATGGCTCAATACAAATGTTTGATGCCCTTGCTTTTCCGTTTCTACAGTCTCTATACTTGTGCATAAAACTGATAAACACTCATCTGCTTCTGTTATGGATATGATACCACCCTCTACTCCTAAATCTCCTTTTCTTAGCTCTTCACTCGAAGAGTCTCACGAAGATCGAAGATTTAAATGCTACAGGGGTGTCCGAAAGAGGTCGTGGGGCAAGTGGGTGTCTGAAATCAGAGTTCCAAGGAGTGGAAGACGAATATGGCTAGGTTCGTATGATGCTCCAGAGAAGGCAGCTCGAGCCTATGACGCTGCTTTGTTCTGCATTAGGGGTGAGAGGGGAGTTTTCAATTTTCCCACTGATAAAAAGCCACAGCTTCCAGAAGGTTCTGTCAGGCCTCTGTCCAAGCATGACATACAGACAATAGCAGCAGACTATGCTTTATCAGTTGTGTCTGTGCCTTCCCCTAACACCACAATCTCTGTAACAGCTCAGGTTCCTGCTTCCTCTGCTGTATCTGTTTCTACTGAGACTGTAGAGTTTGCTAATGATCATTATCTCCCAGTCCACGCAACTGCAGAATCCATATTCTCAGTAGAAGACATACAGCTGGACAATTTCCTCATGATGGACATTGACTGGATAAACAATCTAGTTTGATCATGCGTTACTTTTAGCTTTAATATTGTTTAACTAGTACTTTCATGTGTCTCTTTAGCTGTTTCTTGCAAGGGTATACTTGCATACTTGTCTTTGAACTTGTTTCATTAAGCATGCAGTTTCTTCTTCTTTTGCATGTTGTATTTTCTTCTAAACAAACAATCCCAGTTTTATAAACGGTTTGTACGAAAAGAAAATAAAAACTTAAACTTCTATCAGTTGAAATATGGATCCTTTCTGCAATTTGTGCTTGCAAAATCATTACTTAAACAACAAGCACCCATGGCCTAATGGATAAGGCGCTTGACTTCTAATCAAGCGATTGTGGGTTCGAGTCCCACTGGGTGTGCCTTTAATTATAGAGTACTTTACACTTGCGGAACCCATTCAATCCTTTTTTGTGACCCCATTGGTAGTATCTACTAGGCCCCCTGCAAGAAAGGGATAAAAAAGCACCTGAAGGTTCTGATGAAATCACAAAAATACATTACACTACCTTCGGGCTTCGTTTATAGCTTTGTTCTCCTGTTTTCACATAAGATATCTCATCCACTGTTAAGTGGAGCATAGGTGTCATTTAAGGGCACCCTAGCATATTATCACATCAACAAAGAATGACTTAGCAAAGGCTCAGATTGGTTCCAGAAAGGGAGACACATCATAGCAGAGATCATAAACTCGTTAAATGACCGTATTGGCAGCTCTCACATATAGCGGTCTATGTCGCCAAGCGTTAACAAAAGCATGAAACAGGATATGTGGTCATGTGACATTTACACTCTAAACCAATATCAGCAAAGACTTATGAATTAATCCCTACTTCAGTTGTTGGAACATTTTTCAAGAGCTTGCATCAGTGATGTTGCTTGAACTGCAGACAGAGAACAGTGCTTAGATAGAATATTCATATAGGATGTTGAGATTTTCGTTAGTTAATCTAGTCTGTAATTCAAATTTCAGTTTTACTGAATCCGTAGCATTTGTTCAGCCCCCGTCTCTGCATAACCCTCCTCACTTCTTCGGCACCATAGCAATCACCAGATCCTGTGTGAATCTTACTCAGCAATACATAATTGGCTGGATTGTCAGGTTCAGATTTCATTAGCTCATTTGCAATAATTTTTTTTGCAACATCAAGCCTTCCATGAATCTCGCAAGCAGATAGCAGAGAACTCCATATTCTTGCACTTGGTTCCATGGGCATATTTCTCACAGCCTCAAGGGCATCGTCAATCTTCCCATACCTGCCAAGAAGATTGATATAGCACGCATAATGCTCCAATGTGAGTGGCATTTTGTAAGTTTTGCCAACTTGCGTGAATATGCTTTGAGCTTCTTCTACCAGGCCAGCATGGTTGCAAGCCGATAAAATTGCTAGAAATGCCATTGCATCTACTTTCTCTCCACTTTTTATCATCCCTTGAAAGATTTCTAAAGCTTCTGAACCATGCCCATGAAGACCGTATGCATTTATCATTGAGCTCCATGAAACAAGATCTTTCTCATCAAGCTCATAAAATACTTTACGCGCCGCAAGAAGACTGCCACACTTTGCATACATATCTATGAGAGCATTGCCCAATATGATATATGACATGAAGCCACATTTCAGGATGAGAGAATGAATTCCAGATGCAAATCTCAATGATTCTAAATGGGTGCAAGCTGAGACAACAGCCAACAGAGTAACCGAGTTGGGTTCAGTTCCTTCTTTTCTCATTTGACTTAACAGTTTCATAGCGTCGGAGAAGTCTCCAGTTTCAGCGTAGCCACCAATCATTGAACTCCACATTACAACATCTCTCACTTTTGATTCTTCGAATAGTAACCTAGAGAGACTTACATTACCACATCTGCAGTACATTGTCATAAGAGTAGCTATTAACCGATCATCTGAATGGAATCCATGACGGAAAGAAAATCCATGAATCTCCTTCACCAGCTTTAAGCCAGAACCCGATTCTACACATGCAGGTAGAATAGACATCAGTGTGACGCGGTTGGGCGTCAAATTTTCTCTCTGCATAGCCAGAAACAAACCAATACCCATTTCATATTTATGATTTCCAATACAACCAGAGATCATGGCGGTCCAAGAGACCTCATTCTTCACCTCCATTTGATCAAACACTTGAAAGGCCGCTGCAGGATCATCAAACTTTAAGTACATATCAACCAATGCCGTCGATAAGAGAATTGATCCCTGCATTCTAGAATCAACAAGACAAAGACCATGAATCATTCTTGCTACCTTACTGCTGCTTCCCATGCGAGTGGAGAGAGCCAATAGAGATGCAACTAGCTCAGCCTTCGGAACAAGACCATCGAAATACATATCCTTGAGCAAATTTAGTGCTTCATACAACAATCCATCCTGGCAATAATAATTGACAATGGAGCAATAGCTAACGGTGTCTCTTTGAAGCATTTCATCGAATACCTTGCGTGCAGAGGATGTGCTAGATAATTTCGCATACATAGAGACGAGCGAATTTGAAATAACGGTATCACGATCAGCGCCAGATTTGACACAAACGCAATGAAGTTGTGGGCCAAGTAAAAATGGCTCCTTTTGAAAAGAGCAAGCTTTGATGACAGAAGGAAGAATCGCTGTGCAGCCATCAGTACCCAAAGGATGAATATGTTGCTTGTACAGTCTCAATGCTTCATCGTGGAGTTGTTGCGACACCAATCCCTTCAGCTTATTGCCGAGCTCCAAGTATAGGCGGGAAGAGAGAGATCTTGCCATTATAAGACCGTTAAATCATCTCTAACGAACATGCGATCTATAAGAACGAACTTTGTTAATGTTTTAAATTATTGATTGTATAGTTGTTGAAAGCAAACAACATGCTCCTATGGCCTAATGGATAAGACGCTTGACTTTTAATCACAGGATTGTGGGTTCGAGTGCCAGTGGGTGTGATTTCTTTTCCAACTACGTTTCATTTTTTTTCAAGATGAACACGACAGCCTGATTTGAATGCCACAAAGTTGAAAGAAGATGGGCTTGTGAAGGGGGGCCCAATCTTTGATGTTTTGATACAGAAGCACGTGGTGATCACGTGCGTTGATGTCGAGGTGGCTGTACCGGTGGATCTCGTGTTCTTCCCCATTTCCATTTGCTTTCTCCAAGGAGGAAGAAAACTGTCGAGGAAGACAATCATCGCCAGTTGTTCTACTCTTCCGAGATTTTCAATTCCACCGTATCTAGAGAATTCTAGATTAATAGAATCAGGCAAGTGAGCGATTTTCGGATCCCGAGTGAAAAATTTCTGGTTTCTCAAGTCTCCGGTTCTGATGATCGATTGTTTGAATTTGCAGTGGTTTGGTGGCGGTGTTGGCGGGAAGATAATTAAAAAATGGCGCAGGAGCAGGAAGGGGCGGTGGTTGAGAGCGGTGAGCAAAATGAGTCCCCCGTCGCCGCGGTGGCGGCAACGGCAAACGCAACCTCCGATAGCGTGAAGGAGAAGCGAAAGGGATTATTCTCGCGTATTTGGAATGCTATATTCAGGGTCAGGGGAGACGATTTCGAGAAGAGACTTCAATACATTTCAAAGGAAGAAGCGACTGTTCTATCCAGGATGAAGCGTAGATTGATTACATGGAGGAAACTCACTAGAAATCTCATCGTTTCCTCTGTGATATTTGAGGTCAGCAATTTTTTTCTTGTCGAATGTGAATTTGAATTTGATGTTTCAGTTAGTGTGGTGTTGTGACATGTAAATATGATTCCTTTCAGATAATTGCTGTGGGTTATGCGATCATGACAACAAGAACAAATGATTTGGATTGGAGAATGAGGAGTTTCCGGATATTGCCGATGTTTCTCTTACCTCCTGTGGCTGCTCTTGCTTATTCTTCAATCGTCAGCTTCTCAAAGATGTGTGAGTCTTTTTCGTTTGGGTGCTCATTTCATGTATGATATCGGTGTTTTCTCGTAGCTTCAGTGTTTCTGATCGTTTCTCTGTGTAAAATGGTTGAATAGTTGACCGCAGAGATCAAAAGACTTTGGAAAATCTTCGAGCAGAAAGGTTGGCTAAAATCAATGAGCTTAAAGAACGGACCAATTATTACACCACACAACAACTTATTCAGGTGAGATACTTGTCTTGAACAAATAAAGTTTTGTGAATGCTAGCATCTTGGATTCTATCATATCTGCTCAAAGACTGATACTATGCAATTATGAATAGAAAGTTAGGACCTCAGTGTGACAATTGAAATTCATTCCGATATGTGTGCCATAGTATAGTTGATTGGTTACGAACCTGAATGAACAAGAGAAAGACATAAACTAGTTGTTTTGAAAGTACATGTGGCATAGCCGTGCAATATGTTCAATGCTCTTGGATGCTTGTCACCGTGACTTGAGGTCATTTATAACTTAACTATTGCAACTAGAGCTGGTGCTAACATGAGCTTTTTGATGCAGAGATATGACCCCGATCCAGCTGCAAAAGCAGCTGCTGCGACTGTTCTGGCATCCAAATTGGGAGCCGATTCAGGTTTGAAAGTATTTTTAGGAGATGAATCCCAACTCGATCCATCATCAGGGAAGAGCAATGACATGGAGGTCAACCAATCACAAGGGCTGAGGAATCGAAGACGACCAAATACTAGACACCACAGTTCTGGGAGCACTTCAACACATCATTTTGATGATGAGTCTCACCATTCTGGGACAAGCGAGAGATTCCCAGGCACTGCAGAGCAAAACCAGCAGATGTTGGTTGAGCATTATAGTCCTCAGGGACATGCGGCTCCAGATGGGAGTTGGATCTCACGAATCGCAGCCCTCCTTGTGGGCGAAGATCCTACACAATCATTTGCACTCATTTGTGGAAACTGCCATATGCATAACGGTGAATGAAGCTCTAAGCCTCATCCTTTACGGGAATCTTCTACTATATATGCTGCTTTCTTACATAATTTTGCATTGTGCTTTATAATTGCTCAGGACTTGCTCGGAAAGAGGATTTCGAATACGTTACTTATTATTGCCCTCACTGTAACGCTCTGAACAAACCGAAGCATTCAGAGGAAAACCCACTTATTCCTCCTGTTTCCGCTTCACTGCTCACAAATTCTCCAACATTGATTGAAACCAGTGAAGTGGTTAATAGCAGCAGCTCGAGTAGTGAACGTGGAAATAGTCCCATTCCAGAAATAAAGGAGGAAGCTGCGACTACTGAGACCGGGATACGGAGCTGAGGAAGATCTAGTTGAGATAAAGAAGAAGGCTTTCGTGTGTTTGTGCTACAGAGAGATTGCGTGTGCGTGTGTGTGTGCGGATGCGAGTACTCTTTCAGGTAATTATATGCTATGGATTGCTAATATCTGAAGCTGCTTACAGTTTTGATTCTGGTCTGTTTCTATACGACAATACATACGGTTTTGGTGGGTAAATATACGATTCTAATGTCATAAACGATGATTGTTATACGTTTCTTGGGGTTGGAATCTTTTTAGTTTCTTTACCTTTACAGATTTGTCTCTGTATTTTTGTTAATTTGGATAATTTTATATTTAATACATGAGCTGCAGTTTCTTTAACTTTAGTTTACTTTCTACGAACTTGAATTTCAAGTTATTGACGGTGTTCAGTGTCTTTTCTATATTGCTAGTTCATGATATGAGTGTGACTTTTGCAAGAAACTGCATGTGCAAGAGAAGTGTTTCTTTTTTAATTATATTTCGTTGTTAATTACCAAACTTCTTTGCAAAAGCAGTGATGATCACCACTCTAAAGTTGAAAACTTTCCACCATATTTAAACCAAAAAGAAAGCTTCCGGGCATATAATTTGGTCTTATCAAGAAAAACAGAGAGGTAGCAATAAAAAATTCAGAGATGAAGACCATTAGTGGAAGGAACTTTATCCTCCGTTTCCATTTACAAAGGCCGTCTGGTAAAGTAAAACAGTAGGGAACAAACTCAAATTTTGCTTTCAGTAGAGAAACATGAGCTTTAAGAAGAACACTAATTGCTCTCCCTTATTGATTCTCTTGAAGCTGCAACTTTTGTTGATTCTTTATTCTGCAGATCTCGCTGCTTCAAGCACTTGTCCAACTAAATGTGGAAAAATCAAGATCCCATACCCTTTTGGAATCGGAAATGATTGCTATCTCGACAAGCCTTACGAAGTTGAATGTCGTAATACCAATACTTCAAGAAAGCTAGCCCCTTTCCTTCCTGCAATTGGCAAAGAAGTTGTGAGTATCACTCTTCCTAATGAAGAACATTATTTTAGTTCTGTTTCATATGGGTTTGTTAGTTCTGAAGCATATGGGTTAGTTCGTGTCAAGAACCCGATAACGTCCGCTGGATGTTTCAGCGATGGGAAGAAGTCTACAGAACCAGTATTAAACCTGACGGGTAGCCCTTTTTTCAGTGATGGCCTCAACAGCCTCATAGCGGCTGGTTGCAACGCCAAAGTGTCGTTGACACATATAAAGCCGAGCATGATGGGATGCGAGTTAAATTGCAATACAAGAAGAGACTCGCATCTCAATAACATCCCTTTCTTCAACAAAACGGGGTGCTCGACCCACATTTTTTCCTATGATAACAGCGAGGCTTGTGAAGATAACAAACCAGGAGATACAGAATGCGATGGTAACGGATGTTGTAAGGCAAATCTTGGTGCCGAGCCTCGACAAATTATTGGTATCAGAATAGAGAGCAATGATGGAAACTCGACTACAAGACAACATTGTAGAGTCGCCCTCTTAACAGATGAAGTCTACACTTTGTCGAATGCCACCAAACCAGAGGAGTTATTTGCTAAAGGATATGCTACACTTAGTCTAGGATGGATAATCCAGACGAAGAATAGTTCGTTCCTCAACTCCTTGGCCTGCAAAATGGGAAAAGATAATGACAATACCACTTACTCTGCTGAACCCGAAACAACTTGTAGATGCGGAAAAAGCACCGCTTCTGAGATTACTTATGCAAGCTGTGAATGCAAGAAAGGTTACTTAGGTAACCCATATGTTCCGAAAGGATGCGAAGGTCAGTATATGTTCTTTCCTTATGCTCTCCTTTTTGATCCGCTCAAGTATCGTTTGAGTTTTACAAAATCATCTCTAGATGTTATAGTTAGAAGATCTTCTTGACCATGATCTTTCTCAAATCCAGATATTGATGAATGTAAAAGGACATTCAGCGTATGTGGAAAAGGAGAAAAGTGTGAGAATACAATTGGAGGCTATCAATGTGTGGCTGATAAAACTAAAGCAATACTGATAGGTACAGTCACTGAGTTTTCCTCCAACTTGATTCGAAAATCTTGATGATCAACATATAGTATTCTTGTGCGGTTTTCAGGGGTGGGTGCAGGTTTTGGAGTCTTAGTCCTAGTCGGTGGGGTATGGGGGTTGAGAAAGTTTCTAATAAAGAGAAGGATGACAAAGAGGAAGAAGAAATTCTTCAAACGTAATGGAGGACTACTGTTGCAACAAGAATTAAACACAAGACAAGGAAATGTCGAAAAGACGAGAATCTTCAGCTCAAAAGAGTTGGGGAAAGCCACTGAAAACTTCAGTGAAAACAGAGTTCTTGGACACGGTGGTCAAGGCACTGTATACAAAGGAATGCTCCTAGATGGTAGAACCGTTGCGGTCAAGAAATCCAAAGTTATTGATGAAGACAAGCTACAAGAATTCATCAACGAGGTGGTGATTCTCTCTCAAATCAATCACAGACACGTCGTCAAACTCTTGGGATGTTGTCTTGAGACAGAAGTTCCAATGCTGGTTTACGAGTTTATCCTCAATGGAAACCTCTATCAGCATTTACATGAAGAATCTGATGATTACACTATGAGATGGGGAATGCGTCTACGCATTGCCGTAGACATCGCAGGGGCTCTCTCTTATCTTCATTCTTCTGCAAGTTCTCCGATTTATCATAGAGATATCAAATCATCAAATATATTATTAGATGAGAAGTACAGAGCCAAGGTTGCTGATTTCGGAACATCAAGATCAATAACTATAGATCAAACTCATTGGACAACGGTTGTTTCAGGTACCGTTGGATATTTAGATCCAGAGTATTACCGGTCAAGCCAATATACTGACAAGAGCGATGTTTATAGCTTTGGAGTTGTTCTCGCTGAGCTTGTTACTCGAGATAAGCCTGTCATAATCACACAAAACACTAAAGAAATAAGAAGCTTGGCAGAGCATTTCAGAGATGCCATGAAAGAGAAGAGGTTTTTTGAAATTATGGATGCTCGAATAAGAGATGATTGCAAACCGGAACAAGTAATGGCAGTAGCAAAACTGGCGATGAAGTGTTTGAGCTCAAAAGGAAAGAATCGTCCGAATATGAGACAAGTTTATACCGAGTTGGAAAGGATATGTACTTCTCCAGAGGATTCACAGGTGCAGATTCAGATTGATGATGATGTTGAAGAAGAAGAAGAAGAAGAAGAAGAAGAAGAAGAAGAAGGAGTTATGAAGACTATAATAAACAGGAGCCATTCTTGGAGTTTTGGTGTTACTGCTCCGATTGTGGCTTCAACTTCTTCTTCAGATGTTGAACCATTGTTTCCTCGTCTCAGAACGTTTGGGTGATGAATGTGGTTAGATGTATGTTGTAAGACTCTGTTTCCGCTTAGGATTGACCGTTAATTGATTAACAAGACATGTTTTGTGTTTGTGTTTATGCTTGTGTTTGAGATTATGTTCACATTTGTCTTTGTAAATTAATTGTGGTGACACAAAATTTACTGCGAGTGAAAGAAACACACGTCGAAGCGCATATCCATTTATTGGCGGAGATAGATTCGTGGGTCACTGTACTTCTCGAGAACTCACCTGGTCGCTATGTCTTTGGTCGGAGACGATGATCATGCAAGAGCAAAGACGCGATAAGGCACGAATCATATTTTAAGAATTAGGGTTTTTTTTCATTTTGGTTCCTTAATTCTCTCCAAGAGTAAGTAAAGTTGATAAAGAAATGGATATTGGGATTCACAACGGATGGAGAACTTCAGCAACTTCACAAGGCCTAAGAAATCTTCTGGGTTTGCGCAGATCTTACCCGAACACAATTCTCAGGTCTTTATATATTTCTAAATCTGTCTTCTTTTTTCTGGTTTGGTGATTTGATTAGGCCAAGAGCTCTGTTTCAGGAAGAGAATCCATGTGGGTAGTAGTGATGTTCATAGTGGCGAGAGAGCAAAAGTAATTTCTAGTTCAAAGAAAGCGAATCTCTCAGCTTCGAGGAAGCAGAGAATTAAGCTACAGAACAATGGAGAAAAGAAGCTCACTTTCAATGAGTTCCTGAAACACCCATCTGGCATGGAGGCTGTAATCAACGCTAAGGCTTTACAGAGTTATCATTTAGTTGATGATAATGATAATACTTACAGGTTCTTTCTTTAACCCTCTAGCATCAATGTTCATAAAACACTTAAAAAAATTCTCTAATTTATAATTTCTACATGTACCTGTCTGCCATAAGTATATACGAATCTTCATCGCTTTATTGTTACATGTAGCCTCTTACTCTCTTAGTTTGCTCGGCTGCGAAAATTTCAATGTCTCTTAACTGTTAAAGAGTAGAAATGTAGTAGAAGTGACATTGGTTTTTTAATTGATATCCAAACACAAAGCATATATATGCTTTTATCTGGAAAGGGAGATGGTAAATACTTGTCTTACAGTGCAGATGTAGATTGCCAAAAATTCAGTTAATGAGCTTTGAGGTTTCTCCAGTACTGGTTTTGAGGGTCACTCCCACACAAGAAGATTGTACAGTCGAGCTGCTTTCCTGCAAGGTTGAATTAAGAAGAACATTTATTGAATATTTCTGTTGTTCTCTCTTTACCGACTTATGTTTTCTTCTGCTGTCTTGCAGTTGGAGGGGTCAGAGTTGTTGGAGAACCAAAGTGAGAGGTTTTCAGGTAAATTTCGTCTTGTAAACAAAGCATTTGAAAGTTGCCCTGCGAATCTGAGGTTTCTAAAGTTGACACAAATATTTTTCCATTAGCGATTATGATAAACTGCATGACTTGGAAAATGGAAGATCCAGAGCCATTTTTGGAGGTTGACGTGAGATTGAATGTCACTCTAGAGGTTATCTTCTATTGCAACTCGGCTTCTTTTTTCGTTTTTTTTCATAATTTCAATCTCGTGCAGTCCTCTGTAGCCTTGAGAGAATGGTTTACCGTAATGCACAGTGATGGGTGTCTTTACTCTTGTGACACTGATGCCGTTGTTTATATGTAAGTAAGCTTTAGTTCTGCTGTTCATAAGAACCTCATCATTTCATGGCAGATCTCAACGCGGCCATTCACAATGCTTCCAGTATCAGCTGTTGAGGTTCCAGGGAATCTGTAAGTAGAAATTATTCTTCACTTTATCTCCATTCTACTTATTGGCTCAAAGTGTTGATCAACGTTATATATATGATAACAGAGTGATGCAGACACTGGTAGATACACTAGTACCTCTTCTGCTTCAGCAATTACTCAAAGATTACGACGAGTGGATTCAAAAGCAGCAACTAAACTCCTTATAAGCACAATGTAAACACAGCTCCGTAATCTATTACAGATGTTTTGTCAAGTGGAAGATGCAGGAAATGTTGTTTTGTATTGGCCGTTTCAGATGGCATAGAATCATAGATGTAGTTGACACAAGTCACAAAAATCTGTATTAAAAGTGCAGAAATAACGCTTAACATTATAAGGTCAAAAGAGATTTGGTTCACTTGTAAAACATTGGTCCTTTTGACATAAAGATACAGTACATCGAGATTACATCACTCCATCACGAGTCCTCCAAGTCTCTCTTCTCTCTATCCTCTAATCCTAAAGGCCGACCCAGTAAGAACGGCCATTGGTGTTGTGCATTGGAGATGGAGTAGGCGAAGACACCGACCATTCGTACCAAACCTGAACAAGAACATCAAAGGATCAATTTATGGTTCTCCAGACTAAGAGAGAGTTAGTTGTGTGGATTCATTGTGGTTTTAACGTTTTTTTACCTTTGAGGAAGCATAACACCTCCAGAAATGTACTTCTAAAGGAGAATCGGGGTGAACCTCTACAGGCTTTCTCAATGGGAAAAAGATTGGGAACCTGCAAAAAACGAACATGATATTACATCTGTTTTCTTTTTCATTGTTTTTAAGCAAGAGTTTCAATAGAGAGTTCCACATTAAATGCCATATCTAAACATTAAGACATTACCAGCTGAACATGTTTGGTGTTTCTGTTGTAGGCTCGATCCCAAGATGGACATCTTTATAAAGGACGGAATCAAAATAGCCAGCGAATCCTGTTTTTGTTGAGTTATGCATGATCGCAGTAGATTCAGTTTCAGATTAGAGAAAATGGATATAATCATCTTTAACAGACAAACGACTAGAAAAGCTTATACCATGCACCAAGGCTGAGCCAGCGTCACTTGGTAGATTGAAACGAAGCTTTTTGTAGCGTTGGTTGTTAGCTTTTGTTGAGAAATTTGGATGAGTAAATGTGAAAACCTAAGTAAGACCAAAAGAAAACACCTGAGTTCGAGAGATCAACAAGACTTGCATAAATAAATGTATTCAAAGAGAACACTTTAAGCAATTAAGCAATCCTGAAGACAGAGAGACTCACAGATTGGGAAGGAGCAAGTTTAGCTACACTGTGCAGCTTGACAACATATGCAGTTTCAAAGTGCGCAAGATCTTTATGTGCCTTAACCTGCCAAATAATGTAAAAGACTAAGCTGGACCGAAAATTCTTGTGAGAAAAAGTTCACAGCAGAAACCAAAAGAACCTACGTCATTGTAAAGCTTTACAGCTGTTACAGGTTGTATGAAACTTGTATACCTGAAAATGTAACGATGATGATACTCGAGTTAGAGAAACAGAAGAACAGATGTAATGTCCTTCAAGCTTTAAAACTGGCCGGCCTAGCAGTTAACAGAGCAAAGTTTTCTAATGGAAATTCGACTAAGTGAAGGAGTACACATACGAGGATGGTATTGAAATTCCATCTGGCTTCAGAAACCTTTGGGCCCCATCAAGGCACTCAGGAGAGAGTTCATTGTCTCCAAAAGAACCCAGCAGTTCGCTAACCTGCATAGCAGAAGTAAACGAGAATTAGCTGAACTGTAAAATTACGGCATAAGTAATAGCTACCAAAATCTGTATATACTGACCAATATATCAGCTTGCTCAGGAGCACTCCAAAAGCGCATGTCACATGATATTATAGTAACAATGCCTTCCCATCCTTCCAACTTAACCAAATTCTGTCAGAAAGAAAAATGCTCCATCAGTTGATTAAAAACTGTGCCACAGTCCGAAAGAAATCTTAACCATTTTTTAAATTGACTCTGTTGCTAACAACTCACGTGGAGCGTTACAACTGCATTAGGATTCTTTTCCACGGCATAAACTTTTAACTTCCGGTCAGTTTCTTCAGCTGCCTGGGAAAGGAAACCAATGAACACAATATAGTAAGAAAAAATGAATTCCAAAGTCTCCTTGTCATCAGCATGAAAATGCATCAGAACTTTACCTGCAATGATGCCCTCACAAGGGGCCCTCTTCCTGCTCCGACAACCATCAAGACCTATAAACAAAAACTTCAGTCCTATAGAAGTATTTCATAAAAATACCAGAAACAAAACTAAAAAATGAAAATGCCACTTTGTAAGCAATAAAAGCGAAACATTGACATGTGACATACAGTAGTTATCTCGGATGCTTTTTCATCAGGGACCCTATCCACCAAGGCTTTGGCAACTGCCCTTTGATACTAGAAGCACAAAGATGGACAAAAGTTAGGCATTACATAAAAAACCAACCACACAAATATTGGTATGATACTGAATGTGTAACAAAATCCATCCATCAGTCTCCGTCCTTCTATTAACTGAAGCAGGAATAGAAAAAGGGTAGTCCAGAAAACAGAGGTTCTAAAATTTAAGATGTAAAGAAAATAAAACTAGCAAGCGAAACATACTTGGATGTATTTAACACAGTCTCTCTCAAACGTCTCATAGGTTTGGGCTTCGAGGTTATCCATCAGAGGCTGCATTAAATAAACAATAGACGCTATTTAAAGTAAGAATAGAGTATTTTCATGACAGGTTAAGGTATTATAATGAACAAGCGGAAATTAATGTTACTTATGAAGAGAGACTAACCTGCAGGGGTGCTTGCAAAAAATCCCTGTAGCCAAGCTGTGAAAAGAATAAGATAACTGTCAGAATTGAGTTTGTTTCTGCCTGCTTGCATCTCTGGTAATAAAAAAATAGAGAGAACTGAGACAAGAGATCCAAAAAACGACCTCTATGCGTTCCTGTTCAGGAAGTGATTCCATTTTTTGGAACAGATAAGCAACATAGTCCAAATATGACCGCAGGGGATGCCTCTGCGTACCTGAGAACCAAAACATTTGGGAATTTTTCAAAAATCAATGTTATACACAAACTATTTAGCTCAGAACATGGAACGGCTATGCTTATAAACAGCGCCCATGATAAACTGAACTACGAAAAATCAAGCCCCAAGGTTAACAGCTAACTGTCAGCAGACCAACAAAAAAAAAGGAACAGAAAAATTACCCTCACTGTTAGAATTTGAAGCCTTTGGAAGATTATGAACAGGATTTCCAGAAACTACAACCTGCAATTACAAATAGATGATAATGAGCCCTAGGACGAGAGAATTCTATCTTCTGATTCAAAAGAGGATCACATATCAAACACTGGAATATTTATTACCTGGGCAGCATGATCAAAAAATCCAGCTACTAGCTTTTGGTGGCGTTTTGACAAGCAAGGATAACCCCGAGCATTTGTTAAGAAAGACTGCACACCCAAAATTTAAGCAGTTTGTGAATCACAGGGCTTCAAAATCAAGTTTTTAACGATATTTTGTTAAAGATGAGGCACTTACATCAGTGCTTATAATGGCTGCTCTCACAGACTCTCCCATCCAGCGTCCTAGTGAATTTTCAGAGGGTAGTATACTCCTAGATAAATGAATTGGTGTTATGTTTGCGGAGGAAAAAAACAATTTTGAGTCCACAATAACAAAAAAACCAATCAAGAGTTTCTCTGAACTCACAGAACATCAAGAGCAACAGACAGCTTACTGTCATGCTCACAAAGAAGACGAAACGAATTCCACAGTTCCCAGGAATCATTCTGCATAGAAGCAAGTGTATATTAAAGCCCTAATAACATAACAAAAAAACAAAAAAGCCTAGAAGACATTCATTTGTGTTTATAAGTTTAAATGGCCTGTAATCTTATGTTTGCATCATTTTTTATCCAACGACTTACCAGACCCTCTGAGTTAGCATCCTGTGAATCACCATCAGATTTCACCAAAGGAACCCTCAGCCATAACTTCATAGCAGAATGACATTTCAACAATACAAAAGAAAGAAGAAGGAATAAAATGTTAAGCTTGATGGAAGATGCTCGTGTAAAGAAAAGACGTATCTTCAATAATAAAGCTTGACCGAAAGAAAGAAACTTGTAACCCACCTGCAAGCTAGTCAGCCCTTGTAAGATCTGGTTCACGCACCTAGCATAATTGGCACAAGAGGTCCCTTTAGGAGTAGGAAGAAGGCATGCCTGCAATAAGTTAAACAAACATTAGCAACACGCAATTTCTTCTCAGCCATCAACAATCGCAAAAAGCGGCAAGAAGACATCAGGGCATTAACTTAAATACATAGATTCACAAGAACCTGTAAGGAGAGATGTGTAGCCCAAGCTATTTCTTGCTTCAGTGTGGTTTCTGAATCCATTCGCAAGACCTCATCTTCAGAATCCAAGTCAATCCACGAACTAATTTTTCCTAGAGAATTGAAATTACCCCAAATCAAAACCCATCATTCAAAACCACACACAAAAGAATACAGAGAGAAACAAAGAGCATCATACCAACGACATGACTGCTCCATTGAGAAGGTGCCAAGACCAAGTCAGAGCCAGAGACTGGAAGAACCTGAGTTTCGGAACCGTTTCCTTCAACCAAGCTCGGTCTATACGAAGGATTTATCTAATAACATTTTGCACAGCTCAATCAGACAAGGATGTGAGAATCGATAGGAAGGAAGAGTAAGAAAAGAGACAAACCAGAGGAGCAAGGACATAGTCAAAACCGCCGGTGGAGATGTGGAAGGAGAGAAGAGAAGGAACATCGTCGGAGAAATCAGTCTCAACGCCACAGTACCTGGACTCGCTCCTCTCCCATCCTCCTCTCTCTCCGAGCGGCATCTCTTCTCTCTTCTCTCTTCTCTCTTCTCTTAATCGAGCTAACAAGGAGTGAAGTAATTGCAGATTAAGCTGAATCTGTCCTCGAGCCGACGAATAAAACGAAAGGGTTTTGGGAGGGTTTAATTTTACAGATGTGAGTTTATATGAGGCTTCTCTAATGGGCTTTCTGATCAGTAATAAGAAGGCCCAATTAAGTCCGTTTATTCCGTTCCAAAAGCTGCCAGGTAAACAAAATCGAAGTTGTTCGAAGAAATTAGGTAATTGTTTTGGATATACAAGATGATCACCATTAAACAGTTATTGATTAAAGCTTTGTATATACAAGATGTTGTTACTGAATTTAGATTCTTAAATTGTTAAAGTTGGTGTGAGTTATGTTTTTTTGGTATAAAACTTATGTCAGCAGAGACATTTCTCGAAAATAATATTAAAGCAGTGACAGATAAAACCAAATCAAAAGACTATATAATCAAGAATCTGAGTAGATATATACAACTTAAGCATAGCAATGAATCCATCTGCTCAGAGAGAGTTCATAGTAAAATCAAATATAAAAGAAAACGGGAAGAAACGGTTTGTTATTTTCCTAATGAAACAAGTAGAAAATAAAGTAGAAATCCGTATAATACCCAAACACCAATAAGCAGATACAGAACAATCATTCTCTCAAGCATCAATCTTGAGATTCACATCCCTGGAGGAAGAGTTCCCATCGCTGCTTCTGTTTTCGACTTCATCGAAATGGTCTTCACGAGCGTTATCAGCGAGCATAAGAGCGATCAACCAGAAAAGGCATGAGTCCAATGACACAAAAGCACCTCCACCAAGCAGACCGGTCTTAGCCGTGGGGCAACTGGTCTCCAAGTTCCGGTGAACATTACGGGTCAAGTGAAGCTGCTCTGTAATGGTTGGCCATAGCAACAAAGACATTGCCAGTCCAGATGTTACCCTACAAGATAAAACCACACAGGCCAATTTTATGACTTAAGTTTTTGGTATTTCAAGTTATGAATTGCTGAAACTAAGATGAGAGAAAAAGCTTACAAGGCAATGTTGAAGAACACAGAGAAGCTGGTGCTTTTGAACAAGACAGAGTTAGGAACAGACTTTCCCTTGTAAGAGATGAATAGGGCTTTGTATCCTGCTACGGTACAGGCAAGAAGAAAGGCAGCAGAAAGGTAGCCCAAGGCAACAGTTGGATCAGATGGATATTTGCAGATAACTACTCCCTTTCCGTTTATTGGAGTCCCAGACGCAGGCTAAGGTATTAAAAAAAAACACAAAGCATAAACAAAGCGCACAAACAACAGCCAAAAAAGCATCCTAAGCAAACAGATAATCAAAGAGGATCACTGTTAGATTGTCCATCGTTAGATATACTTATGATGAAGCTGTAACAAGTGCGGTGCAGGGGATCACACTGCGATGCATACAGCTCGAAACAATCTCAAAGAACAAATCTGAATTCGGCTATTCAGCAACACAAAGAATAAGCACAAATGGCAAGCAGTAAATCAAAACAGTGCGTATACGAAAATCAAAGTTTTCTCAATAAAAGGAGAAGACGAAGAAACAAGTTGTTGACTTTGTTTACCTTCTTGTTCTCCGCGATCACTCCAAGAACAAACGACAAGACGCCAAACGCAGAGACGATCAACGACATATGCTTCATAGTAACCGCCATATTATCTCTTCTACAGAGATATAAAATTCGAATCAGAAAACAGACTGGAAATCGAAATCGAAATCGACCAAACGGAAAGGCGGCGAAAATCAGAAGAAGGCACTCACCAAGACGACGAATCTGGAGATGGAATTCAGAGAGGAGAAGTCGGAGGATAAGGCCTGTTTGATTTGGTTTTGATGCTAACTTGTCCAGTTGCACTGATAATTCGGATTAGCCCTAAAAAGTCTCCGCGTTAAAGATTCTGTTGACCTTTCGATAGATTAATTTCTTACTCAGCTGATATGAATTATAACAAAAAGATTCGATCTATATATTTTATTTTCCGACAAAAATATTCAATATTTACCCTCTCTTTTTTTTTAACAATATTTAAATTACTTCGGTTGTAGATCATTATCTTTCTTTTTATTTTATGGAGATATAATTACGTCGGTTATCTCCCCATTCCATTCATAAATATTCGGAATTTTATATTTCTCAAGTTTAAGATTAGGACCCGCTTTTACAATTTATTATACTCGAGAGAGAGTGTTGAATTCATCAAAAATTAATATCTTTTGTTTGTATATAAGAAAGCAAACAATCAAAGAGAAAGGAATCAGGATCGCTGGATGCGTTATCCGGTCGGTGAACGATCGTGAAGCAAGCAAGCAAGCACACACAAAAGTAACAATTCACCGACCAAAATAGACCACACCACTGGATGTGATGCTCTCTCTGTCTCTCTCTTCTACCCCGCGAGCTTTGCTTGTCCTCATCACTTCCCTTTTTTCTTCTTTTTGTCACCTTTTCAGCTGAAATATTGTTACATTTTTAATGATATGCTTTTCTAATTTTTAATCCAGCGAATATTAATCAAATCAAACCAACCGGTCACTTTCGCTTTCAACTCTTATCACTCCAAAAACAATCAACTATTTTTGTTGCCTCTCCGAATGTATGACATGTCTTCTACTTTCTTCTTATAATATGATAATGATAATTTTACATAGCTTACGAGTGGATAAAATGATTTCGCTTTGACTTATTCTGTTCTTGGCTTGGTTAAATGAATCGAGTTGAAAAATAAAACAACTTAAAAAAATGAAATCAGAACCATCGAAAAGACATTCATATATTTACCAGGTTTATTTATACTAACCACATTTGTGGTAGGAGGTTAGTTATTGTTGTTATCCACAAGCTGGACCGGCTTTACATACTAGTTTATAAATGGGCCAAAAATGGGCTCGATAAGGAAAGTGAAAACCGAGAGTGACTTAAAGGAGAATAAATGCTTCTTTCACCAAACCATACCTGCCGACTTCTTTTCATCCTCTGTTTCACTTCACTATTTATTTTCACGAACAAAAAAAAGAAAAGAAAAATTCATTCAACTTTATTTCCAAGAGCAGCATTACGTAAGACTGCTCATCAATCTTTTTAAGATTCTTCCTTTTTTTGTTTTCACCTTTATTTCTCCCTTACACCTCTGCTTGACCTCAGCCACATGCCCCTGCCTCGCATCAAAACAATCTTATTTCGCAGGGGCTAATCAATCTAACACAGACAAAATGTAATTATTAGTTCTACAAGTTACTATTTAGATAAACATAATAAGTCAAAGCAAAATCATTTTCTCATACCCGTTGCCAAATTTTGTTGTTTATCATAATAGCCGTATTATATATAATATAATTTATACATTGAGTGGTATTGTGATTAGCAAAAGCTACAAAGTAGACTAAAACACCTAATGGAAATTAACATTAATGTTTCTCTTTTAGTTCTTTAAAATAAAGAATCTTATTTTAAATATTCTGCTAATTTAAGTTAATTTTTATATCAAAGCATATACACCTTTCAGACATGGGGACAGACAATAAAAAAGCCATTTTTGTTTATGTTCGATTTCTGCAAAACAAAGAAAAAAAACAAAAACATTCTCAAGTCTCACGTCTTTCACCGATTTTAATTTTTAAATCCTAGAAACGTCGAAACCTCTTCCTTCTTCTTCTCCAAACCACCCTAGAGAATTAAAAATAGCAATAATACTTTATACCGTATCGATGTTTTCCATACTCGGATGATTGAAGTAGCCAAAACCCAGCTCTGCTCTTCTCCAAACCGAACTTAACCACTTCACTGATTCTTACATCTGAGCTCGTTTTAACCACAAAGTTCAGATTTTTTTGTGTGTTATTTTCTTTTCCGGTATTTTTGGTCTTTCGGTGTCGATTTATCTTCCGATTCCAATGTTGTCTAAAGGCGTTTTTGCTGTCTCTTTCGTAATCACTCTGCTGTACGGAAGCTTGTTTACTGAAGTCGAAGGGATTGGTGTGAACTGGGGTTCACAGGCAAGTCATCCGCTTCCTCCGGCGACGGTGGTGAGGCTTCTCCGGGAAAACGGTATCCAAAAGGTGAAACTTTTCGAGGCCGACTCGGATATTCTCAGCGCTTTAAGTCGGTCGGGGATTCAGGTCATGGTCGGAATCCCTAACGACTTACTCGCTCCTTTAGCCGGTAGCGTTGCAGCCGCCGAGAGATGGGTTTCTCAGAATGTCTCTGCTCACGTCTCCTCTAATGGCGTCGATATCAGGTTTGTGCTTTAATACTTCACTGAAACAGCATATTCGCTTTCTTTCTTTGTGTTTGACCAGAAAGAAGTTAAAGAGAAGACTTTACAACCTAAAGTTTCAATCTTTAGATTTTGATTACAGTTAAACGAGAAAAAAAAATAGAAACTTTGAAGATAATCTTGATTTGAAGTAACAAAATGTGTTGATTTGTGTTTGAATTTAGGTATGTGGCAGTTGGGAACGAGCCTTTCCTAAAGGCATTCAACAAAACATTTGAGAGCATAACACTTCCTGCTCTTCAGAACATACAATCTGCTATCATCAAAGCCGGTTTAGCGACTCAGGTGAAAGTCACAGTGCCGCTTAACGCCGACGTGTACCAAAGTGCGTCTAATCTGCCTTCGGATGGAGACTTCAGGCCTGATATCCGCGACCTCATGATTTCGATCGTCAAGTTTCTGAGTGATAACGGGGCTCCATTCACTATCAACATCTACCCTTTCATCAGTCTCTACAACGACCCCAACTTCCCTGTGGAGTTTGCTTTCTTTGATGGAACAGGTGCTCCTATAAACGACAATGGAAGAATCTACAACAATGTTCTTGATGCAAACTACGACACGCTCGTGTGGTCCTTGCAAAAGAGTGGGTTTGCGAACTTATCAATCATCGTTGGGGAAGTAGGGTGGCCTACGGATGGAGATAAAAACGCAAACATGCAGTACGCGAGGCGGTACAATCAAGGGTTTATGAACCGTCAAAAGGCTAACAGAGGAACACCTATGAGACCAGGGGCAATGGATGCTTACTTGTTCAGTCTTATAGATGAAGATGCCAAAAGCATTCAGCCTGGAAACTTTGAAAGACACTGGGGGATTTTTTACATTGACGGACAGCCAAAGTATCAGCTAAGTCTTGGAAACGGTAACGGGCTGATCCCGGCGAAGGGTGTGCGTCATATGGCTAAGAAATGGTGTGTTCTTGCTCCATCAGCTAATCTTCAAGATCCTCAACTGGGACCAAGCGTGAGCTACGCTTGTGATCATGCTGATTGCACCAGTCTTGGATATGGCTCCTCTTGTGGTAATTTGAATCTGGCGCAGAATGTTTCGTATGCGTTCAACAGCTATTACCAGGTAAGTGATCAGCTTGACAGTGCGTGCAAGTTCCCGGGTCTCTCTGTGGTCACTACCAATGATCCTTCTGTTGGGAGTTGCAAATTCAAGATAATGATCAAGTCAGATTCTTCGGCTAGTGAACCAAATGCCAGGATGCCTTTAATACGATCGATGGCAGTGTTGTTACTCTACTCGATGTATATTCTTCTGTGAATACTGAAGAAAATTTGATGGGTTTGAATCGTTTGATTGCTATTATTATTATTTTTTTTTTCGTTTTTCTTTTGCAAAACTTTTGTGTTTATGGAGAATCAGAAAGAAATATTGAGATTGGTGTATAACTTGCCTGTTTGATCTCTTATTTCCTGAGAGCAGTTTGGTGTGCTCTGTCTCTCTTTTGCCTCTCTTGCTTGTTCTAATCAAAGCTCACAATGACAAAAAAATATCTCCTTTCACCATGCGAATTAGCCGTTAATGCCAAACCCGAATTTTTCATACAACTTCAAATAACACACACAACCTTATTAGTCAAGGAGGTTTGCTGCAAAAGAGAAGTCCACGAGGCTTCTGTGCTATGATTCTGTCTGCAAATTGATAAATCTGTTAACATTAAGAAACAATTCTGCTTTATTACTGAATGAGAAACGAGTTACAGACGCTGAATTAGGAGAAATACCAAACCAAATAACACAAAACTCTCCCAAGAGGTCCCTAGACCAGTTTCCTATTCTTTCTATTCCAATGTATTCGATACACCTATCATACAACAAGACTAATCCGTTTGTAGTTATCTTTGTTAGAGTCACTGAGGTAATAAAGGAGAAACTTGGTGCGAAGCTCCAGTGCCTTGAATCTGTCCACCATTGAATAATTTTGGTGGTAAAGACATTGCAGAACTCTCTTTAATGTGGAAAAGTGCTCACAGCCTTCTTTAGTTGCTTTACAGACTAATACTCAATCTGCTGACAAGAAAAAAGAGAGAAGCAAATGGACATGTGAGCTACTGTACAGTGCTTTCAATGTAAGACAAGGTTTACAAGAGTGAAGGAAACATCAAAAGTTACCCATTCCGAGTGGTTCCAAATCTTTTAAAAGACGAAGTTGATGCTTTTGGAGATAAGCTCTTGATCTTATATCTGCCTAAATATGGTGGATGGTATACTTTTTCACTTTCCACAGTAATTTAAAAGCATACATTTTGGCATTTCAAAATGTAAATGTAGCATTTACCTGTCTAAGAGGTTCCGGAACACGGTACTTGCAGGTCATATTGACAATCTTAACCGCAGAGTCAAGTGAAATGCGATGGCCAACTGATATGTATATGGGCTTCAGAGAACTCCGAGTTGGCCTAAATCCCTGTTAAAAAGAATGTTTGAAACTTGGCCATGTTAACAAAACCACACCAAGAGATAACTTCTGTTGCTAAAACTGATTAATCACAAGAAATAGAACACGGTATTACAAAAGAGACGCACTGAGCTTATATACAGTAAATGTTCAAGCAAAGTCACTTACTACTCCCCACGTAAATCCGGAGTTCCCTACCAAATTGATAACTTGCTCATTCTCGTTTTCTTTGAGCTGAAGCGACCGTCTAATCTCAGACTGATTCAGACCATCCACATGGTGCAGCTAAAATGTTATAAAACCATACATTCCACATCAACGATCAAGTGGAAATGTAGGCAGAACAAAAATCAAAATAAATTACAGAGCTTGAGATTGTAACAAGATCATACGTTCTTTCCGACCCCAATAGTAGGAAGGTGAGCAAGAACACCTATATGACACGCCAAGCCAAATCCTAGAACACAGATTTAGATCAAACACCATAAACTACAGAGCTCGAGATGGTATAAAAAAAGGTAAACGAAGAAAGATAGTGTGTTTAATACCTCGTGGATGAAGTATTCCATTTCCATCCACCATCAGTACCTTTGTAAGAGTAAAGCAAGAGACTTTCAGATAAAGCGAAAACTAAAGACTAGCAAACATGCTTCAAGAGTAGCCAATTGCAAAGTTCAGCAATTTAGAGACAAAACCAAAACCAAAACCTGAGGGTAAAAAGGGTTCTGATCATCCCTCATTTTTTGAAGGAGCTGCAAGAGAACCGGAGCCTGTAACATGAGAAATCCAACTTTGGGAAATGAGATGCTTAGTGAAGCAAATGAAAACAGCAGAGCAGTCGCTAGAGGACACGAAGAAGGAGACGGGAACCTCACGAAAGGCAAGAAATCCAGGGACATACGGAACATTGAGGCGGAGGAGAGATAAGTCTTGGTGGACTACACGCAGAGAAGGTAGCTCGAGAACGACAAGACAAGCGCATGCGACGGAAGAATCTTCCTTTGAAAAGCTCATGTCCACACCTCCAACGTACTTAAGCATTTCCGATCCCTGAGGCAGCTCTATTGATGACGACAACTTCCATGGGAAGTCATCGTACGCGATCAGTTTCTTCTTCAGCCGATCCTGCTCTCTGAAAGAAATTAAACAAATCCCCTGATCGATTTGATTGCCCGGAATCGGAGTAAAAATCTAATGCGACACCTACTCTGTCCACTTCTCGAGCTGAGTTCCTGACGAAGACTCGCCTGAAGCTCCTTCTCCGTCCATTTCCGGAAATGTTCAGTCGCGGGTGGGGCCCCGAATCTTAATCGTGTCAGTAAAGCAGCGTCGTACAAGTATGGATATAGGCCCATTTAGTGAAATAATGGGCTAGGGTTTGTTTTGTGAATAAACGGGTCGGGTTACATTTTAGTATAGTCGGTTTTGCTTTGTCGTCTCCATCTACCACCTCCTCTGCTGCGTTTCTTACTCCATTACTAAAGCTTTATTCGTTCTCCCTTTCGATTTCTTTAGTTCTCTTCTGTAAACTACTAATTTCCGCGATCCCAACGTTTGAATTGATCGCCGTATCTGGGTTTTGCCTAGGAAACAGATTTTATTATGGACGGGCAAGGGCATGAAGCCGAGGCCCGTAATCCGACTGTTGAGGATGAACAATCAGCTGCTGCGGCGGAGGCGACTGCGGCAGAGGCGGAGATGGGAAATTCAACCGGCGGAGCTGGCCCTGGAGAAGGAGTGCAACATGAAGGAGAAGAGCTGGGCGTGGATGACGAGCTTATAGACAAGGCGCAGAAGCTCATGGAAAAGATCACCTCTGCTGCTAATAACCCTAATCCTAATATCCTCCACGCCCTTAGCCATCTCCTCGAATCTCAGGAGTCTCTGTATGTCTCTTTCTCGCTCACTTTCACTCTCTTCTTAATTTGTTATTTCTTGGTTGCCTTTAGTTTAAGCTTGACGCTTACTTGTATTCGCAGGTTCTTAAAGGAAAATGGGTACTACTCCAATGGGCGCGGTAATCATAACAGTGGCAAGCTGTGTAATCTCATCCGAGTAAGTCATTTTCATAGATTATTCGTAGTATACCTTGGGTGGGTTCTCTCTTCTTACTCTGTTACTTGATTTTACAGGAAAATGATGAGTTCTTTGAATTGATTTCCTCAAATTTTCTATCTGAGAATACTTACTCAACGGCGGTAAAGGCAGCCTCTGCAAGGTTGCTAATGAACTGTTCGCTTACTTGGATGGTAAGAATTTACGACCTTCCTGCTCCTTTCCCTTACGTTTAGCTCGTCAGTTGGTTCATGACGCAATTCTTTTTTTCAGTATCCTCATGTTTTCGACGATGCTGTTACGGACAACTTCAAAAATTGGGTCATGGAAGATGCAGTAAAGTTTCCTGTTGAAGACTCTGGCAGGAAAGAAGCCTCAGATTCTGAAATTTTAAAGACTTATTCTACAGGTCTTCTTGCTCTCTCTCTGGTGAGGTATTGATTAAACTTTCACAACTTGTTGTCTCTTTTTGATTTTTGTATTTTTTTGGCGCCCACAACTGAAATATTTTTTTTCTTCTTTTTTGTCTGATCGAGAAAAGTCGTGGGCAATTAGTTGAAGACGTCTTGAAGTTAGGACTATCTACTAAGCTTATGCATTATCTTCGAGTACGAGTTATTGGAGAGCCAAGCACAAGCCGTAGAGATGCCCCTCACACAACTGACGTCAAACATGTGTCCGTAAAAACAAAAGAAGAAGGTCGAAGTAGGGTGCGGAAGGTTGTGGATACAGTTGAAGGCGATCATGTTCTTGCGATAGACTCCGGCAGAGAGATGGGACAATCTGATGTATGGTCTGAAGGCGAATTGGAAATCGATGGCAGAGATAGATGTAATGTTTCAGGTGTTGTTGATTGTAAAATGAAACCTGGAGATGACAATAGTGGAAGAGAGGACCCCCCAAAACACAGACTGAACCGCTCAAAATCCCAGGGGAGAGGAAGGGTTCACGAAGGTGCAACTGATACAGAAACTCTCTTGGCATCTCCTAAATCAGGTCGTCTGGTTGTCAGAGATAGGGATCCATCAAAAAAATCAGATGTCAGAAATGCAGATAGAAAGAAGTCTGATATTATGGAGATAGAAAGAGAGGAGAATGATGAGTGCTTTCAAGGTTGCGTAATAGGAACCAGAAACATAACTGATCTAGTAAAGCGTGCAGTTGGAGCTGCTGAAACTGAAGCTAGAGCTGCCCATTTTCCTCCGGACGCTGTTAAAGCAGCTGGCGATCATGCAGCATACCTTGTTAAAACTGCTGCTTTGGAGGCATGTTTTTTTTTTTTTAAGGCTGTTTGTGATTGTGATTTCATTTCCTTCATGATTCTCTGGTGCAGGTGATCTGATATTTATATGGCTTATTTCTTTCTTTTATATTATCCAGGAATTCAGTTCTTCTGGCAGTGAAGAAGCTGCTGTGTCTGCTGCTACTCGTGCAGTTATAGATGCCGCTAATGCTACTGAGGTTTTAAGGTCAGTCATGCTATCCCATCGTCGATATCATTGCTGTTTACTGTTTAGCTTCGGTTGTTTAGGGCTTTAACTCTGCTATTTTGTTGGTGGCAGAAATCCTACTTGTGTTAACTCTGAGCAGACTACAGATTTGAGCAGTGTGGAAACAAACGCAGTTGAGGATTTTGGAGAAGTTTCACTTCCAGATAGAGAAGCGTTGGCTCAGTTACAGGAAAAATATTGCATCCAGTGCCTTGAGACACTGGGAGAATATGTGGAGGTTCTCGGGCCTGTACTCCATGAAAAAGGTGTTGACGTATGCATTATGCTGTTGGAACGTACATCCCAATTTGATGATAGTTCTACACTGTCTCCTTTGTTACCTAATGTCATGAAGTTAATTTGCGCTTTGGCTGCACACCGGAAGTTTGCTGCAATGTTTGTTGACCGGGGTGGCATACAAAAATTACTTGCTGTTCCAAGGGTTACTGAGACCTTTTATGGTCTCTCATCTTGCTTATACACCATAGGCTCTCTTCAGGTAATAACGATAGCAAACTTTTACAGCTTCCAATGCAATTTTCCTTCCCCTGTTGTCTCTTTATCTCCTTATCCGGCTTCTTCTTACCTTCAAAATTGATCTCAGGGTATAATGGAGCGTGTCTGTGCACTTCCATCAGCTCTCATACATGAAGTGGTTAAATTAGCTATCGAACTTCTAGAGTGTTCCCAGGATCAAGCAAGAAAAAATTCTGCCTTATTCTTTGCTGCTGCGTTTGTCTTCAGAGCCATTTTAGATGCATTTGATTTTCATCATAGTTTGGAGAAACTCCTTGCAGTACTTAAAGATGCAGCCTCAGTTAGAACAGGTGCTAATTCTGACCGATCAGCTCCTGAAGTCATGACGTCTTCAGAGAAACAGATGGCTTTTCACACCTGTTTTGCCTTGCGCCAATATTTTAGAGCTCATCTTCTGTTGCTTGTGGATTCCATCCGTCCTAGCAAAAGTAGCCGAGGCGGTGTGCGGAATGTTCCCAATATAAGGGCAGTCTATAAACCCCTTGACATCAGCAATGAAGCTGTAGATGCCGTCTTCGCTCAGTTACAAAAGGATAGGAAGTTAGGTCCGGCCTTCGTTAAAACTCCATGGCCTGCTGTCAATTATTTTTTTTCTTTGTCTGGACATGTTACCATGTTGGAACTATGTCAGGTATGTAGCATTTTACTCTCTACAGGTACTTTGTCTTGCGACCATGTATTTACGTTATGGTCACATTCGCAGACTCCACCGGTAGACCGTTATCTGCATGATCTACTTCAGTATGCTTTTGGTGTACTTCATATTCTTACATCAATACCTGATGGCCGCAAAGCAATTGTGAATGCTACACTCAGCAACAATCGTGCTGGCATTGCTGTCATTCTGGATGCAACAAATATTTCTAACAGCATAGTGGATCCTGAGGTCAGCAGTCCGCTTCTATCCGTTATTTATATGAGTTTGGTCTTTCTTCATTGGTACTTTAAGAATCATTCTTAATGTTTTATTTGCTATTGAAGATCATACAGCCTGCACTAAATGTTCTAATCAATCTGGTATGCCCACCACCATCATTAAACTATAAGCCGACAGCATCTTCCGTTGGGAACGGAAGAATTTTCTTAGGAGCAGGAACTGGTTCTGCTGGTCTCTCTGCTAAGTTGGAGCAGGTCTATCGTCAAGCACGTGAAGCAGTGCGTGGAAATGATGGTATAAAAATTCTCTTAAAACTTCTTCAGCCCAGAATATACGTGAATCCCCCTGCTAGCCCAGATTGTCTACGAGCGCTGGCTTGCAGGGTACTTCTTGGTCTGGCTAGAGATGATACAATTGCACACATACTGACCAAACTTGAGGTAGAATATCAATTTTCTTTCCTCAGTTATCTTCATATCTTTTTCATTTCTCAGAAACATCTGATGAAGTTGAGCAGGCGTCATAGGTGATAGATACTGACTTTCCAATTATGGTTTCTAGGTTGGTAAGAGTTTATCGGAACTTATTCGAGATTCAGGTGGTCAGTCAAGTGGAACAGATCAGGCCAAATGGCAGTCTGAACTTGCTCAGGTGGCGCTTGAGCTAATAGGGGTAATCATCTGAATTGATTTATTTTTCATAAGTCATTAGTGTTTATTTCCTTCCTTGTTTCTTTGTTGAAGTTTTGCAGACAATCTCAATTGTGTTGTTATATGTGCTTGCAGATAGTGACAAATTCTGGGCATGCGACTACACTAACAGCCAGCGATGCTGCTACTCCAACATTGCGGCGCATTGAAAGAGCAGCCATTGCAGCAGCTACACCTATAACATATGATTCCAAGGAGCTTCTGCTCCTTATCCATGAGCACCTCCAGGCATCAGGTCTTGGTGAAACTGCTTCATTACTGTTAAAAGAGGCTCAGTTAGCTCCTCTGCCTTCGTTGGCTCCCCCTTGTTCAATTGCATATTCCTCTACACAGGAGATGGCTACGCCCGTAGCTCAGCAACAATGGCCCTCTGGCCGTGCTAACAGTGGATTTTTCACCAGCAAACCCGAAGTCAGTGGATTTTCCACCAGCAAACCCGAAGTCTGTGCACAATGGCCCTCTGGGCGTGCTAATGGTGGTTTTTTCCCCTGGAAACCCAAAGTCGATGCACATGACGAAGATCCTAGCTCGAGAGGTAATGCAGCTCCATCCGCAAAGAAAAAACAGTTGACTTTTTCACCCGGCTTTAGTTCGCAGTCACGAAAGCAATCTTTACCCCGTGACGCTCAACCTCAGTCCCATCAGAGATTTAATAGTAGTTCAGATACTTCCGAAGCTGCTGCAGAATTAGTTCGGAAGAACGACATTGATGCCGATGCTCAATTTAAGACCCCGACTTCCTTTCCGAGAAAACGGAAATCGTCTGAACTTAGAGACCCAGAGTTGTCAATTTCGGGGAAGAGAATCAATTTGGGAGAGTTAGGACCACGATCTCCAGCTTGTCCAACTACGACTTCCTTACGTAGGTATCCCACCATTGCGGATGGTTCAGGTCCCCAAACACCAGCTTCAGCTTCAGATGTCAACCAACCTGGGAGCTCCAAACTGGGCCAGATGACACCTGCTTCCCAGCTAAATGTTACAAACGATCCCCAACCTTCGAATCCGGAACGGTTATCACTAGACTCCCTTGTGGTTCAGTATTTGAAGCATCAACACAGGCAGTGCCTGGCTCCAATCACAACTCTTCCCCCTGTGTCTCTCCTACATCCTCATGTCTGTCCTGAACCTAAACGGTTACGTGAAGCTCCACTAAACATCACTGGCCGCCTTGGCACCCGTGAGCTTAAAAGTTTCTATGGTGGAGTCCATGGGAATCGCAGGGACCGTCAATTGATTTTCAGCAGATTTAAATCGTGGAGATCTTGCCGGGATGAGACTGCACTCTTAACATGCATTTCACTTCTTGGAGGTACTAATCATTTAGCAGTTGGTAGTCATGCTGGAGAAATCAAGATATTTGAAGCTGGCAGCGGTAGCTTGGTTGAGAGTTTCTCGGGTCACCAGGCTCCGGTTACACTTGTTCAGCCATATGTCTCTGGTGATACTCAGTTGTTGCTTTCTTCGAGCTCCAGTGATGTGCAGTTGTGGGACGCCTCTTGTATAGCTGGTGGGTCTAGACACTCCTTTGATGGATGCAAGGCTGCAAAATTCAACCACTCTGGGCTACATTTTGGAGCGCTCTCTTGTGAAGCATCAAAAGATGTTCTTCTATATGACGTACAGACCTGCAAATCTATTTTGAAACTCACTGACACGGTCACTTCTTCACGGAGTAATCCCTATTCTCTTGTACACTTCAGCCCTTGTGATAATTTGATATTGTGGAATGGTGTTCTCTGGGACATCCGTAAACAAGAGCATATCAATCGGTTTGATCAGTTTACTGATTATGGCGGCGGCGGTTATCATCCCTCTGGGAACGAGGTAATGAACAATTTATACTACTCTTGAATCTGAATTCTGGTTATATATTATATGACAAAAGCTTTGAAACTCTTTGGCTTAGCAATATATGTCTTTGTTTGTTATTGCAGATCATCATCAACTCAGAGGTGTGGGATCTGAGAAATTTCAGGCTTCTTCGAAGTGTACCATCACTAGACCAGACGGCTATTACGTTCAACTCCGGAGGTGATGTGATATACGCAATGCTGAGGAGAAACATCGAGGATGTGATGTCTGCTGTTCACACACGCCGTGTGAAGCATCCGTTGTTTGCTGCTTTCCGCACCCTTGATGCGATCAACTACTCAGACATTGCCACTATACCCGTGGACCGATGTCTTCTCGACTTTGCCACAGAACCAACAGATTCCTTCCTTGGGCTGATCACAATGGAAGATCAAGAAGACATGTTTTCCTCGGCCAGGGTGTATGAGATTGGTAGGCGGAGACCAACAGAGGATGACTCTGATCCCGATGATGATGATGAGACAGAGGATGAAGACGAAGATGATGAAGATGACGATGACTTGGACCGCATTCTGGGACTAGGTGGAGATGATAGCGACAGTGGAGATGATGACATTAGTGATGACAATGAAGATATTGGGAGCGATATGGATGATGAAGAACGAGATATGTTCCTCAACGCTAGTGCTGGCTTGATGGAATTAATATCTGACGGCGAGTATGAAGACGATGACAATGACAATGATGATGATGATGATGATGATGATGATGGAGATGACATAAGCAGTGGAGAAGAGGAGGATTATCTAGAGTTCTAGAATACATTACGTTTTTCTTTTTGTTAATCTTATTTTCTTTTGAGCTCTGTATCTCTAAGATGGTTTATCAATCAATATCCAAAGTTTTGATAAGTAGTTGTATTTTCCTTCTCTTAAGTTTTTCTTATGAACAGTAATCATAAAAGAAACCGATTTTTTTACATTAATCCTTATTTCACTAGCCACACATGAAAAGAATACAAGAATTTAGAAGAGGCCATGTATTGAAAATGATGAACAAAGAAAAGAGATGAAATGACAAAAGACAAACATGCATCTCTCCTACCACATACATGAACAATCAATTCAAGGACAACTAAACCAAACACTTCAGACAGTCGTAGGCGATTTTTTTTTTAATACAAAAATCTAGAAAATCATTAGTCTAAAATGGTTGGGTTACTTCTCCTATCTTGGGAAAAGAGATACAATCGGATATTATAGATACACACACAAACATACATATATCTAAAAGCCCTTCTTACTTACTCTCCTTCTAGCCTTTTCCTTTGTTTCTTTCCCCCTTTTATGTTCTCTTCTTTCTCATCTCTCTTATGCTTCACAAGAGATTAGTCGATTGTCATTGGCTGCGTCATGCAACATCTGAAGCGGGCTTTTCTCACAGTCGTCATTATCTCAGTCTCAGCCGCCTCGAGAAGATTGACAATCTCTGCAAAACAAGGACGGACTTCAGGGTCCGCATCCCAGCAACGTGTCATGATTTCTCCAAGCACAGGTAGACAATCCGCTGGCACCGTCGGACGAACCCCTCGGTTAACGACTGCAAATGCAGCTTGAACCGCCGTCATGTTCTGGAACGGTAACAGACCCGTTATCAACTCCCACAGCACGATTCCGAAACTATACACGTCCACTTTCTGAGTGTAAGGTCTGTGCTGGATCATCTCTCTGCATCAATCAACAGACATGAACATAACTTGCTGACATTTCATCAAGGTTATAAAAGAACAAGACAAGGAGGGAAAATGATTCGAAAACTTACGGAGCCATCCATCTGTAAGTCCCAGTCTCTGGTGTCATCCCTTCAGTCTGAACTTCAATTCTTGCAACACCAAAATCAGCAATCTTGATGGACCGATCAGCTGATATGAGGAGGTTATCCGACTTGAGATCCCTGTGTATAAAGTTGCGCTCGTGAACATAAGCCATACCTCTTGCAACATCCAACGCCTGCTTCACAGCCAGCTTCAACGGCACAGCTCGGTTCTGTCTCTTAGTCAAAAACTGTCTGACAGAGCCTCCTTTTGCATATTCAGTCACGATGCACCACACCATCGGTTTAACACACGCTCCGATAAACCTTACAATGTTCGGGTGCTTCAAATACGAAAGCATAGAAACCTCCTGCTGAAACTGCTGCTCCAGGGCTTGTGCCTTCTCAGGGCTGTTCTCTGGCCTCTCTAGAAGCTTAATCGCTACATCTTCCCCGTTGTAAGTCCCTTTGTATAACTTACCAAACGCTCCTTGCGCAAAAGCAGGACCCATGTGAAGCTTCCTCAGATCTATCGTCCACTCTTCGTAGTTTGCCAGTCCTTGTGTTGGATAGCTACTATCCATCAATGCTTGTGCTAATGCATCGTCGTTAAGCGCATGTGTAACTCTTCCGGGACGAAACACGCTTTGTCCAACAGAGAGAGAGTAGACATGGCGCATAGGTTTCAAACCGGGATGGCCAATGAGAGCATCGCTAGAGCCGACGCTACTGTTGTCCACAGACATTGACACTGACCCTCCGGCGTTACTTGTCTGCATACTGTCCATGGACATGTTTGTTCCTTCTTCGCCGAGCTTTTGGTAAAAGTCTTGTGTGAAGGCATAGTAGTTGTTGTCGTTGTTGTTGTTGTTGTTGTTGTTGTTGTGGTTGTGATTGCCAACAGCAGCAAACACATCGAACTTTGGTCCTTCAAGCATCTTTTATAATCTCGTGTTTACGTGTAGATCTCTTTCAATCACTTCAACAATGCACCTACAAGCAAAAAGATACCATAGTCAATAAAAGAGACAAAAGAAACAAATCGAGCAATCACAATCTGTATCAAAACTAAGAATGCTCAACACCATCTACGCCCTAAAAATATCAACTTACATGAGACTACAAGAATGAAGATTTTGGTGAATTGAGCTGGGATTAAAGATCCTTGACAAGAAAACACAAATTGAGAACAAATGAGGAAAGTTTCATTTTCCACAGATCCGATGGTTACATGATGTGATGAGCTAGAAGAAGAAGTTATGGTTTACCTAGAGCTTCACAGGTTCCAAAACTAATGGATATGAGCTGGAAGACATGGAAGGAACACGAAACCCTTGACTTTGAGTACTGGATAAGTAGTAAAGGATCGTAAGGCTGATCGACAAGTTATCAAATCGTAATCTAAAAGCCTTACTTCCGATCGATTTCAGAGCAAGAACCGAGAAACCTAAAGAAGAGGTGGAGGAGGAAGAGGAAGAAGGAGGAAGGGTCGTCAGTCGTTGCTTCCCATTTACTTTTCCACACTCCGATTTTCCTCTTTTTTTTTTTTTTTTCTTATTTAATTTTGGTCCGTCCTTTGCTGGCAAATTCGTTTTCTTATTTATCGGGACAGCTTTGTCCGAAAGAAAAAAATTTATCGGGACAGCTTCCAAGCCACACTCTCTCTAAGAGAAAGTGTTCCATACGCTCTTGAATATGCGGACACATGTCCCACTCGCCGTGTCATTTCGCTGGGGATGATTGGCCGTCGTTTGAGGCGGCGCGTAGTATATCTTTAAAACTACGAGCAACAGTCTTTTTTTTTGGTTCGTTAATTTGGGCTCGAAAACTGTTATACGATTTGGGCTCGAATCGGAATCACAGATTATGGGTCTCCACTAAGGCCTGGATCAAAGGTTCGACCCAAACAGGCTGTAGACAAATATTGGTCAAAAAACAAAATTTTATTTGTTTCTTCACTGTTGTTTATCCCCTCGCTAGCGTTATACTATCAAGTTTAGGGTTTCAGTGACCTGTTGATTTGAGGAGCGCTCGAATCGAACCCTTCGAAGGAGCCCTAATGTCGTCGGAACCGCAGAATCTGTCGTCGTCGACCTCCGCGCCGGAGCAATCTGGAGAGAATATCAGCAAGAAAGCAGCAAAGAAGGAAGCCGCGAAATTGGAGAAGTTGCGCCGCAAACAGGAACAAGAAGAAGCCGCGCGTAAGACATCTTCTCTTTCTCTGGAGGATGAATCGTTTTCCAGGAACTACGGCGACGTGACTCTTACCGAGTTACAGTCAACGGAGGATCCTAGTGCCGGAAAGTGGAGAGAGGCTGTTGAGGGAAAGAAATGGACCGATTTGAGCCATTTGGTGGAAGAGACGGTGGGATCAGAGGTTCTGATCAGAGGCCGAGTGAACACGAATCGCCCAGTTTCTAACAAAAAGGGTTTTCTGGTCTTGAGGCAAAGTGGATTCACGGTCCAATGCGTGGCTACACAATCGGAGGAGACGAAAGTGGGCGTCAACTTTATTAAATACCTCAAGCAGCTTAGTAACGAATCTTTTGTCGATGTCATGGGTGTCGTCGTCCTCCCCAAGGAAGAGGTGAAGGGAACCACTCAGCAGGTTAATTTGTTTATCTTCCTTCTCCTCCCATTTCCTTTGATTTAATTGTGACATTAAAAGTCACTAACTCGTGTTTATCGCAGGTTGAAATCCAAGTGAGAAAAGTGTACTGCGTCAACAGTGCCTTGCCAAAGTTACCACTTCTTGTTGAGGATGCTTCCCGAAGCGAAAAAGAGATGGAGGTAGTATAACGTTTTAAGATTTGGAGATTAGTCTGAGCTGGTTCAGTAGTTGTGTTGTGAGAATTCTAATAGTTTGTGTTCTTCTGGTTAATTCTATGATGATTTATGTGTTCATAAGAGCTGTTGTTTCCGTGATTGTTGCAGGCTGGCTTATCTGGAGCCAATCAGGATACACGTTTGAATAATAGAGTGATCGACCTCAGAACACCGGCTAATCAAGCCATTTTCCGCATTCAGGGCCAAGTCCAAAAGGTTAGCCCTCTTTTGAAGGATTTGCTATGCAGCATTGAGGTTTTTATCATTTGTGTTACATGTTCCTTTTCTTTCCTATCGGTTAGTAATAGATGTGAGACTTGTTATTGTATGCATCGAGATTCGAGACTAGGATACGATTTATTATTATAGATATGTGTTAGCAGAACTGTCCTAAAAGTATGTCTGATCATTGTGTAGGCGTTCAGAGAATTCTTAGATTCCAAGGATTTTGTTGAAATCCACACACCGAAATTGATGGCTGGTAGTAGTGAAGGAGGTTCTGCTGTATTTAGGTTGGACTACAAAGGGCAGCCTGCTTGTCTGGCTCAGTCTCCTCAGCTTCACAAGCAGATGGCGATATGTGGTGACTTGCGACGCGTCTACGAGGTCGGTCCTGTTTTCAGAGCTGAAGACTCCTTCACTCATAGACACCTGTGTGAATTCGTTGGTCTTGATGTGGAGATGGAGATTCAAACCCACTATTCTGAGGTAAGACTGTTCTGTTAGAAAATGTTATCTCATTTCTATTATGCTGGTGCTAATATTTCTTGTTTGTCCAGATAATGGATATTGTGGATGAGTTGTTCGTGTTCATATTCACTAGAGTGAACGACAGATGCCAAAAGGAACTGGCTGCTGTTGGAAAGCAATTCCCATTTGCACCTTTGAAGGTAACAATGCAATATGAACGAGGAATATTAGTAAACTGATTATTTTTGTATCAAATTGGTTTCTGATGGTTGGCATTAAACTTGCAGTTTCTTCCAAAAACATTGAGGCTAACCTTCGCAGAAGGGATTCAAATGCTTAAGGTATGACTGGTCCATTTGCATTCGTCATGTTGAGTTGTTTGAACGGAATATCAATAGTAATTGGTAATCTTTGATGCGTTGACAGAATGCTGGTGTGGAGGTTGATCCTCTTGGAGATCTAAATACAGAATCTGAGAGAAAACTTGGGCAGCTCGTTCTCGAAAAGTACGACACAGAGTTCTACATGCTACATCGCTATCCTTCAGCAGTTAGGCCATTCTACACTATGCCATGTGCAGACGATTCTCGCTACAGCAACTCATTCGATGTCTTCATCAGAGGTGCATCTTTGAGTTTTTTGGTTTTTACCTTATCAGCGATTATGTTGCCACACATTTTGATACTGAATTTGCGGTTTTATTTTAGGAGAAGAGATTATATCTGGAGCTCAACGTGTCCATATCCCAGAGGTCTTGGAGAAACGTGCAGGAGAATGTGGCATTGATGTCAATACAATAAAAACATATGTTGATTCATTCAGGTAAACCACAAACTGAACCAGTTTGGTTCCTGGTATTTGGTAGTCAGAGTTGGACGATGGCTAACAGTAATAATGTTTACAGGTACGGTGCACCACTTCACGGTGGATTCGGAGTGGGGCTGGAGCGGGTGGTGATGCTCTTCTGTGCCCTCAATAACATCCGCAAAACGTCCATGTTCCCTCGTGACCCTCAAAGGCTCGCTCCCTAATACCTTTTTCAACTTCAAAGGCTAAAAGCGTGGATAATTGTCAGACTCGACTGATATTTTTCTCATGAAGCTTTTTGAGAGTTATAAGGGATTTTATTGTTGTTGCCTCTGATTCTTGTCCTTTTGTGCAAGTGAATCTTGATTTAGTTCTGTGATGCTTATGGTTCTTTCACATTACCGAGTAAACTAAAGCCTTTCTCCCCACATTTTTGTTGAGAATTGATTTCTAATGAATAAATATATGTTCCTCTATTATATTGGTCAACATATGCTGTTCTATTTCTGTATATATTATGTCCTTTTATCAAGGTTTTGCTTTACCACTACAAAAATTCAAGAGTTCTGGTAATTAAAAAGAAAAAGAAAAAAAGAGACAAGAATGCTTCATAACTCTAAACAGACACAACTAAGCAAAACTGGAAGTCTGGAACCGAGTGTTATCTGGTGGCATATCTTACACACACATGATACAATCTGTACTCCTGTGGGATGAATAAACATCATTATCTGAGTTGGTTTTGTGTTATTTATTAACAAAAGTTCAAGAGCTCTGTTGTGTTGACTGGAAAGAGGAAATATATTTTCAAAAACTTTTGTTTAGTGCCAAAAATTAACGGAATGGATGTATTGATAAGTGTTCAAAGCTGAGAAGATCACATATTTGTCATAGTAGTAACAGATACGAGACAAGAAGGCTCCACTTTGGTACTCTAAAACAGACTGAACTAGCCATTAGAAGATGAGAAGTGGAACTGAATCTCATCTCGTTGTAGATCTTGCACTCATTGATGTGTGATAGTTCGTACTTCTATGTTTCCTGTAAGATGTATAAACATCATCATACTGAGTTGGTTCGTTGGGATCAGCTGTTGCTCCAAGTCCCAATCTCCCAGATGTGCTCTTCTTATCGGTGCTTCCATCCGCATATGTTCCTGTCTCAGGGTCCACTTGTAGGTTTGGAGGTGGGGGAATGCAGGCACCTCCTTTGCGCTGTGGACTATCCCGCTCGTAATCCTCGTAGTCGTCTTGCGATTCAGATCCCATGGGACCTTCACTCGGGTTGACCTCACCAATCTTTTTGAAGAACTTTGATACACTCTCGAGTACTTGAGACTGAGGTATATCAGATGGTGGTATGACGGTTGGGATATCAAGAGGGCTCAATGGGGAATAAGGCACGCCACTACCGATCTGCATCTTTCTGACCATCCCAGGGATCAGACCAGGAGGAAAGAGAGGATAAGGTGGCGGCTTCTCACCAGCAGGTGGTTGTGCTGGAGGTGGAACAGAAGGGTTAAGCGGTATGGAACCGGGGAAGCCACCAGGAGGCATCACATTTGGGATAAACTGTTGGGCTGCGACCGGATTACTGGTCAGATGCTCTAAAGGAACATTACTGCTTGGTGGCTGTTGCAGCATTCCTGCAAGTGGATAAAGAGTAAAATAAATTGTTGGTGTCTGGTCAAAACTATACCAAATTCATAGGTCGAGTTATGTTTTCTGTTTCTATCACGGAAGAGCAGGAAGTACCTGTATGTTGTAAGGAGTTTGCTGCTATAATGGGTGAACGAGAAAAGGTATTTGCAGGTGCTCCGCTTTTCATCTCTTTATCAATGGAGGAGATGGTATCTTGATCAAAAACCTCCTTAGAAGCCCAAAACTGCAAAATCTTCTCCAGGCGTGACTGGTTCTCTTCCTTGTTCTGTGGAAAGTGGTAAATCCTCCCTAGCATGGAACCCAAAACAGGTCTGAAAGCAAGGGCTTCGTTGTCAAACTCGTGCAAGTTTGTCCTCCGTTGCAAACTATGTTTAAAGAAGCAAAACGTCAGTGGAAAAAAATGAGACAGAAAATATTAGGGTAAAAGCATCATACAGTTGCAACTCAGATATATCAACAGAACCAGAATTTGGAAGCATAGATTCCTCATGATATAAAATAAACGAGAAAAATAGACTATCCAATAAACCCCTATAATCATGTTAACAGCAATCAGTGATTTAGTTTTAGATACCTGTCAAAGAGAATGTCATTAGCTAGATAAACGATGTGCATCTGTCTGTCAGAATCATCCATTGCAAAGACCCTGTCTCTAAGTGCTTCTGCTAATGCTGGTGCAAAGGGAGATCTCTGCATGAACCAAATCTTGGCACTTTTGATAGACTCTTTTGTGCCATTAAGGTTGGCCAAGACACCATTTAGTTCCATTGCAACATCAGCAGGAAGCGGACCAGAAAGACCTCGGAACGCATGAGTTGACTGATCAAAATCAGGACGAGCATGAGGCACAAAAGGATGAGGTTGCGGATGGTGCTGTTGCAGCTGCTGCTGGTCATGGAATGGTGGGAAAGGAGGTTGACGAACTGGAGGAACTCCCAATGGACCAGGCACATTGTTCATTGTAGGACTCATCATGGGATTTGGCGGATGATGTATCATAGGCATAGAAGCTGATGGAAATGGAGGATCAAAAGGTCCTCCAGGGGGATGCATAGAGAGAAACTGCTTATACCGGTAATAACCATGCCCTTCACCCCCAAAGAGAAACGCATAATCAGGATTATCCTTCTGTCTATCACGCATCATAGCCTCAAACTCTGGACCGTTCTTAACAGAATACTCAACTAGCTTATCGATTCGCTTCTGCAGCTCAGGGTCAGCTGGAGGAGGAGGAGGAGGAGGAGGAGCTGAATCGTACGGTCCAGGGAATGGTGAAGGAAGGTGATGTGGAGGTAAATGTGGAAGGAAAGCCTGAGGTTGCTGTTGACCAAACATCTGTGGGTGAGGAGGAGGGTGATGAAGTTGCTGCTGCTGCTGCTGCTGCATAGGATGCTGCTGGTAAGGGAACTGTTGCACAGAAGGATGAGGAGGCATGAAACCAGGAGCGTTCATTGGTGATGGGTATTGCTGATGTTGTGGATGGAATCCGAATTGCTGTTGCTGCTGTTGAAAGTTTGGGACTTGCTGCTGCTGCTGAGGATACGGCAATCCTGAAGACGCAGCATAATCGTGTTGCTGCCTTCGATCCATTTATAAACGCTGAAACAGTTGAGCTCTAGAGATTCAGCAACTGTGTTCCTGAGGAAAGCAAAAAAACAGAAGCTTTCGAAATTGGTCATATGAAACAACACAATCAAATTCTCGTATTCCCAGTAGCTAATTCAGTATCTACGCCAAAGAGAAACATCGAACTATGAATTATCGGAAGAAGGTTAAATTCAAGAGTCTAACAACAAAGCAATATCGATTAAGAATCTGACAACAGCTGAAATCACGAACCTAACAGGAAGAAACTTCGAGAAAGTGTAACTCAAAATGGGAGAGAGCGCGAGAAAACAATCTGAGAAAAAAGTCGAACCCGATGGAGCAGAAGCTAAACTTAGCTGAAGAAGGAGAAGAAAGGCGAGAGATTTAGCAACGAAACAGACCTTCCTCTGCAGCTACGATCCGGATCTTTTATTTGGGCCACGAAAACCCGTACCGAATCTAATTGATCCTGACCCGGATAGACCCGATTCCGACCCGAATTATAAGCAGATAAACCCCAGAGAGTAGTAAACCCTTAAAGAGTCATGGATAATTTCTTTACCAGAAATCTCCTCCGCAATTAGAGAAATTTTTCTTCTTCAGCTGGATTTATGAAAAGCAAAGGAAGCAGTCGTGGGACGATTTAAAACTTATTGAATCAAGCAGACTCTTCTCTTCTCTTCTCAATGCAGAGAACCATTTCACTTGCGGCTGCTAAGTCTTCTTCTTCAACTTCAGCACTCTCTCTTCGTCCTCTGATGGCTAAGGTTTGTATTTGAATTTTCATTTGGGAGTACCGAATGTTAGATTATCGATTCAAATTTTTGTTCTTTATGGCTAAATCTTTTCACTTTCGTCCTTGATGAAATGAATTCCAATTTGTTTCAATTTTCGTTTCTGCTCTGTTTGAAAAATTATCACTATAGCTCATGGAGATTCTGGCGATTACTTGCAGTTGCAGTGCAGGGCGATTCAGAATTTCGCAGGCTCCTCTTCCTCTTCAATAGTACGGGTGGATAAAGTCAGTAGAAATGTATGCCAGCTTCAGTTTAAAAGGGAAAATGCAAGTTGTTTTAAGTTAGCTTGCGCACTTCCTTCGCATCTAAGGCCTCTAAGTTCTGTTAGTTATGCAGCACACTGGAGAACTTCGAGTTTAAGGTCCTTTGGAAATAGTTTCACACCGTTTCCGGGGAGATATTTTTCTCAAGTCCCGAATACTGGAGATAAGGATAAGATTGGTGGTGGTGATGGAAAGGCTGGTGGTGTCAAGAAGTTTAATAAGAAGTGGAAGAAGCATAAAGTTTTGGCTTCCTCGGAAGTTGAACTGGTGGCTTCTACTGAACCAGTTATTGGAGATGTTAGCAGTGGCATCAAGGGGGAGCTATCAACTACAGCTCCACCTGTTAGCAATGGTAAGCTAGCCTCTACCTTCAAACCAAGACGGCGTCCAAAGAGCAAGAAAGTCGAAGATAAATCTTCTTCAACTGTATCAGTTTTGGAGGTGGCAAAAAATCCCACGGTGGAGGGGCCCAAAAGTTCTGCTCCATCAAGTTCCAAGTCGGAGGCTGGGGAACCAACTGGGAAAGATTCTCCTCGAGCCCCTAATACTGGAAATAAGGATAACATTGTTGGTGGTCATGAAAAGGCTGGTGGGAAGAAATCAGGTTTCAATAAATTCAATAAGAAGTCGAAGAAGCATAAGGTCTTGGCTTCTTCAGAAGCTGAAGTGGTGACTTCTACTGAACGTGTTATTGGAGATGTTAGCAGTGGGATCAAGGTGGAACTATCAACTGAAGCTTCACCTGCTAGCAAAGGTAAGGAAGCCTCTACTGTCAAGTCAAAACGACGGCCAAAGAACAAGAAAGTCGATGATAAATCTTCTTCAGCGGCACCAGTTTTGGAGGCGGCCACTTTAGAAGAGAGTTCAAAAAGCGTTCCCAAGCCAAAACATTCTGGTTCTGGAAATCGGAAGTCTTCATCTGCTAAGGTAAAATTTTAAAATTTTTGGGACATAACAGTTTTAGCCATGCTTATTTTACCTAACAGTACAGTTCTCAGAAGGAGGTGGTAAACAATCCCATTGTAGAGGGGTCCAAGAGTTCTGCTCCATCGAAATCCAAGTTGGAGCAACAGAACCGGGTTCCTCAACCCATGAAAAACAGCATAGAGCATCGAGGTCAAAATGCTTCTAAACCGCTTTATCCGCCAAGTGGAAAATCTGTCGTTGTCGTTGAGTCGCTCACAAAAGCAAAAGTTATTCAGGGATATCTTGGTGACATGTATGAGGTTTTGCCAAGTTATGGTCATATCAGGGACCTGGCCTCAAGATCTGGTTCAGTGAGGCCAGATGACGATTTTAGCATGGTTTGGGAGGTTCCATCTTCCGCCTGGACTCATATTAAGAGCATAAAGGTGGCACTAAATGGGTATGGTTTCTTACCTGTTAAACTACTTTAAAATTCCACAGTTATTGTTATCATGTATTCCCTATTTGAGGATAGTTTCCGGGTGTGTCATTGTGCTGTCTAGCTATATATGACTGCTTCAAGCTCCATATGATATGAGCTACTTTTTTTGTTGTTGTGCTTCTAGCTCATTATGTTTACCTTATTCCTCAGAGCTGAAAATCTGATTCTTGCGTCGGATCCAGATCGTGAAGGAGAGGCAATTGCCTGGCACATCATTGAGATGTTGCAGCAGCAGGGTGCCTTACATGAAAGTATGACAGTAGCAAGGGTTGTTTTCCATGAGATAACTGAGTCAGCAATAAAAACTGCACTTCAGTCCCCACGAGAAATTGACGGGGACTTGGTACACGCATATCTTGCACGGCGTGCTCTTGATTATCTGATCGGATTTAATATTTCACCACTACTTTGGAGGAAGCTTCCGGGTTGCCCTTCAGCTGGGCGAGTCCAGTCTGCTGCTTTGGCTCTTTTATGTGATAGAGAAAGTGAAATTGACGGATTTAAGCCTCAGGAGTACTGGACTGTCGGAATCAAAGTGCAAGGGAACGATAATTCAGCCACTTTTTCAGCTCACTTGACCAGTTTAAATTCCAAAAAGTTAAATCAGCTTTCTATCAGCTCTGAAGCAAATGCACGTGACATTGAGCATAAGATCAGATCAGAAAGTTTTCTAGTGAAGGGCACTAAAAAAAGCACTGCGCGGAGAAACCCACCAACTCCATATATAACATCAACCCTCCAGCAGGATGCTGCTCACAAATTGCATTTTTCATCAGCATATACCATGCGGGTTGAGAAACTGAAACCTTTTTCTGCTTTGTTTTTATTCACTTCTCAATGAGTGCACATTTCTGATAATATAAGTACTTTGCAGCTTGCTCAAAAACTATATGAGGGTGTCCAACTGTCCGATGGTAAATCAGCTGGTCTTATAACATACATGCGGACAGATGGTTTACATGTGGGTGATCTCTTTGACTGTGTATTTTCTGCTATGGACATTCATCTTGCTATCTGTTACAGATTTTTTGTTTTGTTTTCCATTTGTTTCTGTTCCCATCAGATAGCTGATGAAGCTCTTAAAGATATACAGTCCTTAGTGACAGAAAGGTACGACATAAATGCATTTGTGAAGTTATTCTACGTTAGTCCATTTGACTAGAGAAAACTATAGCTGCTATTTACTGATTATCGACAGGTATGGGAAGAATTTTACACCAGATAGTCCTCGTAAATATTTTAAAAAGGTTAAGAACGCTCAGGAGGCTCATGAAGCTATTAGACCTACCAATATACGTAGATTACCATGTAAGTAAACAATTTACCATGCTTCCTTAAAGTTTAAGGATTTATTTTAGTCATAATCAGTAATATACCATACAATTTATTATTGTTACTCTCAACATCTTTTGTGTGCATTTCCAGCAACAATTGCTGGCCTGCTTGATGCGGATTCTCTAAAATTATATACCTTAATATGGTCACGAGCTGTAGCATGTCAGATGGAGCCGGCTTCCATTGCGCAGGTAATATATGTGCTATTTTGAACTTCAAATCACGGATATAGTGCCAAGTAGGTTCTTATTGATCAGTGAGAGAAAAAGAAGGGAAATAGAGACTATGTAACTGAATTTTCCCATTGAATGGTTCAAGGTTTAATATTTCGAAATCCAACATAATTCTCCAACTTTCCCAACTCTTTTCTTGCTCAGATACAACTTGATATTGGAAACGCTGCTGAATCCATTATCTTCAGATCATCATGCTCAAAAGTCGACTTCCTTGGATACCAGGCGGTTTATGAGGTACAACCTATTTCATATTGTTGTTGATTACCTGGCACTTCTACCATTAGGTTGTCTTTTGCCTATTGTGGATTTTGATTTTGTTTGTTATCAGCTAATGCCTGAACCTTCTTCTCTTTGGACATGTGCTAAAGCAGTTTTTATTGTTTTTCTCCTGGTAATATTGTAGGATCCTGAAGCTAAGGCAATTAAAAACAAAGATGATGATCAGAGTAGTGAGAGGGAGGCAACTTTTGAAACTCTCAGTTTGTTGAAGGTACCATTTCTGATATCACAACCTTTTTTCACCTCTGCTTTGTACTCTGGTTTCTTTAGGTGTTCCTCCTCTTTTCAGGATGGGGATTTGTTACGTATTGGGGAACTGGAGCTCAAGCAGCACCATACTCAGCACCCACCACGCTATAACGAGGGGTCACTGGTATAGCACTTCCATTTCCTTCGTGTCAAAAGTGTCTAAGATCCAGTTCCAGTCTAGTGCTGATCTGGTGGTTGGGCAGACATATTACATGAGGTTACTGCCGCCAAGTTTCACAATACATAATTTGTTAAACATGATTTAATGCGTTTCAGATTAAGAAGCTTGAGGAGTTCGGGATAGGTAGACCCTCGACATATGCATCTATATTTAAGGTTTTACAGGTATGTTAGGAAACTGGTGGATTCATTCTAGTGCTTCTGTTTCTTTCTGAAGGTTAAGAGGTTCTAACGCCTCCTGAAATTAGCAATCCCCTCCTTATATTTTGACACCTTCTATTTTTTTCACAGGACAGAAAGTACGTAACAATAAAGAGCCGAGTACTGCATCCAGAATTCCGTGGGAGGATGGTACTTTCCTTATTAATCGAGCTCACTAATTGGTGATTTACTAAACCAACCATTGCAGCTTTTCTTACCAACTATCTTTCCAGGTTTCAGCTTTTCTTACCAACTACTTCACTGAGGTCACAGACTATAGTTTTACTGCTGATATGGAGACTGAGGTGAAGATTTATTTTGTTCTTCACTCGACTCTCTGTTAACTACAAAATTTCTACATATTCCATAGATATTTTCCAATATTGCAAGATCATGTACTCATGTTTTTCCCTTACCGTTGATTTTCCTTTCAGCTTGACAACGTTTCTGGTGGTGTAACTGAATGGAAAGGTCTCCTAAGAGACTACTGGACACGATTTAGTGCGTATTGTAAACGTGTTGAAAATGTCCAAATCCAACAGGTTCTTAGAAGAATGAACTCTGGAAGTCTATTTTCTTACTAAATTTTTTTCATTAGCTACTCATATTATCATACATTTACAGGTGGAGAAAATGTTGGAAAAAAAATACGAAGACTTTCTGTTTTCTTCCTTTCCTAATCCCACTAGGACTTGCCCGAGGTCTGTATCCCTTTTTCCCTTCCACATAATCCAAATTAGAAATGCTAATCAATTTCGGGATGAGCATCTACTTTAAAATATTGAAGAAAATCATGCTTTCATAACTGTCAGCCCATGGTAAAGATACTTTCACGTTTCATATCGGCACACGATTCTGCTAGATTCAAATTGTGCGGTGATATACAGAGGGGCCTAAATAACAAGAAAAGGTTATTTTTAGTAAGAATTTATTATGTTGACTCTTATTGGGTTTCTTTCCATATCTCAGTTGTTCGGAAGGCACCTTAATTTTCAAAATAAGTAAGTTTGCTTCGGGGTATTTCATTGGTTGTGATCAGTACCCTTCATGCAAGTAAGTCGCAGGCTGTTAAATCTCTAACTTTTTACACTTAAGATGCTTACTCATGTATACTGATATAATTTGAGCTATGCGGTTCATATACAGGTTCATTGCTAAAACGCTTTATGGAGAAGATGAAGATGAAGATGATCCTCCAAAGAATACCTGTGTAGAAGAGCCCAAATTGCTGGGTCTTCATCCCAATACCAGTGAGAAGGTCTCGCTGTTCTGACCGTACTCTGTTGAAATTTTCTCTTACAACTTTAATTTGCTGAATCCATTTCCTTGTTCAGGTTATGTTAAAGTGTGGCCCCTATGGGTATTATGTACAGCTTGGTGAGGATAAAAAAGGGCACTTACCAAAACGAGCAAATGCAGCCCATGTATGTTGGATTTTTATCAATTCATATGAACAAACATTTTCTCTATGTTTATCTTCTTACTTAATTGGAGGCATACTGATTACTGAGTAAACATTCAGTGTTCATGTGTGTGCCAATAATGTCTTGGTGATATAATGGTTTCGTTTCCTTACTGAGAAATCTCTTGCAACCTTATTTTTTCAGATAAAGGATGTGAGCTCTATTACGCTTGAAGGTGCTCTCGAGTTATTACGCTATCCTCTGACACTGGTAAGACTGATATAAAGGTCAAAGTTATTGCATTTCTGTTTCAACATTTTGGAGTACTGAAGACTTGGTATGCTGATTTCTGACCAGGGAACCCACCCTGAAGATGGGCAGCCTGTACTTTTGAAGCTTAGTAAATCTGGATTTACTGTTCGGCATCGCCGCACTATTGCTACTGTTCCAAAGGTACAGTTATGTAGTGTTATATAAATGCCACCTTAGAATATGACATAGGTAGAATAAGAGGAGTATTTATTGAGAAATGTTGTTGGTCCTATATCTGATAATGAAATGAGGTGTGGCTCTGCATCCATAACATGCTAGGATGTATTGTTGTCTATGTTATGACATTGAGGAACTTGGTACTTGGCAGAACGTGGAACCAGGTGAGGTTACTTTAGAGAAAGCAATGAAGCTCTTGTCTGGCAAGAATGTGAGACAGTGTGGCAGACCTAAGAGGATCCAGCCAACAGTAGATACGGAAGAGGAAGAAGTTGCTGCGGAAGCGACTTAATCTAATCCACAACACGACGCCATTGGGCTAGTTTACAATTAGTTGGTGAGCTTGCATTGATGGAGAAGAGCATTAGCTTTGATGGAGACTATTTTTTTTAAATTCTTTTTGGTTATCAGAATAATAATCGTAAGGGAAAAAGATTGGATACTGTTGTAAAACTGTAACATATTCGTTAGAGATATAATAATCTTCATTTTTTTATGGTTTATGGAAGTGTGGTATACTCTCTGTTCATCTTTCAATTTGCATTTATGTTAGAGAAGGCGGGACAACACGGTTTTGTCTTTTTGAATTCCCTCCATCTATACAATTTGAACACTTCCTATAAAGAACACTCTACTGCATTATACATTAATCATGCAAATTTAATTGCTCGTTTCATGAGCATATTTACATTCTAGGATTTAGTGTAAACTCCACTGAAACATGGACTGCTGATTGCATATAAAATTCTACTCGTCTCTTCTTGTTTGCATATCAATTTGTTCATCACAAGACTTCAGAGGTGACTGCGGCACTAAGATAGAAGTACCATTCACTTGTTCCTTCAAATAGATGTTCAAGCGTAAGGCATGAGTTGTGTAAAAGGATTCGAGTTTGAAATGCAAATCTTTGTATTGGTTTATGAGTTCTCACAACTTGGGGGACGAAGTTTGACTTTCACTGGGGGTTGGTCCGGTGCTGTTGATGACAACTGCAGACTGAGTTGATTCTTCAGCAAGTGCTCTTAATCTGTTGAGCTCTGGTAAGATAACTTTAGAAAGATCAGGCCTGTCTTTTCTCCTTATCTCTGCACACTTGAGAGCCAACTTGGCAAACACTGTGGTGTCTTCAACAGGCCAATCAGACACAGAAGGATCAAGCAAACCTTTAAAATTCCCTTTCTCGATAGCCTTTTCGACATAATGAGTGAGTCCCATTGGTGCTTTTCCTGTTATCAACTGCAGAAACATAATGCCGAGCGAATAAATGTCAGATTTGACACCAAGCATACCGGTCTGCTGATACTCCGGGTCGATGTAGCAAAACGTGCCAGCAGTTGATGTCATGCGGTATTGTGTAACGGTGTTTGCAACCGATGGAGGAACCAGCCTAGCCAAGCCAACATCAGCAACCTTGCTGACAAAGTTGCGGTCTAGCAAGATGTTAGCTGGTTTGAGATCACGGTGAACAAGTGGTTCTGGTTTTGTCTGGTGGAGGAACAATAGCACAGTGCCTATCTCTGCAGCAATTCTGAACCTCGTTTGCCAAGAGAGAGGAGGACTATCTCCTTGTCGAAAAAGACGGTCTTCTAAGCTCCCATTGGCCATATACTCATACACTAAGCATCCGCATTCAGGGCATGCTCCAAGAAGAAGAACCATGTTAGGGTGCCTCATGCAGCTCAACACTTCAACCTGTTGACAGGAGTCAGATTAAACCAAGATTCAAAGAAAGAGACTTTATTAGAGACTTTGTTACCTCTTGCTGAAACTGTGACCTGCCTTGAGTTGCATCTGGTCGCAAGACTTTCACAGCCACAGGTGTGTGATCAAGATAACACTTGTAGACAGGTCCGTAACCGCCTTCTCCGATCTTGTATTTATCATCGAAGTACTCTGTTGCATCCTCAATCTCCTCGATGGTGTACTTCCTGTATCTGATATCTGAGTGCGCTAAAGCATTCACGGCTTTCTTTTTCTCCTGTGATTCCTTGAGAGCTTTCAACTCTGCACTGATTCTCTTTTTTGACTCGATCTCAGCAATCCTTTGAGCTGCTTCAGCTGCTTCTATTGCTGCTTTGGATTTTGCTTTCTCCTTCTCTACAATAGCTAACGCAGCTTCCTCTGCATGCTTTGCCTCTTCAAATTTCCGTTCTTCCTCTAACTTCCACTTTTGAAGCTCCGTTGCCTTCTGTTTTGCTGTGAGCGCTTCTTTGCAAGCTGTGCTGTACATTTCCATGGTTTGTTTTAGCTCCAGTTTAAGCCTCCTCATCTCAGCTTCTACATCATCCTGCTTTTCCAAAAATCATCGGCCATTTTTGAATCTTAAACCCATAAAAAAGATTAACAGAGGAGTCTTACCCCTCCTTGTGAAGCAGATGAAGACCTTTCATTATCAAATGAGCCGATAGAGAAAGCAGTTGGTGAGTTTATATCCATTGACCTCCGTCCGTAGCTCATTGACTCGAAGCTACCATAGTCAGCGTCTGAGAAATTTGAGAGCCTTGGAGGAGGAGGAGTCCGGTTTGAATCAGAGTTGTCATACAAGGAAAGAGAGTTACGCTCAGTGCTTGGTCTTCCAGAGCTGATAAAGGATATGTCAGAGTCCGCAAATGATAGTTCTCCGTATGATCTCCCATTCAAGCCTCTTCTATTGAAGGGTGACCTGTTTGCAACAAACAAGTTTCTCTCATTCATCCACCGTTTGCAAAACCTATGGTCAAATGAAAAGAAAGAGAAATGTGTACCTGAAGGAGGAATCTGACTGATCGTCAAGGGACCTGCGATTCTGAGACTCAAATGATAGTCTCTCAGCTACCGGAAACAAGAAAAAGAAACAAACTCAGAAAAGTGCCAGGAGATTGAAACGTGTCAAGGAAGAAATAAGAAAGTGACATTTCTGTTTTAAAACCTCTTGTGTTGCTATTGGTTGAAGGAGAAGGAGAAGGCAAACGTGGATGTGGCTTTAAGCTATTCTGTTGAAGCTGAGTGCGCAATGGAGAAACAGAAGGCGCAGCACGAGAGGCTGTTTTCTTTGATGAAAGCTTTCCTTTGTTTGTGACATAAACCGTACAGAAATCTGGTGCTGTCTTTGTAATGGCTCCTGGAATATCAGTAGGTTTGTTGAACCTGCAGAGTTGTGTTAATCCACCATTTGCGGTGAAAGAGAGAGAGAAGAAACAAAACAAAACACACCTGAGAAAGCCCACTTTTGAGGAGGAACCAACCACCAATACCTCAATGAAGACCTCATTTGCATATTCAACTAAACCTTTTGCCACATCTGACTCCTCCAATAACACATCTTTGCATTGTATCTGAACAAGTTCCATTTCAAGAAAGCACATAAGAAGAGACAGAGCACAGGTCAAGAGTGTATGTAAGATTGGAGACTCACATCTTTGCGAGAACAGAGGCAACGAAAGGGAAGGTACAAAGGTCTGTAAGCGCCATCTGGGTCTCCACATACCAATGGAGAGTCCATATTTAGTTGGCACGTCTCTGATAAAATAACCACAGAGACAAAACCCAATCAGGCTAACGAGAAAGGAACATGAAACAGACAAGAAGAGAAAAAAGAGTTTTTTTTTTTTTTACTTGAGCTAAGAGAACACACAGAGGGAGCACGAGGCTTGACATGGATGAGAAGGACGGTTTGGCCTTTCTGCAACAAATTGTCGACAGCCCATTTCAGAGCATATTGGCTGCTTTTGTCTTTGTCTATCGCCACAGCAATAATTCCATCCGTGCCAAATCCTCCTCCGTCTCTGTCCCTCCTGTTCTTCGCCATTCAACTCTCTCTCTCTCTGAATCGCTAAAAACAGAGGAATGTATATGGAATGGAAGAGCACTACACAGAGAGGTTTCTTAAGCTTCAATGGACAAATATATTGCTTGTGTTCTTTAGGTTTCTGGGTTTGTTTCCTTTCTAAGATCTTCTCTATTGTTAACTTATTTGTCTCTGATTTTGTTGGAAAGAAAAAAAGATACGAAGAATAGAGAGAGGTTTCTAAAAAAATCTATGGACTCTGTTTTGAGCGCCTCTCTTTCTTCCCCGCCTCTATTTACCGTGACATTTTCCATCATATTTACCCAAAAACGCTTTTTTTTCTTTGCAACGCAAGAAATCTGTAAGATATTATCAAATAATTCTTTTACAAAAAAAAAAAAAATACTTGAATTACTTTAACTAAATGTACTTACGAATCTTTTTAGCATCTCTCCTTCTTCGGTTCTTTCCCGCCTCTCTTTATTTAACACTAGGCTAATACCCGCGCATAAGTGCGAATTTTTGTCTTACATTATATTTTTAATTTGTGTGTTTCAGAAATATTACGAGAAGTAATACTATAATCAAACAATCATATAGCTAATCAATAAAAAGAAAGCATGTATTCACATTTTTTGTTAAAGAAGAAAGCATGTATTCACTGGTGATTTTACAGAATTTTACAGAAAACTTATGTTTCGTTATATTATATACATTCCAATATGGAAATATTACAATCTTTTAATTTCAGATTTTTTTCATTTTATTTTTAACTGAGTAAAATACATTGATATGTATCAATCAGAGGAGTGTCCACGTGTCGTATAGATAGAGAGTGTTGGCCCCTTTTCATATATATGATTTCTCATCATTTATGTGTTATATATTTACCCACAAACGTCTTCTTTTCTTTGCAACGCAAATATCTGCAATATGTATTATCAAAGAACTTTAAAAAAAAAAAAAAAAATTATGTGAGTAAATTAACCGAATTTCTTAACTACATGCATTTACGACATATTTTTTTGTTCTTAAACATGATAGACAAGTTATTGGCTCTAGAAAAGTAAGATTTATTAAAAAAAATCTATACTTGTAAGAAAGTGTAAAACAAAATCCGATTTTTTTATAGTACTAAACTCATCCTTATTCATAAATGTGTTTTCATCATCTTGTTTCAAGAATTATGATATATTCATCATCTTGTAGATTTGACAAATCTAATTTCTTATGCATTTTCATAATTTTCTATTTGCTTAAGATGTTCAAGAAAATTATGAAAATGCATGATAAATTAGATTTGCTTAAGATGTTCAAAATGGTTAGACTTGGCATCAAGCAATATCTTTCTTGCTCATAATCCTGACCATCATCAATATTGGTGATGATGGGATTTGAGTTTGTGGAAAAACCGAGCATTTTCTTGTCTGATAAGTGGACATATCCATACTTGTAAGAAAGTGTAAAACAATACCGGATTTTTTTACACTACTAAACTTGATCCTAATTCCTAATTGTACACTTTGAATGGCGAGACTTCCTGTGTTCAAATGAGAGATATACTCCCTGCGACTGTGGAATTCATCCGTTCCTTGAACGCAGAGGACGACCTAGCGTTGCTGAAGCTTCATGGTTTGACAATTAGCTCAAAATCTGCTATTTCCTTGAAGATTGGAACGATGCTTCTATAGATTGGAGTTGAGAAAGGCCTTACTGCAGCTAGGATCATTCAAATCATGTGCAGACCGATTTTTGACAAGCCATCGCTTCTTGAAATCATGGTGGAAGAGCCCACAAACACCAACTTCGACTTCTTACAAGCTTTGTCAAACGTCATGCACAAGAGAATGTGAATTTTGTTCACATTGAGAACACTACTTCTTCTTCTTTCTGTTTCTGATACGATTTTTATTTATTTTCTTGGCAATTACGATTTTTTTTCCTATTTTGGCGGTTTTCCATTGACTTAATGGGGGGGAAAAAATAACAAAAAAAACACGTCTCGTCTTAAGTTTTTATCTTTGGTTCTGAATGGCCATATTCAACATTTACAAAGTGTTGTGTTGTTGTATTGTATCATTAAACAATCAAAATTAACAAAATCTAAATACCACAACCACTTTTTCCCTTTGAATTAGGACCAAAATACTCTGAAATGAACCAAACACCATATTTTTTTTTTTTGTTAAAGGATGAACCAAACAGCATACTAAAAATTGTTCCTCTTAAATATATAGTTAGGCAAGTGAGATTTGATATATCATGGTTTTTATGGGTTTTTGCCATGATATAAGTCTTAACTATAGAGTCTTTTTAGTGTTTTTGGAGTCTTTTCTAGTATTTACAGGTCCTAGGTACATTTGGAGCACAATTGGAGATAATGGAGCTTATTTGGGAGTTTTTGCTGGAAAACAGAAGTCATTGGCGATCTCAGAGTATGGTGTCGATCGACACCACTGTGGGTGTCGGTCGACACCCCCTTTTCCAGAAGAAGGCGAGTTTAATGAAGACTTTTGGAATTTGCAGTTTTGGCACAAAGTTCCACCTATTTGCAAGAAGGCCCAAATCGTGTTTTTAGGTTTATAAGCCATTGTTTAGGCTTCTTTACTTTGTACTTTATTTTCTATTGAGACTTGAGAGAGATTTGTAGCAGAGCTTAGGAGAGAGAGATCATACTCCTTCAGAGAAGATTTTGAACTCCTTTTATCTCTATTCTTACTTCTTTATGCAATCTATTTATTTCATGATGCTTGTCTCAATCACCATGTCTGAGTAGTTTGTTTGTTAGGTTTAGGGTCTTTCAAGGGTTGAAGAAGAATTGCAATTGTTTAGGATAATCTTTAGAGTTCTTCATCTAGATTGTGTTTAATGCTTATTCTAGCTTCATGACCTAGAATCTGATATTAGGTTGATTGGTAGACACGAAAGTGTTATTGATTTCCTGAACTATCTTAGATGAGCAAAATACCTATCTGCAAAGGAATTTGGTTTAGGGATTTTGTGAACAATTGAACCTGAGATTAATGCTTGTTTAGTTTATAGGATTTGCAACGACAGTTGGAATTATAGGATTTAGACATAGATAATCTTCGCAACGAAAGTTGGTCGATTTTACATTAGTGTTCATGTTCGAGAACGATGCTTTATTAATATCCTGATAGCTTTTACTCTGCAATTCGGATTCAACCTGAGAATTTCCCAAGGCCTAACCTTTGTCTCTCTGAATTTAAACTCTTTAATCGATCTCTTGCTACTTTTATTTACTTGTTTTTTTTGCTTTTCATTCATACTTATTTCTCTTAGCAATCTTTGAATCTGAGAATTTACTGTGCAACACTTGACGTTTGGAATTCGATACCCTATACACTACACATTGATTGCTGTACACTTGCAGTAGATTAATAGGGAAAACTTAGACCTATCAAGTTTTTGGCGCCGTTGCCAATCGTCTCTTTCGTTGCCGTTAGATTCTTAGTTTTAGAATTTTGTCTAAGATTTTCTTTTTCTTTTGTTACTCACGCGCTCTATAACTTTCTTTTTGGTGTTTCAGGTGTATGCCTAATCGCAATACCAGAAGCAACAGAGACAAAGAGCTAGTCAATCTCAGTAATCAAGAGCTAGCACACTTAGAGCGTACAAACAGAAAAGCGAAGAAGCCAGCTGAGATGAACGGGCCACTGATTTTGATTCAACAGGCTGATGGCACTCTGGTTGACAACGAAGGACACAGGCGCAATGCGCAAGGGCAAAAGCTTGATGATGATGGGAATGTGATTGACGAAGCGCCTGCAGCTGCGCAAGCTGAGCCTGTCGTCAATGCTGTCGCAGCACCTGCCGTTAATGCTGTCGCAGCGCCTGCACCGAATCGCACTCTTGGAGACCACAACAGGCCTGATTTGTTCTATGCTAATCGGTCTGCGATTCGCCCTCCTTCGTTTGCAAGGAATGACTTTGAGCTGAAACCTGCATACTACACTCTCGTGGGTCAGCATCTCTTTCATGGTCTTCCTCATGAACACCCCATGGATCACATCGAGAGGTTTGAAGATCTGGCCAACAGCATCAAGGCCAATGGGGTCACTAGTGACTACCTTTTCTGCAAGTTGTTCCCATACTCTCTTGCTGGGGATGCAGCTTATTGGTTGAAGCAGTTGCAGCCAGGATCTTTGACTAATTGGGAAGACACCAAGAAAGCCTTTCTGAACAACTTTTATGATGATGCGAGGTCCGAGGAGCTGAGAAACAACATTTCACAATTTTCTCAAGGACCTACTGAGGCATTCAAGGCTTCTTGGGTGAGATTCAGGTCCTACCAGAGAGATTGTCCACACCATGGTTTCACTGAAGTTCAGCTGCTGGGCATTTTCTTCAGAGGAATTGATTGGAGGTACCAGATGGCTCTCGATGCTGCAAGCAATGGTAACTTCAATACCAGATATCCAGATGAAGCTTATCAACTTATAGAGAACTTGGCATCTAGCAATAGTACCAAAAATGCGGATTTTGAGAGGAAGAAGCTTGGTGGAAATCTGGATGGAAGCCAAATTGCAGAGGTTAAGGCTAAGCTAGACTCTATGCACAGCCTTCTTGTGGGGCAGAAGTCAGTTAAATTTGCTGCAGAGGTGGAGTCTTTTGAGCCAGCAGAAGAGTCACAGAAAGAAGATGTTAACTACATCAGTGGAGCTGGGTCTCAAGGACAGAGATGGGGCAATCAACAAGGCTTTGGTTCTTCTTACCAGAAGCCCTTTCAGAGCAACAACTTCCAAAGAACTTATGGTTCTTCTTCTTACCAGAAGCCTCCTGAACAAAACAGCAAGATGGAGTCAATGTTTGAGCAGATTCTAGAAGGACAACAGAAGATCACAGTGGACTTCAATGGGAAGATTGATGCCTTATACACTGATCTGAATGGAAAAATTGAGTCTTTGAGCACTCATGTCAAGAAGTTGGATATTCAAGTGGCTCAAACAGCTGATTCGGTTAGGAGACAAGACGGATTCCTTCCTGGACGCACTGATGTCAACCCCAAGCACTCTTGTCATGCTGTTATGGTGGAAACTAGAGCTACTCTCGCGAACATGGAGGAAACTGCCACAGATTTTCGAACTGCAGAGGCAGTGTCGATCGACACCACTGATGGGTGTCGATCGACACCAGGAGACGCGAAGACGTACGACGGGCGTTTGTCGACCGAGCTGCTCGACACGAACAAAAAGGTGTCGACCCCAGCGCCCAGTGTCGATCGACACCATCAGGGTGTCGATCGACACCAGTCCCAGACGACTGCAGGTCTCGAACAAGTTGCAGAAACAGTAGAAGAGAGAGTCTACAGGCCCAACATACCCTTTCCTAAGCTTCCTAGGAAGTCCAAACAAGAAATTGAAGATGCTAAGATCAAAGCTATCATGGATAAGCTTATGGTAGAGATTCCTCTTGTTGATGCAGTCACTCTTTCACCTGCACTTAAGAGATACGTCAAAAGAATGGTGATGAATGGTGTGAGTCCTGAAGAGGGCGCTTTGCTTACCAGAGACATTACTGCTGTTATCGTGAGCACAGTGCCAAAGCAGAAGAAGAAAGTGAAGATCTCTGAAGAAGTTAGTGCTGTTATTCAGAATAAGCCTCCAGAGAAACTGCAGGATCCAGGAAACTTTGTGCTAGATTGTTCCATCTCAACAAGAAGGTTTCCTCATTCTCTTTGTGATCTGGGTTCAAGTGTTAACTTGATGCCTCTCTCTGTTGCTGCAAGCCTTGGAATGACTGATTTCAAGCCAACTAGGATCTCTCTTATCCTAGCTGATAGATCCAAGAGAATCCCACTTGGTGTCTTAGAGGATATTCCACTCCAGATTGAAGGTCACATGATTCCCACTGACTTTGTGATTTTGGACTATGATGAAGAGCCTATAGATCCTCTTATCCTGGGAAGATCATTCTTAGCTACTGCTGGTGCTATCATTGATGTGAAGAAAGGGAAAATAGAACTGGAATTGGGTGATATTGTCCTGCATTTTGCCATGGATAGGTTAAGGAGACAGTCCACCATTGATGGTCAGAGTTTTTCTGTAGAGATCTCTAAGGATGATGCTCCTATCAGAGGCCATTCAAATGACATTACTGCTGGGTATGTCAAGGAGCTGGTTCCTAGTGAGCACGTGAACAAGGTGGACAATGGGAATGGAGCGTCAGTTGCAGTTCGAGTAATAACCACACAGCCTCCAATAAAGCAAAGGTATGCACTTTCTGTACTCCATTCAAAACCCCCCGATTTCATCAATAAAAATTTAAGAAGTGCAGAAGCTGTTTCCCACTTACGCAAGCAACGAGTTTCTCGAAGAAGGCTTGGTTCTTCTTTTGATGCTTCTGCAGGAAAACGAAGCGTCCCACCCAAACTCACATCCCGCCCTGCTGCTATTCCTCGATTCCTTGGTCGAACTCATGCACCTAATGCTTATACACCACCATGGATGAGGAGACACTTTTCTCAGAGGCATTGGCTGCCACTGTCCGATCCACCAGATGCCTGAGCCTCCATACAGTCCAGCTAATGACTGAAAACAAGCGCTAAGTGGGAGGCAACCCACTTGTAGGTGAAATTCCTTTGTGATTTTCGTTTCTTTTTACTAACTTTGGGTTTTGGTTTCATTTCAAAAAAAAAAAAAAAAAAAAAAAAAAAAAAAAAAAAAAAAAAAAAAAACAGCATCGCGACGAGGCAGTGTCGATCGACACTGCCCATGGTGTCGGTCGACACCCATGCTACAGACAGGTAAGTCGTCTAATTTTTCTTATTTTGACTCAATCCCTTTTCTTTTTTCTTGCTTCTTCCTGCTTAATAACACTGGGGACAGTGTTGTTTAAGTCTGGGGGAGGTAGTTGCTGACATTGTGTTTGTTTTTGAGGGATTACAAAAAAATTTGTTTTTCAAAATTGTTTTATTGAGTCAAAACCAGTCAGGAAATTAGGACCTTCTCTTGGAGCTTACCTTATCAACCGATGTTCTTGCAATCACAAGGGGCGGACATCAGCAGAGGACTTAGCCGAACAGAATGGCTCTAGCGGACCGATTGCTGGATCACAACCGTATCTCTAAGGTACTCAACTCTCTAAAGTTTAACTCCTCGCATGAACCTGACTTTTAAATTTCTCAGCAAGGGGTTTGGTATACATGAGTATGATTTCTCCTTCAGTTCAGTCAAGACAAGCTTATGCATTTACATCATGTTTATTTATTGCATTGCATTTGCATATACTCTCTCTTTTCCCAACCAAAAAGGGAAGTCTAACGACACCCTCGGGAAAACGAAGTGGATGAAGGTCAGTCCAACTGGTCTTCTGACTCCATGGAAACCCGCCGGATGAAAGTAATAAAAAGGACCGGGAATTGGTGGCTCCAACCATCACTACTCGCGCTCTAAATAAAAACTTATTCCAAATCATAAGGGAAAGAAAGAGAGAAAGAAAGAAAAAAAAAAAAAAATGCATTCATGTTTTAGTTTTAGAAGTTTGTCTTGATTGTACTTGGAGGGGTAAAAAATCAGAATGCTATTTGATCGATAACCCCTTGTTGAGAACTCACGCTTTTAAATTTTAAGGAGTTGGCTTTAGAGTTTTGAGTATTCTGAAAAGGTTTAGTGTTGGGTTTGGTTTGAATTGCAAGTTAGTGTCCACTATGTGAAACTGGTCTAATGTTGGTTATGTTCTGAGTGAGAGCAGGTGCAAGGGTTGGTACAAGTTCTGAAGAGTAAGTGAGTTTCCGCTTTTCAAACTTCTTTCTCATATGCCTTGGATTCGATTTACATGAGGACATGTAAAGATCTAAGTCTGGGGGAGTTGATATATCATGGTTTTTATGGGTTTTTGCCATGATATAAGTCTTAACTATAGAGTCTTTTTAGTGTTTTTGGAGTCTTTTCTAGTATTTACAGGTCCTAGGTACATTTGGAGCACAATTGGAGATAATGGAGCTTATTTGGGAGTTTTTGCTGGAAAACAGAAGTCATTGGCGATCTCAGAGTATGGTGTCGATCGACACCACTGTGGGTGTCGGTCGACACCCCCCTTTTCCAGAAGAAGGCGAGTTTAATGAAGACTTTTGGAATTTGCAGTTTTGGCACAAAGTTCCACCTATTTGCAAGAAGGCCCAAATCGTGTTTTTAGGTTTATAAGCCATTGTTTAGGCTTCTTTACTTTGTACTTTATTTTCTATTGAGACTTGAGAGAGATTTGTAGCAGAGCTTAGGAGAGAGAGATCATACTCCTTCAGAGAAGATTTTGAACTCCTTTTATCTCTATTCTTACTTCTTTATGCAATCTATTTATTTCATGATGCTTGTCTCAATCACCATGTCTGAGTAGTTTGTTTGTTAGGTTTAGGGTCTTTCAAGGGTTGAAGAAGAATTGCAATTGTTTAGGATAATCTTTAGAGTTCTTCATCTAGATTGTGTTTAATGCTTATTCTAGCTTCATGACCTAGAATCTGATATTAGGTTGATTGGTAGACACGAAAGTGTTATTGATTTCCTGAACTATCTTAGATGAGCAAAATACCTATCTGCAAAGGAATTTGGTTTAGGGATTTTGTGAACAATTGAACCTGAGATTAATGCTTGTTTAGTTTATAGGATTTGCAACGACAGTTGGAATTATAGGATTTAGACATAGATAATCTTCGCAACGAAAGTTGGTCGATTTTACATTAGTGTTCATGTTCGAGAACGATGCTTTATTAATATCCTGATAGCTTTTACTCTGCAATTCGGATTCAACCTGAGAATTTCCCAAGGCCTAACCTTTGTCTCTCTGAATTTAAACTCTTTAATCGATCTCTTGCTACTTTTATTTACTTGTTTTTTTTGCTTTTCATTCATACTTATTTCTCTTAGCAATCTTTGAATCTGAGAATTTACTGTGCAACACTTGACGTTTGGAATTCGATACCCTATACACTACACATTGATTGCTGTACACTTGCAGTAGATTAATAGGGAAAACTTAGACCTATCAAGATTCCTCTAGCCTTGTTCAAGATGGTGGGGAGGGGATCCGATACAGCCAACGCGGGAGAACAAACGTGGAATAAATTGAATAGAGATGTTCCCTCAAAACTCAGAGTGTGACCGTAGCTGCTACGTTCCAAGTTGTTGTGAAGCCCAAACTTGGCTCCCTTGTGGAGCAAGTTAGTTAAATGTCAAACAGGTATGCACATCGCTCTTGAAATTTAAGTATTTTTTTTACATGTTTTTTTCCTTTTTTAAAAAGAAATCTTTGAACAATGAAAATTTGTTGAACCTGTGCAGGCAACGGAGCTTCAACGGTGGAAGTTAGAAGAAGAACGGAAATTCGAGGAGGCAAAGAATGCAGAGGAAGCTGCTTTAGCCATTATAGAGAAGGGTTATCAAAGGTTTCTTTTCAATAAAAAAAAAGAAAATTTGTGAAGAAAAAACAATGTTATCCGTTGAACAAACATAACATACAACTAAATCCCGATCCTAATTCATAACTGTGTATTCAGTTTTCTTGTAAGAAGATGATGAATATTCGGAAAAAGAAAAAAGAAAAAAAAAAGTCCATTTACTTTTTGAGTCTTAATCTCCTTTCCAGATCATAACAAATCTTCTTTGTTTACTAAAATTACAAAACCTTTCACGAAGACTCTGTATCGGCTAAACCGATAATGCTTCTTGTTCTTCCACACATGTAGGATGAAGATCATAATCGCAATCATCGCAAGAAAACGCCCAAAACCTGCCTTGCTTCTTACAGAAATCACACACATACGCTTTCGCCATATCCAGCTTTAGCTCATGTTCATGCTTCTTATCTTTCACTCTCCTCGGAAACGAATCACCTTCTTTCTTCAAACAAGCTTTTAACTCAACAATCCTCGATTCCGTGAATGGATAACTCCTCGATCCATAATACGACACCAATTCTCTTGCGTTTGTGTTCACAGTCTTCCCTTCGGCTCCTATGATGACTAGTGCCGGTATGAGTTTGATGTTGAAGATTCTACAGAGATCTTGTCTTGTTCTGTCCTCATAAGGTATTGCAAGCCATGGCATGTTGGTCATGTTGATGTTGAACTCTCTTGAGTCTCTGTCTGTTGAGACTAAAATGACTTCAAAGCAGCCTTTTGTAGCGGTCGCAAGCTCATTGTAAACATCTATGAGCTGAGAAGTGAAAGATCGAAAAGGCGGACACCAATGTGCACCAAAGTATAAACCTATGGTCTTGCCCACAAGCTCAGAAACTAGTACCTGCACATTGTACATGGACATAATCATAAAGGATCATTTGATCAGACCAGAGATAAGTCTTTTTTTTATTTACCTTACTTCCATTTCTAGAGACAACGTAGTTCCGAGATTCATGCGTAAGGAGTTTCTCCAACTGTCCTCCAACGCGTTTGGAGTCATCAATGGCTTTGAGTTCTTCTTTTCTCTTTTTAGTGAAAGGAAATGCTTCAGGGCCATAGTCTTCGATTAGACCAATTACATCTTCAGAGATTTCGTCTGGATACAGAGGAACGAGTGATGGGATACGAGCAATCCTGTACTTTTCCGTTAATTTGTTGCGTAGGCTTAAACTGAAGGGAACTGCAAGCCACGGCATGCACCAGAAGTGTTCATAGAATGAAGTCATATCATGATCAAACGAGACAAAGATGATCTCGATTTCTTCTCCTCGTTTCTGAAGATTCTCGTAGAGTTTTGCCAGCTCTGGAGTGAAGTCCTTGCAAGGTCTGCACCAGTTTGCAGAGAAGAAGAGACAAATCGTTTTCCCGTGTATATATTCCAACGGCACCTGATTGAAGCGAGCTTAGTAAGTTTATTAAAAGATCACATACGGCTCAAAACATGTTCTGCTGTGAAACAATAAGGAGGGAGAATGATTTGGTACCTCTCCACTATGAGACAAAAGGAACTCAATCCCTTCAGCTGCTAGGACAGAGTAAATATCATCACTTTCGGGAAATTGAACTTGATAATCTGCTGATATTGCCATCTAAACTGCAACACCACTATTGCTCTTTATGCTTCTTCTGTTCAGAAACTTTGATTGAGAACAGGTGAACCTAAACCAATATGAGAATGAACATGCTTCATCAAGAACAGGTGCCTTAGCCTTAGTCTAGGACATACTAATTACTAAATGCTGTTATATGTTATCTAAAACGGCTCAAGCGACTTCCAAAGAAACGAGCACATCCGTTGTGATCGAGTGATATTCATAAAGACTGAGATGTTCTAAACTGCTATACAATTAGACCTGAGACCTTTTTTTCTGGTGAATTGAGATCCCCTAAGTTCCATCTTCGTGAGTATATGAGATGATCAAAATCATATCAAGAGTCAAGATCAGTTGCAAAACATCAGAAACCCAGAACCAAACATGAAGGAACATACAACTAAAGAAACTGAAACAGAGACCATCTATAACAGGTTTTACAGACGATGAACTCTATCAGAAGACCTGCTGAGAAAAAGTAGCAATTGAAGCTCAACATACCTGGAAACCAGAGGCAGAGAGATAGTGATATAACCTTTGATACGAGGAAACTACACAGAAACAATTCCAGTACAGAGTATATTGTAACAAGATTTCACCACAGGTATTTCTGATTGATTTTCCCTCTCGGTTGATCAAATTCTTGTAAATTCCAAGAAAAGGGGATAAAGGAAAAATCACATGGAGGCAAGAAAATATATATAGAAAAAGACATAAACTTTAATAAGGTCTCTATCAAAACGAACAAGTAAAAGTAAATCAAATATCCTCAAAGATATACCACCTGCAAACGTTACCCAAAACCTAAAGCAACAAGCTTGTGAAAAACCATAAATTAATATTCTTGCTTATCTCAACAGTGCATTAGAAAGTGGTCAAGTTGAACAAGAAATGGACATAAAAAGACATTCTTTTGCGTCTAGATGTTACCAAAACGCGAGCACGAACATTCACAAAACGGTAAAGAAACGAAAAAAGCTGAAAGGTAAAAAATCAATAAAAGAACAAAAGCTTGACGCTTTACTCATAAACCATAACTAGCAATAGAATTGAATGGGAATAAGCCTGGCAGATAAACAAGAAAAAAAGTAATCGTCTTTACCTACATACAGAGTACGAAATTTGATCAACAATCATCAAGGAAACAAGATGTAGACGAGAAGAAGACTAGTGGAGACATAGAGAGAGAGAGAGAGAGAAGAGGCCTTCAATGGAAGCTATCACATTAGCGAAAACTCCTCAGTCATGGCTCTTGAAGAACGATGATCACCTTCACTAGCAGTCACGTATGAAGATCGAACACTCTCTTGACCTCCACCAGCGTCTCTGTCAACTTCTTCTATCCGATCAACAGCCTCGTGAAGCTCAATTCTCCTCTCTATGTCCCAATCACAGCATCTCAACCCAATCTTGAGCAGCTTCAGCATTTGCGCTTCGTGCTCTTTCCCTGCTTTCATCTCCTTATCAAACACATCAGCTGTCCACCTCCGTTCTCGCTACTGACTCAACCCAAGCAGCTAGCTCGTCATCAGCTCCTTTCCCTTGCCGGAGATAATTCGCCGGGAGAACTTCCCCGTCAGAATCTCGAGGATTAAGATTCCAAGGCTCACACATCGGACCTTCTCGAGGTCCGGTCCTGCTGAGTGAACTCTGGCGCCTTGTAAGCCACCATGAACTGCTGCGATTGTTCCCTGTTCACCACCGGCACGAGAGCGTAGTCCGTTAGGAGCGGGCTCGAAGTCATGGTCAAGCAACACATTTGAAGATTTGAGATGGCCGTGAGGGAGATTCAGATCCGGGAACACTCTGTAGAGATAAGCCAAACCTCTCGTAACTCCTCTCACAATCTTCAATCTGATCGGCCAATCCAAATCCACCTGACCTGGTGTCCGATTTGCTGCAAATCAAATCAAACAAATTTCATCAGATTCGTCGAAAATTCACCAAATTGAGATGAACATTTGAGTGTTGATTAATCTTACCATGGAGGAGATTCGCGAGGCTGCCATTGGGAATGTAATTGGTGACGAGAAGCTTCTCCTCTTTTCTGTAGTAGAAGGCCACCAATGGAGGAGATTAGGGTGAGACAAGCGTCCGATCTTCTTCATGTGATCGTAAAACTCTTCTCTCCCGATATTGGCTCATAAACCTAAACCGCTTCACAACCACCGCACGGCCGCTCGACAAAGCCGCCTTGTACGAAGATCCGAATCCGCCGCTTCCGAGAACCTCCGCCGACGCACGGAGCATGTCCTGGAGCGTGTAACCTCTCCTGATCATTTCGAACGAAATGTAGCTTCCGCTGATCCCCTCGCTTGTCTTCGTCTGGAGAATGAGCTCCCTCGGATAATGCTGCTGCTGATGAATCTCGCTGCACAGCTTCATTGGCTAGTTTCCTGTAGACCTTCGAGACCTGCGAGCTCTTCTCACTGTGTTGCTCGGGTTGCCCGTATATTACGCCGAGGCCGTGTCCGTGGTCGTGGGTTTGGGTTTGGCCTTGGCGTTGACGACGGCCGAGATGCAAACGGAAAAGAAAGACGGTAATGAGAACCAAGACAGCGAGGACGGTGAGGGCAAGGAGAAACACCGTAACCAACGGCGGACGAGTGTATCTGCACGGAAGCAAAGGCCGTCCACACAGCCCCTTATTTCCTGTTTTCAACCCAAACAAAACTATATAATTAATATATGGCCGCATTTCTTCATAGGCCCAGTAAGAATGCGGGTAAACTAAAATGAAAACTAATATTTTTTCGTCTTATATCAAGATATTCAGTAATGTGGAAGACTAGAGAGTATTGTTCATATATAATTGTGTAAAATAAGGTCGCAATCGTTATTTGTTACAAACATATTCAGATAAGGTTATAAATGTGGAAGATGATCACGATTATGCTAATTACTTAATGATAAAATAAGAAACAAAAATATTATGATGAGTATTACCAAAGAAGAAGGTGGAGTTCATTAGGCCGAGAGTCATCGGAATTCGACCCTCTAATTGATTATTAGCAACGTTAACGGTAACGAGATTCTTCTGTTAAACGCCGGTAATTTCCCGGTGAACATATTGTCCTCGAGATTCAGCTCAGTGAGCTTCGGTAATTTCCCCAACGACTTCGGAATCTCGCCGGAAAACTGGTTTCCTTCAAGATGAACCTTCACCAAAAGCCTTCATTCCGTCGAACAAATCCCCGTCAATCTCGCCGGAAAACCGGTTATGCGCCAGGTAGAGATGCCACCAGCGAGAGAAGCCGGTCTAGTCCACGTGGCACCGGCCCTTCGAAACCGTTACGCATAAAGCTAACGCTCTTGAGCCCACGCATCGAACCCGAGCGCCTGCACGTCGAGCTCGCCGGAGAGGCTCATGTTCTCGAGCCGGAGCGCGAAAACAGTGCCGTTGGAACACATCACTCCTTTCCATTTCGAGTCGCTTCCTTTTTCCCCGGAGCAAGGAGGATCGCCGGAGTCCCATCCGCCGAGAAAGGTGGCGTTCGCTAGAGATGACTTGAACTTCAAAAGAGCAATCCCGCGTCACCGTCGCCGGAGATGGGACTGGCGAAGCAGACGGCGATCAATAACAGATAATAAACGATCGAGGAGTGTTTGACATCACGGGTCATTTCGATCGCCGGAGCGAGGTTTTTGAGAGAAACAAATCGAAATTGGGTTGTTGAGAGGAAGAAGGAGATATAATGTCGGCAGTTTGACGGATTCTTGTGGATTAATCAAAAGAGATGAAGGTTTTTTGCCGGAAGAAGAATGAAAGGGCGGCTGATGGTGAAATGACAGCAAAAGTCAAGCACAATCGTTTTCGCCTGCTAAGCTAAGATGGGAGTTTTCTTTTCCAGAGCTCCAACAACGTGGAACCAAGTAACTCTAAGCTTTCCATGGTCTTTAGACTTTACTCACAGTTTTGTATTACGTCTGTTTCTCTCTCATGTTTTATATAGATATATAAATCTAACAACTACTTTGATTATAGCTTCTCTGCTATAGATATTTTTTATAAGCACATGAAAGTTATTTCATCTTCATATTTCGCCTTGTGAAAACACATGAATATTGAATTGTATATATATTTTGATAATATATTGCATTCCACATTATTCATTGAACAAATATATCACTAGTTGATGTTATAAAACTAATCATAATATATAGTGTACTTTAATTGATTTTCTTAAGATACACCCACCCCCACGCATAATCAAAAAACATTGGATATATGCATGGCTTCAAAAAATTAACTCAATTTTAGTTTGGGTTATTTGATTTTCATTTGTTCAAACCTGAGAAGATATAGTAATTATAACAAAATACTTCCCGAACACTGAACAGAAAGACTTCATGGCCCAATGGATAAGGCGCTGGTCTACGAAACCAGAGATTCTGGGTTCGATCCCCCAGTGAAGTCGTATTATTTTTTTTCTTTTCATAATAGGTGATTTTTAGTTGGTAGGTTTTCTGCTACATATAACAGCCGCACCAGCCTTTTTGAATTTTGAAACACTACAAAGTCTACGATAATGCCTTAAACATTTACAGCTAAAAGATATTCACCTATGAAACTTAACGGAGCCCTATCATTACTATTATTTGCGAAGCCAAAATTTCGTTTCGAGGCACCACGTTCGCTCTCAGCCGCGGAATTACCGATATACCCTTGATGAAAATCTTTATTAAATCTCCACTTAAAACCAATTTTGTATGTAATAATTTTATTTTAAAATAAAATAGTAAACTTCTCATTATATTATTTTAAATAATCTTTTGGGAACTAATAAAAGTAAATTTCACATTATATTATTTAAATCAGTTTGATCTCCATAAAAACTCTAATATTTACTCATATATATCATGTTACCTACTTAGGGCAACTGCATCGCAGATCTCCACCAAAGTTCTTTAACCAAAAAGAAAGGAAAAAAAAAACAAATAATGACATGGCAAGTTTTAGGGAAAGAATCCGACTCTCATAGAAGAGGTTATAGAACCGACTATGGGTTGAGCTCTATACACATGTCTCTTCTAATAAAATTGTTTTTGTTTTATTAATATAAATTTTTTTAAAGAACCGAAGATGGGTTATCAGCGATGCGGATGGCCTTAGGGTTTCTTATGCTTAATGACTCCATGCCTCCATCGTATGAGCACTAATTCCCAACAATCATTGCAAAAAGTATATATGAAGCCAAAATTCACCACTTCTCAGTTTTTGTTATACTCACAAGAGATGTTTGTGATAGGTTCTCTCCTCGCCAAAACGCCACAATTTGTTATGTTTCATTCTTGAGATATGTACGTCTTGGATTTTGATTGATTATGAGATTCGGTTTCATGACACCTGAGTGGATGATGCAGAGGCCACGATCTGGTTATTGATTCACTCTGTAGATTTATGTTTGAAGATTTATTGTTCACCAGGTTGGTTAAAATCAGTGAGTGGTTTTTGTTGAATTTAAGATATCCAATGTTTAACGATTTCGACATCAATGATGTCTTTCCCCGATGTGAAACCATTTATTTTCACTACAACTTTGAAAACCGTATTCTCCTCTGTAGGTAAATCTTTCTGGATGTTTTAATATCACGTACTGAATGTCTTTATGTTATGAATTGTATATTAAAAAAATATATATATCAAGTTGTAGTATGAAAAAAAAGGAGAGAAATCGTAATTCTGAATTCGTCTTCTGTTCGTAGAGTCGTAGTCATTAATTAATCTATAACATCTCTATCATGCCAGATAAAGGCACTAGGAAGAGA